>JAJLSL010000041.1:19988-49887 GCA_030567555.1 Kuraishia hungarica | reverse complement strand
GTCTCGTCACTTGTGAACTGTGGTTTCCAGCCTGACTGGTTCTTGTTGGAGAAGGTGAACAGTAACAATGGGAGCGCTGTATGTTATGATCTCTTTATTACACCTTGACCCTATTATATATTGTACTTCTATACAACCAACTTCATACAATAATTATATTATTGATCCGATCACGGTGTGCCTTTGGAGACAGGTGATGTTCATGTGTTGTTTTACACATTAGATATGCCTAGTCCCCTATACAAACAGTTGGTATAGGCAGCACATCGTATGCTTATAGGAAGACACACACAGTGCAGGCGGGCCCAGAAGGCACTCGCAGAGGGCACACAGCGGGCAGGGCAGGGCGCGCAGAGGGCGAAATCAAAAGAAAAAAAACAAAAAAAGGGTGTGAAAATCAGGCAAAACGGATGATAAAAGTTGGTTGGTACAGTTGCATTTGTATCTGCGTACATTATCGCACCAACAATCATGCAGGAGGAGAGACATAAGAGAGCATGTGCAAATTGTACGTTGGGGAGAGGGAGAGGTAGGGAAGGATGTGGATGACCGAGGGGGCAATGCAGTGAGGAGGGTCAGTTGGGAGAGGACATTGAGGTGGGAAAGGACACTGAGGTGGGTCAGTAGGGTGTGAGTGGACACAGAGGTGGGTCAGTAGGGTGTGAGAGGACACAGAGGTGGGTCAGTAGAGTGGGAGAGGACACTGAGATGGGAGGCGGTAAAGTAGGAGATACAGTAAGCTGGGACACAGTAAGGTGAGGCAACCGAAAACGGCAGATACAGTAAAGGTGTACCTTACTAGGCAACTTACTGGGCATGTTCTTGGTATGTACTTGATGTGTACTCGAGAGTGTCAGTATAGCTCCTGGAAGTATATAAGCTGGGTGTGGTGTGTATATCAGATGTAATTCCTGCTCCGCAATATTCTAGTAGGTTAAATATATCTGGCCCGCCTCATCTTCTGCTTGGTTTGATTGTCCGTGTATTTTCAGGGCCCTTTTCCTCCCTTACAGCGTGCTTCAATTGTCTGTCTCTCTCTATCGCTGTCCTCTACTGTCTCTCCTACTGGGTCTCTCCTACTGGGTCTCTCCTACTGGGTCTCTCCTACTGGGGCTCTCCGACTGGGTCTCTCCTACTGGGTCTTTCCTACTGGGTCCCTCCAACTGGGTCTCCCCCGTCTCAGGCCCTATGCTGTGTTCCACTGTAGTCCCTCCCGCTGTAATCTCCCTATCTCTATTACCCTCTTCATGCAGAGATGAGAAGAGAAGAGAAAAAAATTATCAATCTGGCCACACACGACCACCCATTTCTGAAATTTTTATTTCTATTATGCACTCTACTCACTGTGTGGGTATTATACGATAGGTATCAGATATTGCTCTGGTTCACAGTGTAGGGTTATAATATATATATATATCTATTTCTTCAAGTTTTGCTAACTATTGATTTCCTCTCTTGTGTTAACCCCAGTATATTACACATCATGGCCAAGAGAAATAGCGACTTTGAGGGCCGTGTCTCTAAGAAGGTTAAGCTGCCTAAAAAGCACCACCAGCCCAAGAAGCCTGTGGTGGAAGAGTCCTCGGATATTTCCGACAGTGAGCGTCTTGTTGAAGAACTCGACAATGAGTTCGATGACGTTGCAGGACTTCTCGGTGTAGAGGCAGATCAAGACGAGGAGGAGCAGGACGAAGAGGACGACAGTGAAGATGAAGATGACCAAGACAATGTTGAAGATGACGAGGAACAGCAAGAGGAAGACGACGATGAAACTTCAGACTTGGAAGACAGTAAACAAATCACACCAGCTACAAACGTCGCCCCAGCAGCTGAATCAGATGTAGTATATGAAAATTTCACAGACCTCAAGTTGTCTGCCCCTACATTGAAGGCAATCCAAGATATGGGTTTCACCAAAATGACTGAGGTTCAGGCCAGAACCATCCCACCTCTTTTGAGTGGTAAGGATGTTCTTGGTGCTGCAAAGACGGGTTCAGGTAAGACTTTGGCATTTTTGATCCCTGCTATTGAGTTTTTGTATTCGTTGAAGTTCAAGCCAAGAAACGGAACCGGTGCTATCATCATTACCCCAACTAGAGAGCTGGCATTGCAGATTTTCGGTGTTGCCAAGGAACTCATGACTCACCACTCACAGACATTTGGTATTGCCATTGGAGGTGCCAACAGAAGAGCTGAGGCTGAGAAGCTCGCAAAGGGTGTGAGTTTATTGGTGGCTACTCCTGGTAGACTTTTGGACCATCTCCAGAACACCAAGGGTTTTGTGTTCAAGAATTTGAAGACTTTGATCATTGATGAGGCTGATAGAATCCTTGAGATTGGTTTCGAAGATGAAATGAAGCAAATTGTAAAGATCCTCCCTAATGATAACAGACAGTCGATGCTCTTTTCGGCCACCCAGACCACAAAGGTGGAAGACCTTGCCCGTATGTCTCTTAATAAGGCACCCCTCTATATCAACGTGCACTCTGGAAGCAAATCTTCGACAGCAGACGGTTTGGAACAGGGTTACGTGGTGTGTGAATCAGACAAACGTTTCCTGCTGCTGTTTTCATTCCTCAAGAGAAACCAGAAGAAGAAGATCATTGTGTTTTTGTCGTCGTGTAACTGTGTGAAATACTACAGTGAATTGCTTAACTACATTGATCTGCCAGTGCTGGATTTGCACGGAAAGCAGAAGCAGCAAAAGAGAACAAACACATTCTTTGAGTTCTGCAATGCCAAGCAGGGTATTTTGGTGTGTACCGATGTTGCTGCCAGAGGTTTGGATATCCCATCTGTTGACTGGATTATCCAGTTTGACCCACCAGATGATCCAAGAGACTATATCCACAGAGTGGGTAGAACCGCAAGAGGTACCGATGGTAAGGGCAGGTCACTCATGTTCTTGACCCCCTCAGAGCTCGGGTTCTTGCGTTACCTCCAGAAGGCTGAGGTGCCATTGAACCAGTACGAATTCCCAGAAAACAAGATTGCCAACGTTCAGTCACAATTGGACAGACTCATCAAGTCCAACTACTGGCTCCACCAGTCTGCCAAGGATGGTTACCGTGCTTATTTGCAGGCATACGCCTCTCATCACCTCAAGACTGTGTATCAGGTGGATAAGCTTGACTTGGTGAAGGTTGGAAAGTCCTTTGGTTTCACTGCTCCTCCAAAGGTGAATATAACGATTGGAGCCTCTCAAAAGAGTAAGAGGAAGTAAATCAGCTAGTTGGAGATATTACTGTATAGATACTTAATGCATATATAAAACATTGTTACTGTTAATGAATGGAGTAGTAAAGTAACGTGGTTTTTACGGCAAACCTTTATATTGTACCGCATGTGTAGTACTATTAGTTAATATACATACCCTATATATATGGCATGGTTAGATCTATGCGATGTTGAATCCCAAAACAAAAATGATAAAAAGAGTAAAGAAAAAACAAAAAGGTGACGATAAACAAAGTGTGGTGACAAAAAATGTAGTAAAGCGAAAAACAGGCTGTAAAAGAGTCATGATTCGCGTCTGGCGAAGTGTTGAAAATTCGTGACAAAAGGGGAGAAACGGCAAGAGCAGAGACTACCTACCCAGCTGGTGATGTCCTCCCATATACAGGGTTCTACCTTCTATTCAAAAGAGTCAAAAACTCCTCTCTGGTCTTTTGCTGAGCTCTGAAGCAACCCAGCATACAACTTGTTGAAGTGGTAGCACCGGTCTTTTGAACACCTCTGCTAACCATACACATATGGGTAGCCTCAATCACCACAGCCACACCCCTTGGCTGTAAGATTTCACTCAGAGCAATGGCGATCTGCTTGGTAAGACGCTCTTGGACCTGGAAACGGCGGGCGTACATCTCGGCCAGTCTGGCCAACTTACTGAGGCCCAACACCTTCTTATTGGGGATATAACCGATATGGACCTTTCCGAAAAATGGCACCAAATGATGCTCACACAAAGAATATATCTCGATATCTTTGACAATGACCATTTCGTCGTGGTCCTCTTCAAATACGGCACGTTTGATCACATCCTTGATGTTGTCTTCGTAACCCTTGGTGAAGAACAGCATGGCACGGGCATATCTCTCAGGGGTCTCCAAAAGGCCCTCTCTGTTGATATCCTCTCCCAGTTCGGTGAGGATTGTCTTGACAGCATCTGCTATTCTGAGCTCACGTGCTTTGGCTTCATCGGGTGTGCTCTCCAGACGGTCTCTGGCACCAAGAGAGGGCCATGAGAGACCATCAGAATCAATGGGCGGGTTAAGAGTATAAGGGGATGCAGGACGTGTGTTGAGTGGGGTTGTCAATCTTTTGTAGTAAGGCTCTTTGGTGGAGATTGGGTTAGGATGGTGGATACGTGTGAGCGGAGAATGGTGAGGGGACGATGATGATGGTTGACCAATATGGGTATGGTTTGAGCCATTCTGATGATGCTGATGCTGGTGAGAATGGGTACCTGAAGATGCTCTAATTGGAGATGTGGAATTGGAGCCACTGGACACAGCACCTGCTGTCTCAGAGCTTTCCAAAGACAACTGTGGGAACGAGAGGTTCCCCACAGATTTTTCAATGCTCGATTCCTTGAGGTCTTTAGACATGGTGGGGGCAGCTGTGATAAGCGGACTGCAGAGAATGGGAACGGTAATTCAAGTATTTCCAAGGTTTACACACCCACACAAATACAGATGTACAGTTGCTCGTTTGTGTAGTGGATAGTTAGGGGACACACACTCTCTGTAGTTCATTCTAAGAGTCATCCTCCAGTTATCTGTTAAGCTAGCTCATGAAAGCCCTGCTGAAATATTCACCTCGCAGTAGCAGTGAAGCCGTTTATTGTGTGTGGCTCAAAGGGCCTGCGTGCATAATGGGTGCGCATATATTAGTGGGCTGGTCATCTCTGCTAAATATTTTTTGTGAGGGAAAATTTTGGAGAAAACCCGTGGGGAGATGGGTTGGGAGTCCAGCCCGCAGGCCCAAAGCACAGGTTGCACTAAGTGAGAGAGAGATGAGGGGGGGGTGCGGAGGGGGGGGAGAGTTTGGAATGGTTTTCACTGGGTGCGAAGTTGGAAGGTGGAAAGAAGCACACGAAAGATTATGGTAACATTGTGAATGACATTGTGAATAAAGTCGTTGATATAAAAGAGTGAGATGATGTGATTTCAGAATTATTTCCGTTAGAATCTATTTCATTTTTTTATTTCATTTTTTAAGTGTGATCTTTTTTCTGCAGTCGGTTATAGCTTTGTATGGTTCGTGATAATGCTCTATGTTGATGATCTGGATTTCTTACGCATGCTCTGAACTTTTTATTTTGAAACTGAAAAATTGACTCAGAGCAATTACAATTGAGTTGAGGGAAATAAAATAATGAAGAAGAAAACCATGACGGAGAGAACTGTGACGGAAACCACCAACAAATATTAATTCATAATCTTTACGTTCCTCATGGTATTTTGTATCGATAGCCTTCTTAGCAGGTTTATCTTCAAATAAAAAGTTAGGCATGAGTTTCGGCTAGCAATTCCTACTACACTATGTACGTGATCCTTCACCTGCAGCTTACGTACCATACACCCCAACCCACCTCATCCCACCCGTACTCCCCGTCCCAGGGAATGGTTGGTCTTCCCTCATTTTTACTCTATTTCAACTACTCTGCACTTAAATATCCAATCAAATGGTCATGAAATAGCAACCAAGTTGCTTACCTCCCATAATCTTTATATATTAACATTCCTGGCTCTGGGCATGGTTCTCGCCGAGGTTTCTCATCATGGTGTGGATAGCCAACCTCATCCCGGCCCACCCGCCTTTTGGCCCACCCACCTACCGGCCTACGTCATATGTGAAGTTTGCAACGGGCACGCCTCGAGGGATCCAATTCGCATGCACCCCTAACGCGACTCGCAACGGGCATGCATAGAAGGGAAGATGAAGGAGAAAAATGCCGCTATCGGTCAATATCACCTTGGGTGATCTCGCGCGACCTCTTGGTAAGCGTGAATATAGTTTAAGGTGGAGGTAGTACACATACAACTATATACAGATATAGTGTGACATTTGTGTCTATGCAGTACACTGAAAATGGTTGTGATTCCTACTTCTTCCTCCGGAGAGACCGTGCCGGTGTCCACGATAGTGTGGGTGCTGGCCGTGGTGAGTCTCATATGGTACGTGACAGTGGTTTCACTTGCATTCAACGGATTTGTGGAGATATTATTAAAGTTCAGGGCGGGGAATGGTCGCAGTAACTCAACACACTTCAATAACTCAAATGTGAAGGAACGTCGCAAACAGGACGAGGAATCACTTGAAGGTGTAACCATATTACGTCCTTTGAAAGGTATAGACTATGAGATGGAGACGTGCCTGAAGAGTGCGTTCAACCAGATGTACCCTCGCAATAAGCTGGAAATTTTGTTCTGTGTGGAGAGTGGAGAAGATCCTGCTGTGGGAGTTGCCAAGCAGCTCATTTCCGAGTACCCTGATGTTAATGCTAGGATCCTCATTGGAAATGGTGCTACTGAACTATATGGTCCCAATCCAAAGGTGAATAACCTGGCCAAAGGGTATGCGGCTGCCAGACACGATATATTATGGGTCCTCGACTCAAATATATGGGTATCCCCCACCACTTTAAAGAGATCAGTGAGGGCATTACAAGAGTCTACCGATAATGGGCGCAAAACCTCGAGAAAAGTGGCCCTTGTACATCATGCTCCATTGGCAGTGTCGGTTGATGGTTACCGTGGAGCGCAATGTGACGAGATGTTTCTTTTGACAGCACACTCCAAGTTTTATGTTTCGCTGAATAAAGTTGCTGTTGCTCCATGTGTGAATGGCAAATCCAATTTATATAGACGTTCTGACCTGGACGATGCCGTGAGAAGTATGGGTGCCGGCCATGAGGCAAGCGTGGATGGTAATTCCGGTGTTACAGCTAAGGATGCTGCCTTCTACGGTGAACACGGCTTAGGGATTAGATTCTTCGCCAGGTATATCGGAGAAGACAATATGATAGGAATAGCATTGTGGAATTATGGAGGCGGAAGAACAGGCATGACCGGTGATTGTGCTGTTCAACCTTTGGGTGGCGAGAAGGGCACCGCTCTGACGGATTACATACAACGTAGGGTGAGATGGCTAAGAGTGAGAAAGTATATGGTGTTGATGGCTACACTTCTAGAGCCCACTACGGAGTGTTTCCTTTCTGCATTATTTGGCACGTTTGGTGTCTCTACGTTGTTCCTTGGGTGTTCATTCAGCAAGCTGTGGTTGAGTTTGCATTTATCACTATGGCTACTCACCGACTATCTTCAGTTCCATTTACTGCTCAGAGGTGTGTTAAAGGATAGTGATGAGTGGGATAAAAGTATTGTCATTCCGCATTTTGTGAAGGAAGCAGAGTGTCCAGCTTTGAACCAGCCCTTCTCACAATGGATAGTTAATTGGATTCTAAGAGAACTATTGGCCCTTCCTATTTGGATCGGGGCAATGTTGGGCACGGAAATTGACTGGAGGGGAAGACCATTCAGGATCAGAGCAGACTTATCTGCCGAGAGTTTGTAGTTTGTAGTTACCGGGGAGAAAGACAACACAATGCAACACAATGCAACACAATGCGTTAACATATACATAGGATTAGAGATAGATACAAAAATGCTGGCTGAGATATAGATAGCAAGGCTGGTCAACGGGAATACCCAATAAAAGTTTTGATTTTCAAGTAACCGTCTATAAAAATTGGTGTAAAGTACATTTCAGGATCGAATAAACATATTTGTCCATCAAGTTGTTTTCTGTATCAATAATGTCTACCCAACCCCTGCTTCTCGGAATACCGCCTATCCCCCCAACCCATCCTATCCCATCCCATCCTATCCCACTCCATCCCACGCTGCACCAGAAACGGTTTACCCTACACGTCTAACGTGCTCGCGGCCCGTTGGGCATAATGACTGTGCATTAGAGTTGTGCTCGGGGGAGGGCCTGCCATGCAGCGATGCGCGCGATTAGTGTGGATTTCCAACGGTGTGACCCCACCCTTTTCACTCAACGGGTTGGTAGGCTCGCTGGTTAGGTAGCTGGCAAGCTCGTTGGAGGAGATATATTTCAAGGGGTGAGGGTATTTTCTGGGGATTGAATATTCCTTCAATTTTTATATTAGGAAGCTCTCTATTAAGATACTCATTATTTGATAATTGCATAAAATGACACGAGTGATCATTGTGGGAGCAGGAATCTCGGGTATCAAGGCTGCTGTTGAGCTCCATGCCAAGGGGGTGGAGACTGTGATTTTGGAGGCTAGGGATAGGTATGGAGGAAGGATCTTCACTTCCAAGGAGGGGAAGTATCCATACGATATCGGAGCCTCTTGGTTCCATTCGACTGTCAGCAACGAATTGTTCCACAAATCCGTTGCAAAGGGAAATGTGGAGTATCATTTCGATGACACCTCCTCTGCTTTGGTCTCCTCTCAGGGGTACGTTCCAGCCAGCTACAAGTTGGGCCAGGTTGTGGATGAGATGAAGGTGTACACCAAGTTGGATCCAGAGAGGCAGGATGCCAATTTGCATACGCTGGCAGCCGAATACATCTTTAAGAACAGCAAGGTCCTCACCAAGGAACAGGTGGAGTGGGCCCCATCTCTGTTGAGAGTAGCCGAAATCGGCAATGGTGTGTCTTGGGATTCATTTTCAGGAAAGTTGGGCGTTGGTTCGTACTCTGGTAGGGATGCTTACCTTTGCAACGGATATGCGACAGTGATTGAAAATGAATTGGAGGGATATCCAAGGGAAAATATCCTACTTAACAAAGTGGTGACTGCAATCTCCAAAACCGACAAGGATGTTACTGTCAAGACAGCAGGTGGAGAAGAGTACACTGGTGATTATGCCATTGTTACTATCCCACAGACTGTTCTCATTCAACCACCTGGTGAAACAGGAGCCATTGAGTTTTCTCCTCCACTTCCTGAAAAGATAACCAGTCTCTTCCCAAGGACTAACCAGGCAATGCTCTCCAAGGTTGTATTTGAGTTTGATAGTGTATTCTGGCCAGAAGATACCGAGAAGTTTATTGTGATCCCTGATCCTGAAACCACACCACTGACAACGGCTTCGGGCCCTGAAGTTTTCCCCACAGTAGCGTTCAGTGCTGTTTCGGATACAGCACCCAAGCCATTTGAGTTCCCTGCTCTCGTGGTCAACCTAAAGCCCATCCGTGACATCCCATCTTTAGTGTTTCTGATTCCTGCACCAGCGACTCAATACATCGAGGCAAATCCTACTGAGAGGGCCTGGCCATTGTTGAGCCCATTGGTGGCCAAGATTGCTAGGGTTGACATCTCTGAATTGCCCGAGCCAACAGGTGTTGTTGCTACTCAATGGACTGTGGACCCATTCAGTAGAGGCTCCATCTCCAGTGTTGCACCTGGTGACCCATTAGTGAATGATGCATTGGTTGAAGGGTTTGGAACAATTAGATTTGCGGGTGAACACACAGTCTACAAAGACCATACATGTGTACAAGGTGCATGGGCCAGTGGTAAGAGAGAGGCTGATTATATCTTGGAGCACATTTAGTATATGTAGTAATTATATGTATGTACAACCATAATATTAGATGATCATCCTGACTATGTATGAGTACAACGAGAATATAAGTATAAGAGAGACCCTGAAATTAATAAGAATCCGGCCTGAAGACCTCACCATCACGTATATCAGCCGAAAAATGAAGGATGCCCATATTTCACATCTCACATTTCAGCAGTTTCCATTAAATAGTCTCGCTTCCCTCTACCCTGCATTGACCCAGCGCGTCCTGCAGGCCTGCGTCCAATGCCTGCAAAGGGCAGCCAGACGCAGTGCGAGATAACGGAGTGGAAGGGCGCCGCATCGGGAAAGGCTGATTGATAGAGGAAAAAGAGAAGGCACGCCAAGCACGGTTGGTGAAGTATTAAGTGTGGAGTGGGGTAATGTCAGTACGATGTTGGTTTTTCTCGGTGATTATATTTGATTAAGTTTGTTTTGTTGGATTTGGCCATCTGCCTGTGTCTAATTCGTTTCGCTGTACCGCCTAGTGTAGCGTTATGGTTGCTTACTGAGAGTGGTGACGGAGTTAAGGAGATACCGCAAGATAGGCTGATAGAGCTGACAGAACTGACTGACAGAGCATGATATGGCATTTTAACTCAGGTCGAAGTGGTTCCCATATATTCAAACATAGACAATTTCTTCAAAGGATACTCAAGTGGACAGTCCACTGAACCCAGACACCCATATTACCCCACCACATAATCACGAAAGTTCGTCTCCCCTGTACTACGTTTGCAATGACGGCTGAAGTTCCCACTCAAACGGCAGAGCCTACTGCTACAGCCACCACCACAGCCTCCACCACAACCACCACAGAAATGAAAAAGAGACAATATAGTCGAAATGGGTGTGTTGAATGTAAAAGGCTGAAGAAGAAATGTAACGAGGCTCTGCCCGGGTGTAGCCGATGTGTCCACCTCGGCAAGACTTGTGTATACCGTAAAGTGTTTAGATTTGGACACCAACAGAGTCTGAGTGCTGACGACAAGACATTGGTGATTATGAATGACAAGAAGCAAAAACTGAGGGTCCAGCACCTACCAGTTAATAAGGAATCATCTACTGGGAAAAGCAATAACAACAATAATAGTGCGTACAGGTCTCATAACTATGACCATACCCATTCCCACAACCACCCACATACTCCTACAATTGATATGTTGGTTTCTCCGGAAATGGGTACCAGCCAAGATTTCAAGGACTTTTTGGCTTATACCGAGTCACTGATTGGTGATCTGACGGGTATTGAGCCGTTTAGCACGGACTTCTCGATGGGAGGCAAGACCCCAAGCGAATGGAACCATGAGGATTTCGAATTCCGTACCCTTCAAGTATCCCATGGAACTGTTTCCACACCTATGGGGCCTGCCTCTGACATAGTGTCGTACGATTTCCTTCACAATCTCACTGACTCCTTATCGGAGTCACAGCTCCATAACCTAGCAGCCCGGTTTGGGCTCGAGCCCGCGTCACCACATGTCCAGTACTTTGAAGCCTTTGTTACTAGGAAACACGTTTTCCTCTACGGGGCTGCTGACTCGTATATTGAGTCGCCCGTGATAAAAGTGATACTGGAACAGGCTGTAAAGTCGCCTTATCTATTGGGTACCATGTTGGCCTCCGGAGCCAGATACCTCTACGACAAAACCCACGATACGGTTCATGCAACGGCCAACCGTAACTACCTTTCTATGTGTTTCAACTCTTTAAACACTGCATTCCAGCAGGCTGATATGAAGGAAAATGTAGGGAGTGTGCTATTGACCAGTCTTATCCTCGTGACGGAATATGCCTCGTATGCTGATGCCCGGTGGAGAATACACCTTAGAGGTGCCAAGGAGCTTCTCCTTAAATTCTATTCGCTCCCGCTAACGGACGAGATCATTCTATCTAGAGTGTTGTTCTCTTCATTGGAGGTCTATTCCAACTTATCTACAACTGTTGGAGGGTCCATTAACGTTACTGAAGAGTGGGATAAACTAATTTCTTTTAACCACAATGCCACTCTTCGTAAAGCCATAGAAGATTCGGGTCTAGTGGTTGATGGTTGGAGAGATACTCTCGACTCTCACGATAACCCAACGGGTGGGAAAGAGCTGTTGAATGGTGCATTCAGTCTGTTTTTATGTTGTACAGATGACACTCTAGAAATATATCGTGTGTTATTATTTGCACTAAACGAGAGGAAAGAAAAGGCTAACCAAGAAAAGATCTCAGGTGAACATGCCTATAGATTCTCCTACCGTAACCCTTCTGGTGGGGTTGAGACTTCGGAATCTGGGGAAGAACATTACAGTTCTGCTTCTCACCCGCAGTCCCCTTTCCCCTTATCTCCATCACCATCATCGCACTTCATATCCCAAAGATTCGATTATCCAATCTTTAAGATAGCCAAGATGATCAATATGGTTGAGAAGGCTAGAAACTTTTATATAATTACCAAGAAACCACCATTTGTAATCCCTAAATCATCCGTGCATCATCCCGAGTATATCGGCCCAGGAAAGAAGCTTCTGCCTCTTTCGGCCTATTACCACCTGGAAAATCCAGCAATTTCAAGGTTCATGCAACTTAGTGGTGATGTTTCGGAGCCTGGAACCTGGCACAGCTTCTATGATGCGCTTTCTCAGGCTCATATCGATGGTGTCTATCTCAAGATCCTAACAGAAGTTGTAAACTTACCCGTGACAGATGCAACCGTTCAGGAGGTTGTGGAGAGAATGATTGGATTGGTGTCGTTCTTCATCCAGTTGGATTATGATAATCTCGTTGATGAAGACATCAAGCGACTTGAAGAGCATTATAATTCAAAGATCATTGCGGGAATGGATGATGAAAAAGTGGAGGAAACCAAGATTGATTTCCGTAAGTACTTAAATTATACGGTAGACCATCGGTTGGTGATGATACAGATTCCTATTTTGATGTGTGGTTTCTGTGCTCTGAAGGCACATCATAAAATTGTGATTGAATGCCTATTGTCAGAGTTGGTAAACGAGGGGGTTATAAGTGGTAGGGGTTCTTTGGAACGTTTGAAAAATACATGGGAGGATAGAAGAAGGTACAGAATGAACCCTGAAACAGGGAAACTAGAGAAGCTCAAAACTTCGGGTGAATCTGTGTATAGATATTATTTCCCATTCGCATGAATAGACTAGAATTTGGAATTACAATTATAATTAGAACTTAGAATTTCGACCCCAGAAATCAAAATTACATTACCAGTAGCCTCCTTCGTGTATATATCTTCCCTTTTGCTTATTATAAGAAGTGCCTTGGGATTGTATTTTCCCAAACTTTTTCGAAAACCTGTTTCATCTCTTCTTTCTGAAGTTCAAATGCAATAATCTTATTATATAGGTAGAAATTCTTTTCATCTGCTCTGATGTTGGAAGTGGTGAGAGTCTTCACCTGCCAATCACCCCTGCCCAAGGTCATTTCCCAGTCACACTGGTTATAGGCGCTCAAAGGGTCGTCCTCCTTTATTCTCCAGACATTGGTATTGGTGGAACCCATTTCTATTCCACTGACTGCTCCCATATTTGGAAGACGTCTACTGCCTTCGTCTGAAAAGTCTTCAATACTCCATTCATGAGTGTTCACATCAAACACTATCTTCTTTGAACGGCTATCCTCTCTGAGAATCTCCCTGTCGCAGGCAATTACCGCTTCGGGTCTTTCGAAACCAACTGAGCGGTAGTTCTCAGGTGTGATAAAAGGAAGGCAAAGGAACGTCTCTGGAGTGTAGATTGTCAGCTTGGGGGTTTCTGCCAAGGGCCATGCTGATGGCCAGTCCGTTGGAGATAACGCTAGTCTCAGCTTGTGACCTTTTGCAATCTTAACACCGATCGCCTTCAATGCGATTGTCACATTGTACCGTTTGCCCACTTCCAGTGGTTCTGGAAACTCCAGAGACTCCCTATGAGCCAGGTTGAGCAATCCCCAGGACAACAGTACATGTTCCCCTGACGGGTAGATATCGACTAGTCGAGCAGAAAGTATAGCATTGGGCTTATCCGAAGAGACAACCGCATGTAGCTTTGGATTACCGAGAATATCCATGTCCTCGTTGAATATGGCACTATCAAAATTGGTAGACTTAGCATCTTCCACCTTCTGGTCTGCAGGGAAGTCGCCTGCCTGACCAAATGGACAGAAGATTCCTCTCAGGAGACCGTGGTCCTGTGTGCCAGAAAAGCTGACCTGAGCTGGCTTCTGTGAAGTTGTAGTTGGCAGGAGCCCTAGAGACCCGCCATCCAAGTTCAACCTGAGCTTGTCACTACAGGGACTGAAGTTATCTAAACCAACCCACTTGCCAGGTCTATGGATGTAGGAGTCAGCAATTGGACATGGGTCTTGAATGTATGCTGTCACCCTTGGTAGATCTATTTCAAGATCAGGCTCATTGTTCAAATATTTCCTCCACCATTTCACCGCCAATTGGTTGAATCCAATACGAGGTCCGGGAACAGCCATCTCTGGGTACTCATGTACCCAAGGCCCAATGATGGCACGGGACTCTTTGTTGGGGAGAGTATTGATCATCCTCAGAACACCACCAGAGTAAAGATCTCTCCACCCACCAACAGTCAAAATTGGCACCTGGATTTTATCAATGTTCTCTCCAACCGCTCCATGCTTCCAGAATGCGTCTCTAGTCTGATGTGACATCCATTCAATAACGTTAGGTGGCACATTCAATCTCTCAAACCAATTTTCTCTCCATTTGTCGCCAACTATAAGAGGGTCCTGGGGACGGGGTGTATATGCAAACATCGTGGAGGCCCACCACAGCATATCCGAAGCAAGCAGGGAACCACCCTTGTAGTGAATATCATCATCGTATCTTTCATCACTCGACATAAGAGTGATAACAGTCTTCAGAGCAGGGTGCTGCTCTGCTGCCATCTGTAACCCGTTGAATCCTCCCCACGACTTACCAAACATGCCCAAGTTTCCATTTGACCAGTCCTGAGAGATAATCCAGTCAAACACCTCCAGGCAATCAGATTGTTCCTGTGCTAGATATTCGTCTAAGATAATGCCATCTGAATCACCGCATCCCCTCATGTCCACTCTCATCGAGGCGAACCCATGACCTGCAAGGTAAGTATGACGGGTGGAGTCCCTAATGGCTGTGAAATCATTCTTGCGGTATGGAAGGCACTCAATTGTGGTGCCCACTTTCTTTCCTTCGAGTGCTTCCTCAGGAATCCATATGTGCGCATATAAGGTGCTTTTATCTTTCAATATGATTGGGATATTCTCTAGCTTGGTGAACTTGTATGGCAGGTCAGAGACCTCCAGTTGGACTCTTTCACTAGCATCATTCACGTTGAAAACCATTGTAGATCGCACAGTTCCAAGATTCCGTAAATAGCTGAAGAACTCAAAACAATTGGCTGGTGATCTCCTGCACTATTATATAGCTAACCCTGATCCTATAGTCCCAAACAGCCAGTAGTACTGAACAGTAATGCCGTTTATCTCTTACCCCACACTCTTTCTATATGTTTTCCTCGAGGTCATCTAGTTCAAAAACACGAATTGAGTTCTTACATCAGGTTCTCCACACTCTCCTATATATTTACAGTTGGATAGCTATCGCCCCGATAACGGCGCGATGTATTGCCGCATCGAGCTGCAGCTCTGAATCTTAAAGTTGATGTATAACCATACATTTTACTAGCTAATGCAGTGTACCCCATGCATCGGCATGCTATGCCGCACTATGGCACTGGAAGCGGGAAGGAAATCCCGAGCGAGGCTCGCCGAGATGATGGAGTGGGTATGATTTATAAAGTGGGGTTTTAACATGAACAATTTTCAATTGAAAAGAATGCAACTGTCAACACAGACCAAAAATATACATATTGCGCTACTTCTTGCGTGTGACATCCAGCCTTTGGGTGTCTTTGAACTTTGTATCCTTATGCACCTGGTATGAGCCGGGGTAAACCTCGGGAAACTCTCTTGCATATTCGTAGAATTCCCAGACACGATCCTTCCAGTTTGCCTCGGAGACCGGCTCGTTTGACTTTTGTAACTGGGATGCAATTTCCTCGTTGTGTCTCCACACCCTGAGGACATTTTCACCCATGAGCTTTCTCAAGTCCTCGTCTGAGACGTCCACTCTCTCCATGATAGCACACAGCAAGTCTGGGTATTTTGACACATCTTCTAGTCCCTTTGGCCCTTCGGGAATACCATCAAAATCACTTCCAAATCCAACATGGTCCCAGCCTATAAGGTTCACTACATGTAAGATATGATCCACTGCGTCGTCTATGGTTGCGGTGTCCCCTGATGCTCCTCCGTCCTGCATGATGAATACGGGGAAGAAGTTGATGCAAATGACACCGCCATTCTCCTTTAGCTTCAACAACACGTCATCCCTGACGTTTCTCTCATTTGGTGTCAAGGCATAAGCAGAGCTGTGTGAAAAAATAACAGGTGATTTTGTGGTTTCGAAAACATCAAGCATGGTCTTGTAACTAACATGGGCAAGGTCAACCATCATTCCCAAGCGGTTCATCTCTCTTACACACTCTCTGCCGTAATCTTTCAGTCCCTTATCCGGAAGCCCAGCAACAACAGAACTGGCAGCTGTGGCAAATGGATTATCACAATTATGGGTAAGAGTGATGTATCTGATTCCCAGCTCGTAGTATCTCCGCACAACAGCAATGCTGGTGTCCACTTGGTGAAGACCTTCTACACCCATGCACACGGATATGCGACCTGTTTCCTGAAAGCTTTTGAGGGCACTTGTGGAATCAGTAACAAAGTTCATGTAGCCTGGGTACTCGTCTGTCAATCTCTTCACCAGATCTATCTGTTCTATCGTATCTCTGACAGCGTTGTTGACGGTGTTGAAGTCTTGGTATAGGTAGTCATCAACCTTGCATTCAATGTAGCAACTGAAGAATTGGAGTCCTACTCGTCCTTCCTTCAAACGTCTGAGGTCGGTTTGACAGGTCAGTTTCCCATCAAATGCAAAGGCATTGTTGTTGCTGTGGAGTTCATTTCTCAATTGCACTCTAAGAAGGTACGGTAAATCGTTATGGGTATCGGCTACCGGTGTGGTTTTGGCCAACCGGTCCACCCTGTCTTTGGGGGACTCACCTGTAGGAGATGACTGTTTTACAGGCGCCATTGCTCAGCTATTACTCTTGGTATTGTTTTCAGCATGTTATTGAAGAAGAAATCCCACAAGTGCTAATATATATAAGTGTTGTCGACTATTTTCGACCATATATCCATCACCGTCCCAAAGGGGCATGAGCTCCACTCTTATCACTCTCAGTTGCAGCGCTAAAACAGTACCCCAAACAGGCAACCAGATTGCACCACCTGCATGGCCCGGTGCAGGAACGGCGTTGTAGAGACTGCGCTAAAGCCTGAGAGAAAATACATCTACTCAGGTGAAAGAGCAAGGGGGTGAATCGATCGCTTATCTACGGCAATCTACTTGCCAAATTTGACAGGATGAAGATAACGATCATTATCAAAATAGGCGACAAAAAAAAATCAAAACTGTTGATTAGCTATGTTGATGGGTGTTTGGTGTCGTTCATACATTCCGTCCAGCCAAAGTAGAGCAAACATGCAAAAGCAGTGCTACTCTAGCCTAAAATGGTTTCTCTCTAGGCTATGTTCCTTAAAGCAAAAGACTATGAATTGCATAATATTCAACAATAATAAGATTTTCAGAACATTCTCCACACAAAGATGTCATTATAAGTCCACCCTGTATGGCGTCATTCTCTAGTGATCCCTCAGCAGGAATCCCAACCTTAGATGCCCTGCATACCACTTCCTGCAACCCTTGCACGAAATGCGGTACTCGGCAGGCGGTGTCGCTGGTGCTAAAATAATATGTGGCTTGCATTGCGCTTAAAGTATTGCCATTTGCGTGCTCTAAACCTTATCGTATGCATTTTTTTGGTAACCTATCTGTTATCTCTTGGGGTGGAGAGGTTTCCAACGTAGCAGACTGTTACTTATTATCGGTGGATGAATGTGGGTTTCGAACTATGTTGTTAGCGATAACAAGGTGCTAAATTAAGGGTAGATCTTTGCTGTCGCGGAAAGGTATATATATATAGAGGGAGACAGAGAAGTCTAAGCCAACCGAAATACCAACTGCTTCCTCCCCTCAATGCATTGCTCCCCACAACAACAGATCTAATGAGCGATCCAAGAACTGAAAAGGAGGACTATTCGGTCCAGGAGGTGGATGAGTCCTCCAGCAACCAGAATGCTGACAATGTGCGTGAAAGGTTTGACCCAGAGACGGGTGTGAAGAGAGGCCTCAAGACGAGGCATATCTCGATGATGGCTCTTGCTGGTATCATTGGACCTGGTCTCTTTATTGGAATGGGAGCTGCTCTTAACGCTGGTGGTCCAGTTGGTCTGCTTGCTGGGTTTGCCATTGTTGGTATCCTGGTGATATGTATGATGGCCAGTGTAGGAGAGCTCAACACCAACTTTGACTTCAACTTCACCATCCATTGTGCCAGATGGGTTGATCCTGCGTTTGGTGCTGCTATCGGTTGGAGTTATGTGATCTTGTGGATCTGTAATATCATTGCAGAGTACGTGTCACTCACCTCGATTCTTTCGTTTTATACTGATAAGGTGCCTATGTATGGATGGTATCTCATCTGCTGGGCCATCTTCTCGGTATACCAGATGTTGGGAGTTGCCGTTTTCGGTGAAGGTGAGTATATTCTTGCCTTTATCAAGCTATTTTTCATCACAGGGTTCTACTTCTTCGCTGTCATCTATGCTGCTGGTGGTATCCCCAACCACAGTCCAGGTGATATTTTCAGAGAGTTGCCCCTTGCCCATGGTTTCAAAGGTATTGCCAACTCGTTCGTGTATGCTGGTGTGTTTTACTCTGGTGTTGAAAGTGTTTCTATGACCGCTGCTGAGAGTAAAGACCCCCGTAAGGCTATCCCCATTGCCGTTAGACAGACTGTTTGGCGTATCATCTATGTGTACTTTGGTACCTCTATCGCTTACGGTATCACTGTTGCTTGGAATAGCCCTCAGTTGAGTACTTCCAACTCCACCATGTCGGCCCCAATGTCGATTGCTCTGGTGAATGCTGGATGGGCCAACGCTGGTTACTTCACCACCACCATCATCCTGGTGACTTGTTTGTCTTCCATCAACAGTGCCATTTACATTGCCAGTAGATCTCTTTTGAACTTGTCTATTGAAGGATATGCCCCAAAGATATTCAGCATTGTCAACAAAACAGGTGTGCCCTACGTTGCCGTTCACGCGTGTCATCTGTTTGGGTTCCTCTCTCTGTTGGCCATGAGTTCGGGGGCATATGTTGCCTATGGTTATATTGTCAATGTTGCCGGTGTTGCTGCGTTCATCGTATGGACTGCCATTTCCTTTGCCCAATATAGGTTCAGAAAGGGTTGGTTGTTCCAGGGTAGGAGCCTTGACGATCTCCCTTATAAGGTGCCCTTCTTCCCATACACATGTTATGTGTCTATCTTTTTGGGTGTCCTGCTTACCCTCGTGCAAGGCTGGTCCACCTTGAAGCCCTTTGACTACCAGAACTTTATTGATTTCTATATTATGATCCCTGCTTTCTTAATCTGTTGGGCAGGTTACAAGTTCTTTCTCAAGTCGAAATGGGTGTCATACGGTGATATGGACTTTGCAACTGGTAGGAGACACCTTGAGGTTATCGAGAAGCAGGAGCGAAAGGAGTCCCTTGTCAAGAAGTTGTGGACCAATTTTTAATATACTCTTTTATATTGTTTAAGTGTTTTGCTGTTTTTGTTTTGGTATCTATGTGAACTACATCATTTGACATCTGGTGTGTATTTAGTTTAAAATTGAAGGTTTATTCATGAATTTATTCATCTAAAAGATAGTCGTTATAAATCGCGCTACCTGCCCGTATCTATCTCCCCGTATTCAACCTCCAGCCAAACCTTTTGGTAACCATATACCAATCAATGCACAAATTACCACCCTGATTGAGTTTCCATACTTCTTGAACCACTCTCCATGCCTTTTTAACCCCCTCATTAAACTCATAAACCTCTATTAGTTTCTCGTAATAACTGGCCACCTCATCTCTATTAACAGCGGTGGCAGCATTAAGCCCAGCTATCAATAAGGGGAAACACAGAGAGCTCTTTACGGAACTATCGATCAAAATCCTTACGCAGTTCATCATACGGAACAATAAAAGTTGAACCTCCGGAACCACAGGCGGAAGTTTCTGTATACACTGTCTAATATATACCTGCACCGTCAGTTGATATAGCTCAAACAATGTGAGATGGTCCTCAATGATGAGTCCCGACTTGAGAAGGTTATCCATATCAGCAGGCTCCAACTGTGCCGTTTCCACCCTACTGTTCAAATGGTTCGAACGACTCAAAATATCAGCCAGTTTTTCACTCTGGGTATACCCAGTCAACGCACCAGAATTAACCCCCTCGTTGAAATGTCTCACCTCAACCACGAGGTTCACCACATCTCCCAGGAGAATAATTATAGGTTTAATGCACCCTTGGAGGGAATCCAACTCCATTCCATCCATGTTGAACACCTCATTGTATTCACTTACTGGGTAGTATGTGCCATTCATATTGGACTGAGACGCAAGGATGTCAAAGTAAGCAAATATCTTAGCCACCAAATGGCCCTCTGTAGAGAATTCCTTCAACACTTGGAAACCGCCCATCTCGTTCAGAGCATCGTAGGCGTGGGTCAGGTTCCAAGACCAGGCATCAGTATCTCCAATGGATATCTGAAGGCACATCAAGATTATATAGCAAGTTACAGAGACCAGGAATTCATGGTGGTTTCTAGGATGTGTCAGTTTGTTCTGTTCGAATACTCTGTCTAAAAACCCATTAGACACAGCTTCGGTTATATATGAGTTATTTTCCCTCTTTGACTTGAAAATTGACCCCCACAGCATCAAACAATACATGATTCTCTCCTCTCTAAACGCCATAGGGAGGAACACCTTCAAGAAATAGTTTGATTCCTTAGGGGCAATGGATATTACGGGTGCTACGGCCTGACAATAGTATTCGAAATGAAGCTGTTCTTCTAAGGTGAGCTTGGTGGGGAGATTCACCGTCGAATAGAGAGGGTAATAGGTGGAGAATGAGGAGGAGGGAGGAGGAAGAGAGGAACTCAACTCCAGGCTTATTTCCGTCTCGCTGATCTCAGATCCATGGCTGGGACTGGAAATAGGTGGTAAATTAGGGGCATCTACTATGTAATTGGAGAAGTCCATGGAGGACAGGGGGAGGTTTGCTGAATAGTTGGGGTATATCAAATACGTTGCGCTGCCCCAGTTGCTGTTATTGTTGTTGTTGTTGTTGGATGATATGTCAATTGGAGAGTCCTCTCCACTATCTGGAATGCCCTCACTTATCCCAGAAGAGGAACTTTCAAGTGTAATGTTGCTGTTATGTCTCACCATTAATGCTAAACCTTGAGAGTTGTGGTGGTGGTGGGATCCCTCATTGGATATTTCTTGGAGTGTGTCTATATCAGGAGAGGTTTCGGAATTGTCTGGATCATATTCCTCTTCCTCCCCTTCGCATTCTTCCTGTGGTGGAGGTTTTGCATGTGAATATGACACCCAAGGAGAGGGGGATAATGAGATATTCACCTGGGTCCCTGCAAAATTGGATACCTGGACAGGTTTGACGAACTTGAACGTGGTACGCCGCCTGGTGTTGCGTCTTTCTGTTCCTTCTTTCCTCCATACACAACCTGTTCCTCTCTTTTCACAATTGCCGCAAACGGGTCTTGACTCGTTGCATTTTTTTCTGTAACCAGCAGAGTCAGCACTACTATCCAAATGCATATATGTACATAATCGTGTATACTCACTTTAGCTTCCGACATGTAAGACATCCAAACCTCGATCGAGGTACTACTGGTCTTTCAGAGACATCAGTCATTATATATATATATGGGCTATATAGACATGTATAAGAGATATTGTTCAAATGGTTGTGTAAGTATATTTTATATGTCGCATCGACTTTTTCCACTCCTCAAATATACAGCTACGGCACTCCTTGAGCCACTAGTGTGTTTTTCTCTCAACTAGTAACATTGTTAACGTACTGTTAACACATGAAAATGCTAGATAAGACTTGGCACTATGCAGGGAAGGGGCGTACGGCGGCAGGTAAGGTTCGCCTGTGCGGTGGTGTGGGAGGGGTGAGAGGGGCTGGAGCAGCTGGCTGGGGGACTAGAAGGAGATTGGGTGTGTGGGTAGGACACTACGAGAGGTCGTCCACACAGAGAGGAGGGGACAATAAGAGACGATAATATTGTAGATGAGGGAAATAGATAACTGTAGAATTTTCTTTATCTGCTTAGATTGTGGGAGACGGGGTGAGCCACTGGCTGAGCCATGGGATGGCTAACAGGGTGGGCCACAGGGTCGCTACGCTATCGCAACTTAGTAGCTTGGGCTGTGGTGTAGCCCCCCCCATTACTCCACACACTGTAGGACAACTCTGCATCACTCAGAGTAGCATCCACTATGCCACACGGCGGCGCTGGCACGTTATTTGTACGCATGGGTTGGATGCCAGGGCTTGCAGGGCTTCTCTGCTTCTCCACAGTTTCTCTCTTAGTAATCAGTCCCTCCTGCCAGGAAAGCGTTGGGGGGAAGACGGTCCTGGCAGTTGTGCTCATCAGCAACCTAAATAAATGATTGCGAATAAGTCAATGAGATGTTATTCACACTGATGGGCTAATAGTGGGTGAACCGCGTTTTTTTGGTGGCAATTTGGTCTTTGGTCGGCTACGGTTTGGATCTTAGGAAGGTGGACCTACAGGGCAAACGCAGAGGCAGAAGGGCAGATGGGAGAAAAGCATGCGCGGGCCAGAAGGGCAGAGGAGCCGGCAGGCCAGTAGGTCCCCGTGGTTGCTGAGGGACAAGACAAATCTGGCTAAACATACCCAATTGCTAAACTCGCTTATGGTATAGTTATATATTCCATGTATACATTTTTTGCTTGGTTTATTCATCACAGATATTAATGAGTCTACCATTTTAATTGGAGCACCATAAAAGCAGGTACCAAACAGATACCATGACACTTATCATGACATTTACCATGGAACATACCACTAACCAAAACAGTTATGTAGAAGGGCTGTCTGTCGTCCACTACACAGTGCAAAAACCATTAACTCCGAATATGAATGATATTATTGTCATTGTTATTGTTATTGTATGCCTAATAGGCTTCAAAGCCCTAAAAATAAATTAATAAGCGTCGAATTGTCTTTTCCCAATCATTCATCACAACTCCGTTAAATCCAGGGCCGCCTCGGTGATTTTCCCTAACGGGTGACCTCTTTCCGCCGTGCATATCGAAGTATAAAAAGCGGCCCACGGCCCCACTGGATAAGGGACCCTTGCTGCATGACCTGTCTTCTTCAGTACTAAAGAATTGTCTTTATTTATTCTTATCAATTGCACGCCTTATATAATTTCACAACACACAAAATGGTCAAGGTGCTCGTCATTGGTGCAACCGGTTTCATCGGTCAAGCTGTATGCGCATCCCTGCGCCGCAAGGGCCATCGTGTATTTGGCCTTGCTAGGTCCCCGGAGAAGGCAAAGGTGCTGTTGCAGAGAGAGGTGTTTGCAATTGAGGGATCCGTTGAAGAGCCCGAGGTATACTTGGAAGCAATCGAAAAATATTTCATTGACGTTGTCATTGACTTGTCTGGTACTCCCACTTCCACTAGAACAATTTTGGCTGGGTTGGAGCCAATTGCAAAGAACAGGTTGGCCCGTACACCATACTCAAAACTTGGTTTCGTCTACTGTAGTGGAATTTGGGTCCATGGATCTTCGGTTGATCCTGTCAATGACTTGTCAGTTGTTGGGGAGAAAGGTACCACTGCCCCGCCCGCTCTAGTGGCATGGAGACCAACTCTTGAGTCTTATATCCTTGAACAGAACCATCTCTTTGACGTTGCCATTGTGCGCCCGGGTCTCGTTTACGGTGGTATAAGTCCAATTTGGAGTCTTGCATTCTCCCCCATTCTCATTGCTGCTGCCGAACATAAATCAGAGGTAGAGCTCACTTTGGATCCTGATTCAATCCCAGGCCTTATCCATATTGATGATGTGGGCGAAGGGTTCAGGGCGGTGGTTGATTACCTCCCTCTTCTCAGCAAAGTCCACTCAGTTTTTGATCTCACCACAAGTTTTGAGAGTCTTACAACCATTTTGCGTCTGGCTGCAAAGTCTCTAGGGTTTAACGGTGAACTTCGCTACAAATCGCCTACAGATGAATTGTTCCCCATCGCATTCTGTGCAACTGTGAATACATCTAGTGAGCGTTTGACCTCGCTTACTGGATGGACCCCAACGCGTCTTTCCATGCTGGCTGACGTTGATACTTATGCCAAATCCTGGAAGGCTGCTCAGTAGTGAATTGCCAGGATCGCTTGATAATACTAATACTGCTCGGTGTTTTTTTTTTGGCGTCTGGTTTTCTTGGTGCTTGCCTTTTTGGGTATTATTCTACTTTTGGATAATTATAATGCACGTACTTTGGCGTATCTTGGTCTACCACCTAACTTCACTTCAACATACATGAGGCTTAGCACGATGGCAGGCTGTATACTGCAATTTCCTGCAATTGCCGTAGGTTAGCGTAAATCGTACTGTCCAAGCACTTGAGTCTGCATTGCGTGCATATCAGGCTAATGCATATAAAGCACAGCGGAAATCTGAAGGGGCTTTTCACGACTTCAGTATGCGGCGAGGATATCGATCAAATATAGATTGGCCCACTGCCAAGCCATTCCCTCCGTCCGATGAGACGGCTAAATGATATCTTCGCGTGCCCTGGTCTCCAGTTGTTCTCAAGTTGATCTGCAGTTATTGGGCTCAATTAAACTATAGGCAGGATATACATTTTCAAAAAAGTAACCTACACCTGGCTCTCTACACATGGTGATAATATTTATCACCTTCACCTTGCGGCTGGATGAAAGTATTACGACACTCTCGTATATGAAAAGGATATGGTTTTATCAGTATCATTTCCCTCCTCCCTCATCCTCCTCCCTCATCCTCCTATCCTTCATCCTCCTATCCCCCTATCCCCTTATGCCCCATACACTCCTCAGATAAAATACGCTCAACAGAGCCACCCTACGAGTATACGCCATGTGTGATTTTCATATCCCACGTATTCAGCTACTGTCACATGTTTTTCTCTCTCTCCTCAAAGCCTTATGTGCCCAAGAAAGGTTTCATCGCGTAGAACCGCAGGCTGAAAAGTCTGCTCGCTCTAAAGAGGAAGGAGGGGTAGGTATCTCGTACCCCGCATGCATGATTTCTTGGCTATACGTAGGTAGTGTGCCGCTCCCAAGATGTCCGACCTAGCGCTCGAGTGCCCAGCTAATGCCGCCTAAGGCCGCCATCCAAAACCTCTACGTCCGCAAAGTCCTACATGGCCACTTTTTTAACTCCGACGCGTCCATCTCGTGGTCTATCAATCTCTCCTGCACGACCCTGAACATGCGTAATTTCTATGAGGAGAGGTGCAGCACCCCTAAGAGAATTTCTGCAACCATCACCAGGGGGGGCCAAAAGCCCCCTTTGCTCCTATGATGAATAGGCCGAATGGGCAGAACTCATCTTTAAGAGTAAACAAAACAAACGTTTGTATATCTTTAAGCTAGTTTTTGAGGCTCTGTCACTGTTCAGCTTTAATTTAGTATAAATGAAAATGAGTGGCGAATTAGTCTTGGCATCTTGCAAGTATGTATATAAAGAGCCTTTTGCTCCCCCTCGTTTATTGCATCTCTGTGACAGTTGTTGTAACTCTCTTATAAATACAATATTCACCCACACGAAAAATGAAACACGCTCTTGTTACAGGTGCCTCTTCCGGTATTGGTCATTCAGTATGTATAGAGCTTTCTAGGAAAGGCTACAAGGTGTATGCTGCAGCCAGACGGCTCGAGAGAATGGAGGACTTGAAACCCTACGGCGTGGTGCCTGTGAAGATGGATGTCACCAAGCTAGAGAGTGTGGTTGAGGCCAAGAAGCTTATTGAAGAAGACATTTTAAAGGATGGAAAGCAATGCAAGCTTGATATAATCCTCAATAATGCAGGACAAGCTTGCGTCTTCCCGGCAGGCGAAGTATCTGATGAAGTGGCACATGAATGCTTCGAGGTCAACTTCTTCGGTGCAGTGCGTGTCACCAGAGAGTTCCTTCCCTTGGTGTTACTCAACAGTGATGAAAAGACTCCGGCAAAGTCTTCCTGTATATCATTTACCGGTTCAGTCGCGGGAATGGCCGCTCTGCCTTGGTTTTCTATGTACTCTTCCAGCAAGTCAGCTCTGCATATCTTTGCCGCGGGACTTCGCTTAGAGCTACAGCTCTATCCACATATAAAGGTGCTTAATTTTTTAACGGGAGGTGTGGCTACTGAAATCACCGAGGCCAGACCTCTGCCCAAGGGCCCTGTCTATTCTAAATGCTACGACTCTCTGCATTACAATCTCCGAGGTGAAGGAATTCAAGCCAGGATGGGTGCATCTACCAGGATGAACGCTGATGTATACGCAAAAAAGGTTGTCTCCGACATAACTCGAGTAGGGGATGACCCGCGGAATATTTGCAGGGGTAAGATGTCTTCTATTGCTTACTACATTGTAACATACATGCCAACCTCTGTTACAGAAAGTATTTTCTCGAAGCAGATGGCACTATTTGATTCCTTTAGAACCTCAAGAGATTGACTGTGCAGAATCTTTTTGATGGAGAGCCTAATACTCAGAGTTGGTTTATTTTCTTATATTTACAGAATAATATGTTATGGGGTGTTTTTAATTGTATGCATAACATTTTAAGCTGAACAATAGTAAACTCCTACAAGACCAACTATTTCGAAAAAGAAACCAACCCGATAAGGTAACCGATCAGTTCTCGGCCTCCATATGCAGTTTGCCGTACACGGAACCGACTCTATTCCAGAAGCATGCAGCACATTTGTACTGCATATGCACCTTGTGTTGCTATAGTGACGGGTCGTGCATCTGCTAATAGGCAGCATGAAGAGATCAACCCTGGGCGGGGGGGGAACGAGCTGAAAAATCCTCTCTTTCGAGAAGGGGTGATGCGATGAGCGAATCTGTAAATACGGGGGCATTAATTTTCATCGTTGTTTTTTGTTCAGCTGAAGGATTTCCTGCACATTCATTCTAACCTTTTTTTAATTATGCTTCAAAATGTATGCTCTCCAGCTGTCGATGCTTAATCACCATCATATGCGGCACATTTTTGCTAGCAAGTGATGTCTGGGGACCGCAGAAATCTCGCACTAAGAACATACAAGATTCCGGAATTGGAAAGGAGATCGTCCGCTTGTAGCAATGGTAATTGACAAAACTATTTACATCATCCCTTGCGGATCTATACATGCACGCCTCAACGTACTTTCCGCATATTGGCATTTCCCGGAGTCGTTTGAGCTTGAGCTCGAGCTTGCTCGCTTCGGATTGCTCCTAATTCTCGTAATGGATTTCAGTCGGTAACAGTCGGTAATGCACATATGGTCCGACGAACGGATGGCTCTCTCCCAGCACAATTGTCTGCATGGAATCCAGAATCAGGAATCCATGCGCAGAAGCTTTTCAGCGCGGATCTAGATGCATAACGACGTAGCCATATGCGCTCCCCCATTGTGGAGACTTGCAGCCTAACGCGTCTTTATGCAGCCATTGCACTTGGCAGCGCCGAAAATGGTGTGCACACCAAAAATGTTACATGATGGCGAGCGAGCAGTCCCGAGATAACCGTCTGAGAGGTGCAGGACGCGTCTCTCTTTTTTTTTGGTGCCCCCCCTGCGACACAGCTAGCAAGACATGTCTTGAGATAGTTTTTCTCTCAACGAATAAACTTCAACGCAAAATATTGCTTGTATTTATTTCTACTACTCTGAATAGTCCTTTATATATTTCATTTCCTTAGTATTTTGTTTTCTACTCGCCTTCATCCCACTCTCCTCTTTTCGGTCTGCAGGATGTTCCAGCGTAATTCTAGGGTATGTGCTGTTGGCAAGCAAAATTTTTCAGGCAACAGTTTTAATCACATGCCCAATTATGCAGGGCCACATGTATATGCATGCGGCCATTTGGAAGCCGACCTAGTGAGGAGGGAAAGAGTCCCCGATCCGCGAAAATTCAATGCCATATTTAGGAATATGTGCTCGTATGCGTTTTGCCTAGAGCCGTTAACTTGTGATGCAGTGCATGGGGACTCGGTTTTTGAACCGACTCGCATGTGATACAGTCAGCAGACGCGTAACGGTTGCTTGAAGCGAGAAGATCGAACGCAGAAATTTCTTTCGTGTCATGCAATCTCCACCTGATGATGACCTAAAGAACGTTCAATTTCGACTGCTAATGGAAGTTGCTAACAATTGTATCTTCCGTAATTAACTCTTTCGGGCAATAGGTATAATGCACCTCCAAACAGTAACTCTTTGCACTTTTTCTACCCTGCATATTCGACTGGCATAACATATCAGCCGAGAATGCAAAATTGTACATTTGTCAGGCAGAAAGTTGCCAGATCAGTGCTCTTTTGCGTCCAAAAACGATTTGTAGTACATATCTCCCATAGTTATAATTTTCTGAGTGATGAGGTGGAAATTTCATATATATAAACGATTTCCACCTTATCTATCTGTAGCTCCTGTAGAGATGTGTCAATTAAGTGTGCCAAAACGATGTCAAGAATCATAGTGGTGATACTGTCTCTTCTCATACTGGGAGCTTCGCTCCCAATCGACATGACTGTCGTGTCGGAAGATGACGATCCAAATTATTGCACTGTCACCTATTCCACTGAGTCAGATCCGGGCAACCCATTCGGGTTCTACTCAGCACAGGAAGCTGCAAATGTCCCACAATCTGAAATACAGGCTATGAATGTGGAGATTAGCGACCTGATGAACTATCAGTTCTTGGTGGACCTTTCATTCCTTAGTCCTGAAGGCAGCATGTCGTCAACTGAATTTGATTCTATCGTTATCTCAGCGGTGGATGATAGCTTCAACTACGTTTTCGGTGATATTGATCCATTCCTTCCCCCTTCATCCTCTTTTGCTCCTTCCTTTCCATACTCCCCTTCTGACCCATACTCGGAATCCAGTTCTCCATTTCCTCCTTCGAGCTGGACCGTAACTCTTCCTATCACAGCTGTTCAGAAGGATTCATACACTTACTGTATCCCTGAATTCGATATCTCTTTCCCTGGTGACGGTTACGTGTATACTTCGGGAAACGAGTTTGCAGAAATGTGTTGGACAGTAGATTGTGATTACCCTGGCTCGATTTCCTCAAGCTCAACATCTTCCACGAGCACGAGCACATCTACACACTCAACCACCTCTACAGAGTCAACCACCTCTACACAGTCAACTGCCTCTACACAGTCAACCATCTCTACAGAGTCAACCACCTCTACAGAGTCAACTGCCTCCACCCATTCAATCAGCTCATCGGAGGCACCAACCACAACCACCTCCCCCAGCTCAAGCACTTCTCCATCGTCAGATTCCATTGAGTCAACCACTTCAAGCTTGGAAACATCTTCCACCAATACCCACATCTCATCTATTGTATCAACCTCAAGCATTCCAACTAATACCCATATCTCATCGGATGCCTTGAGTTCATCGTACATACCGACTGGGTCCAGCAAAAAGAGCCAATTGGTTTCTAGCATGTCCAGTTCATTGGTCTCGGCTGGTCCTTCCAGTTCTCATATCTCAGCTAAGAGCTCCAGTATTTTTAGTTCTTCGAAGATTCTCAGCTCCTCAGAGGCAGACTTTTCGACTATATTCTCTTTGAGTGTGATCAAGTCCTCTTCACCCGCCAGTTCTTCAAGTGTTAGATCTTCAAGTACTATCAGCTCAAGTGCCATCAGCTCTTCAAGTTTTGTAAGCTCTTCTGAAGCTGGATCCTCAAGCACTATCAGATCATCCAGTGTTAGATCTTCATCAAGAATAGTCAGATCCCCAATTGTTTCTTCCAGTACAATTAGCTCTTTAACTATTGCCAGCTCTTCGAGTATTAGATCTTCAAGTGCTATCCCCTCAAGTGCTCCTATCAGCTCTCCCAGCGTCGCTGTCTCTTCAAGTGTCATCAGCTCTTCAAGTGTTGTTAGATCTTCAAGTGTGATCAAGTCCTCTTCAGCTGTCAGTTCTTCAAGTGTTAGACCTTCAAGT
>JAJLSL010000041.1:0-19696 GCA_030567555.1 Kuraishia hungarica | reverse complement strand
AGTGTTGTCAGCTCTTCAAGTGTGATCAAGTCCTCTTCAGCTGTCAGTTCTTCAAGTGTTAGACCTTCAAGTACTATCAGCTCAAGTGCCATCAGCTCTTCAAGTTTTGTAAGCTCTTCTGAAGCTGGATCCTCAAGCATGATCAGGTCATCCAGTGTCAGATCTTCAGATCTGATCAAGTCCTCTTCCAGTATGATTAAGTCCTCTTCGAGAGCTGTTCTTTCTTCAAGTGCTGCTTCAGGTGTTAGCTCCTCAAGCGTCATCAAGTCCTCTCTTGTTGTCAGAACATCAAAGTCTCTCAGCTCTTCCAGTGTTGTCAGCTCTTCAAGTGTGATCAAGTCCTCTTCAGCTGTCAGTTCTTCAAGTGTTAGATCTTCAAGTGCCATCACCTCATCCAGTGTTGTTAGATCTTCGAGTGTTGTCAAGTCCTCTTCAAGTGCTACCTCTTCCAGTGCTCCTATCAGCTCTTCTGCTGTTAGCTCCTCAATTGCTTTTTCTAGTGTAATCAGCTCTTCAACTGTTGCTAGTTCTTCGAGTGTTAGACCATCGAGAGTTGTCAGCTCTTCAAGTGTTGTTAGATCTTCGAGTGTGATCAAGTCCTCTTCAAGTGATATCCCCTCAAGTGCTCTTATCAGCTCTTCCAGTGTTGCTGTCTCTTCAGGTATCATCAGCTCGTCAAGCACCGCATCTTCCAGTATGATTAAGTCCTCTTCGAGAGCTGTTCTTTCTTCAAGCGCTGCTACAAGTGTTAGCTCCTCAAGCGTCATCAAGTCCTCTCTTGTTGCCAGAACATCAAAGTCTCTCGGCTCTTCGAGTGCCATCAACTCTTCAAGTACTGTGAGCTCGTCAAATGTTAGATCTTCAAGTGTTAGATCATCAAGGTCTGCTGTCTCTTCAAGTGCCATCACCTCATCCAGTGTTGTTAGCCCTTCAAGGTCTTTCAGCTCTGCAGCATTAAGTTCTAAGTTCAGCTCAGAGGAAACAATCAGTGCTTCAGCTTCTTTGAGCAGCTCTGTGCTTTCTTCTAGCTCTGTCATGAGCACTAACTTGCCAAGAGTTTCCGGTGCCTCTGACACTTGGGTATCATCTCATTCTGTCAGTTCTGCAAGAATCGTTGGTCCTACAAGATTTCTTAACTCATCAACTTCCTTGAGCCAGAAGAGTCTGTCCTCTAATGTGGTCAGTTCACTGACACCCATCATTCCCTCTATCTCCTTATTGGAGACTTCGGTAAAGGAATCAACTTTATCAAGCACTACTAGCCCCAGTGCTATCTACAGCAGCTTTTCATCCAGCTTCCACAGTCTTTCCACCTCCCTATTGCATTCAGGCACAAGTGCACAGAGTTCCCCCATTCTCTTTGGATCCTCAAGCCCTATTGCTTCCTCTGGTTCTACTACTGTTGGACCATCAAAAGTTTCAGCGTCATCATCAACTGTGTCTTCCATTGCTACTGGATCTTCAGGATACAGTGAATCTCGCCAGGTCATCTCATCAAGTCTTTTGAGTTCCTCAGTTGTTACCGGAGTGTCTAGCTTGTCCGGTCAGAGCCCTTCCAGGATTCCAAGGTTATCTAGCTTGCCAGCTTCTAGTGGCTCCAGCTCATCAGCAGTCTCCATCTCGTCAAGAGTGGTCAGCTCTTCAAGTGCCATCAGTTCTTCGGCTGCAAGCGGGTCCTCAAGTGCTGCTAAATCATCGAGTGTGCCCAACTTCTCCAGTTTCCGTAACTCCTCGATTGCCATGAGTTCATCGCTCACTGTTCGTCGCTCTATAAAGGCTGTTGGCTCTTCCAGAACACATAGCTTCCTTAGTGTCTCTATTTCCTCTACTATTGTCAGCACACCAGTTTCTGTGAGTTCCACAAGTGTCGTGAACACTTCTAGTGCTTTTTTTGCTTCAGTGGTTTCATCTTCCGCTTTTAGCTCTTCAAGTGCCATCAGCTCTTCAAGTCTGATCAAGTCCTTATCAGCTGTCAGAACCTCATCAAGCGTTTCCATCTATTCGAGTGTTGCTAGATCTTCTGTCGCTATCAGCTCTTCAAGTGCCATCAGCTCTTCAAGCACCGCACCATCCAGTATGATTAAGTCCTCTTCGAGAGCTGTTCTTTCCTCAAGTGCTGCTTCAAGTGTTAGGTCTTCAAGAGTGATCAGCTCATCCAGTATCATATCTTCTAGTGTGATCAGCTCTTCAAGTGTTATCAAGTCGTCCTCTGGTGCTAATAACTCTCCAAGCGTTGTCTCTTCTAGTGCCATCTCTTCTAGTGCTAGCAGCTCAAGTGCCATTAGCTCTTCAACTGTGATCAGCTCTTCAAGTGCAGTGAGCTCTTCGAGCATGAGTGCCTCCTCCACCATTAGAAGCTCAACCAGCAAGATTGCTTCTTCAAGTGTTGCCAATTCTTCCAAGTCTGTGAGATCCTCGTCAGTTTCCAACGCATCAAGTGTTCTTTCTTCCAGATATATCAGATCACCAAGCGTTCTTTCCAAATCTAGCTCGTCTTCCAATGTCGTCAGCTCATCAGTTGTTGCCAGCTCATCCAGTTATGTTCACTCTTCGAGTACTGTTTCTTCTTCAGGTGCTGCTTCAAGTGTTAGATCATCAAATGTTATCAGCTCTTCTGCTGTCAGCTCGTCAAATCTTGGATCTTCGAGTGTCATCAGATCATCTAGTATGATCAAGTCCACTTCAAGTGCTACCTCTTCAAGTTTTACCTCTTCGGGTATTGTTAGCTCTTCAATTGCTCCTTCAAATGTTGATAGCTCTTCGAGTGCCTTCAGTTCTTCGAGTGTTAGATCGTCGAGTGTTGTCAGCTCTTCAGGTATCAGCTCTTCAGGGGTGATCGGTTCATCCAGCGTTAGAGTTTTATCCAGTGCTGTCAGCTCATCAAGTGTTGTCTCATCGGGTGTGAGATCTTCTTCAGTTGCCATCAGCTCCTCTGCGGTTAACTCACCCATTGTCAGATCTTCAAGTGTGATCAAGTCCTCAATTGTTGCTAGCTCTTCAGTTGCCTCTTCAAGTGTCGCGATGAGCTCATCAGTTATTAAATGTTCTTCAAGTGCTGTTAAGTCTTCAAATATCATCCACTCTTCAAGTGCTATCAGCTCAAGTATCATCCGCTCTTCAAGTTTCATTCAGTCATCGAGTGTTGTCAGCTCTTCCAGTGCGGCTGTATCTTCCAGTATCATCAGCATGTCTAGTGCTGAGGGTTTTTCCAGTCTGGTCAGCTTGTCTAGCTCCATGGTCCCATCCAGTATCACTGGTTCATCGAGCATCATTAGCTCTTTCAGTCACATGATTTCATCAAGTGCCGCCGTCGTCTCTAGTCTTAGCAGCATTTCGGGCAGTGTCAACTCTTCTGTCAGTTCCTCTCCTTCAGTATCTTCCAGAGCTATCAGATCATCTTCTGCTTTTGGCTCTTCGATGGTTGTTAGTTCCTCAAGTGTAATCAACTCTTCCTTTGCTATGAGCTCTTCTATCGATAGGAGGTCTTCCAGTGTTAGCCCTTCAAATGCTCTCCAGTCAACTGCCATCAGCTCTTCAAGTGTTGTCAGCTCGTCAAGTGTCATCAGCTCTTCAAGTGCGGTCTCTTCGAGTGCTGTCTCTTCGAGTGCCGCCAGACTTTCGAGCGTTGTCAGCTCGTCCATTGTTGTCAGCTCGTCAAGTGTCATCAGCTCTTCAAGTGCTGTCTCTTCCAGTGCCGCCAGACTTTCGAGCATTGTCAGCTCTTCTGGTGTCGTCAGCTCATCTAGTGTTGTCAGTTCTCCAGGTGTCATTAGCTCTTCAAGTGCCACCAGCTCTCCAGGTGCCATCAGTTCTTCAAGTGTTGCCAGTTCTTCAAGTGTTGTCAGCTCATCTAGTGTTGTCAGTTCTTCAAGTGCCATCAGCTCATCAAAGTCTTTCAGCTCTTCAAGTGTTAGATCTTCGAGTGCTATCAGCTCATCGAGTGTGAGATCCTCAATCCCTGTGAGCTCTTCCAGTTTTATAACTTCAAGCGTTTCTTCAGGTGCTGATATTCTTTCGAGTATGATCAGCTCATCTAGTGTTGTCAGTTCTTCAAGTGCAATCAGTTCTTCAAGTGCTGTCTCTTCGAGTGCTGCCAGACTTTCGAGCGTTGTCAGCTCTTCTGGTGTCATCAGCTCTTCAAGTGCCACCAGCTCTTCCGAGGTCTCCGCGTCTTCTTCAGCCACTAGCTCTTCTTCAGCCACTAATTATTCAAGTTTCATCAGTCCTTCAAGTGTTGCCAGTTCTTCAAGTGTGGTCAGCTCATCTAGTGTTGTCAGCTCTTCAAGTACTGTCTCTTCGAGTGCTGCCAGACTTTCGAGCGTTCTCAGCTCTTCCGGTGACATCAGCTCTTCAAGTGTTGTCAGTTCTCCAGGTGTCGTTATCTCTCCAAGTTCCACCAGCTCTTCAAGCAACCTCTACTCTTCCAGCACTCTCAGCTCCTCATTCAGCATCCATCGCTCTATTAAGGCCATATCAAGAACTGTTGCTTCCAGTGATAATATCAGCTCTTCATCATTGGTGAGCTCTTCAAGCTCTTCCACTTCCTCAGCACGTGTTAGATCATCTGGTGTGGCTGATAAATCGGTTCCCACTAGTTCATCAACTTCTGAGACTTCTGGAACTTCTACTTCAGTTACTTCGGAGATGACTACTCACGCAGCCAGTCCTTCTACTGGAAGTATTCCTAACAGTTCACCTGATGCTGAGCAGACCTCAACTGGGTTGCCAATAACAGCATCCAGCAGTTCATCTGAGACTACTGAGCCCTCGAACACAGCTACTCTAGAAGCATCTACTGAAGCTACACTGGCTACCTCCAGAGCATCAGTCCCCACTCCAAACAGTGCAGTGACTTCTCTATCATCAAATAGCATTCCATCATTCTCTATGGGATCCTTGACCACTCTCAGAACGGTCACTACTAGTGGAGGAAGCATCCATCTACAGGCAGCTTCACAGACTTTGAGCTCTCATTTGAATGTGGGAGATGCAGCAAACCCATCTGCAGCCACAGTAACTCCTTCTGATTATCCTGCCAACCCAACAGCTATCTCAGCCACTGCATCAGCAAACACATCGGCAGATCCCTCTGCAGCTGGCTCTCTAGGATCTTCTAGCTTAGAGGGCTTACATACCCAGAGCACATCTGAACCATTAGCGACATCAACTCCAACAACTCCAACAACTCCTACAGCTGGTACTCATACCGGATCTAGTGAGCCGGACAACACAAACAGTCCTCAGAGCACTGGTAATTCTCAAGGCTCAAGTGGCCCTAACGGTTCTAATGGAAACGGCTCTAATGGAAACGGCTCTAATGGAAACGGCTCTAATGGAAACGGTTCAGGAGAACCAGCTGTTGAAGCTCCAAACACTTCTCCATCTTCAGTCACATCTCCATCTTCAGTCACATCTCCTGCAAGCCATAAAGGAGGTTTGGGTGTTGCGGGTATTGTTGTCTTATCCGTGGTGGGTTTCTCTTTTTTAATGTTCTCTTCTTATCGCGGTTTATTGTTTTTAGGCGTTTTTTAATTTTTTCGGTCGGTTCGGTTTATTTTGCTATGCGGTTATAATTTTTCGGTAATAAAACACAATTAATTTTAGAGTATATCTATCTCCGTTCACACAGTTGATTCCTGAATTTCATCTCAATCCTAGGTATTCTCAACTGGGGAAAGTCCCATCATAATGAAAAGCTACGTTAACACGACGCTTTTCTTATTCAATACATATTTTAACTTTTATACCATTAGTATAAGTTTTAAATTATTCAGTAATGATGATGAATGCTTTTTGTACATTTTCTCACGGGATCAGAGACTGTAATTTTTCCAATAGGATTTCTCAAAATTTGATAATCTTGTTTTCAGAAAAGAGCAAAAAAAACCATATTAAATTTCATACAAACAACAATATATAGGGTAAAAAAACAATAAACTACTAAAACTCCGTAGGGCAAAAATACTCATGCAAATTGTTTTTTTTAAGTCTCTAAAGGTTTATATTATTATATAACTCTGCATCAACTAGTCTATATGCAATGCACAACCTTGTAGAGATTCACTCACTAGCCCAGAGAGATTAGTGCATACTGCAGTAGATGCATCCTACCCGAAAGGCGCGTTGCGGCCGGCGTCCAGCAAGCGATCGATGGCTAAACACTAGTAGCACACACCGCCTTCGATGACGGGAGTTGCATCTCTGGCGGCAGATGGAGATGCGATGGAGATGCCGCTTGAATATCGGTAGGTTCTGTATAGGGTGGGAGATACTTTTGCTGTTCAAGCACTGCTCTTACTCAGAGTGTAGAACACTGTAGAGTAACCCCTCTGCAAAAAGAAAAGAAGGAGGAGCCAGGAATGGCAAGATGCGTATATTTTTGTCGTGTGGTTTCGTTCACGTGCTTTAAAAAAAAAAATCCTCGTATTGCGTACACCCGAGTTGACCAATGGCCGCTTGGGAAAGAGAGAAAGGATGGAGAGAGAGAGAGAGACAGGATGGAGAGAGAGAGAGAGACAGGATGGAGAGAGAGAGAGAGACAGGATGGAGAGAGAGAGAGAGACAGGATGGAGAGAGAGAGAGAGACAGGATGGAGAGAGAGAGAGAGAGAAAGTATAGAGAGAGAGAGAGAGAGAAAGGATGGAGAGAGAGAGAGAGAGAAAGGATGGAGAGAGAGAGAGAGAGAAAGTATAGAGAGAGAGAGAGAGAGAGAGAGAAAGGACGGTATTCTCAAATAGGAAATTTGAGATCTATCTCGGTGATGCAGTTCCGATATCTCCCTCTCCCCTGCTCCTTCCCCCCTGCGCCCTACGTTTGCGATCTCTACCCCAGAACGCCGTTCTAGAGCCCCCTATCTATCTTTCGTGGCTTATCTCTATGGAGGTAGGAAATTAATAAAGTGAGGAGATATTGACCACTTGGGTTATTTATCACACAACCGGATAGCTGACCTCTCCCTCGAGAAGTCAGGATTGCTTCATTTGCAATCTGATCTTGCTGCAGTGTCCAAGTCGGTCCTTCTGAGACTCTGCTGCATGTCATTATTCGGTGGGGTTACTTTGGCAGTTGATAAGCTGCAAGCCCTGCTCCCCACGTATCCTACTTGCGCTGCCAATGCACCCTGGCATATTTTCCCTCCCATGTTTTAGCGCGGTAGGCCCATCCTCGTCATCTCCCATCCTTGGCTTTAGGCTTCAGGAGATTAACTCGCATTCATTAACCCACGTTCATTAACCCGCTTTCAGTTACTATGGTATTAATGATTGCTGCATATACTATACTCTTCGATGTATCCACAGCTGAGAGTGTCTGAAGATTTGTTGTTATCTTGGTTCTGAGCGCCATGGTACTACAGGATCAGATACTCCTCGCTGGAGAATAGTGTAAACTGACGCTTCATAAGGTGGTCTCTTTAGGTAGAGTCCTGCACATCCCATAGCAGATTATACGCACCACCCTCATGATGGGTGGGTAGATGGTGTGTGAACACGTTACTTGCAGATTAGTCGCGGTCTTGTGCCAGAAGAAAAAACAAAAAGGCTATTTTATTCATCCACTAGTGGGAGATGCGACATAACTTCTGCAGGGGTCGCCCGGCCCGCATTGATAGTACCGGCGAAAATCGGCCCTTTGCGTCTACACGATGTAGGACTTTGATGTAACTCCACTTGCTTCTGGAAAATGGCGTCCCTCGTCGCCTGTTTTTTTTTATTGGGCCGCTTAAGCATAATATATTTTAAAATTGATAATGCAAGAGAAAAAAAAAATTATAGATAACGAAGACTAGGAGAGCATCGGATCACACTCAATGGGACTTGGGCAAGTTACCTGATAAGGAATCAGCAGCTAAATGGGGGAGAGGAGGAGGGGGGGGGGTTCAATTTTTTCGCGCGTTTGGGTCTAAATGCTGCAGCAGTGCGTCTTATCAATGCAGGCATCCAATGACAGCTGCTAAAAGAGCCGACATATTCTCCGAGCAACGGTTAACATTAGATAGCCAAGAAAAGCTTTTGTTGTATATGATAGGATGGCATATTGTGGACTTTTTCTTTACAATTGCAGTACAGGGATCCACGACGTGTAACGTGTGATGCCCATACACAACGGGTCGAGCGTCCATGGAGATTTTCGAAGATCACCGATACTTCAAAGGCATATATATAAACCAGACAGATTCCATCGGTAATTGTTGCTCAGATCTGATAGTCTCTCCTCCATCCAGATCAGCGCTAAACACCACCACCAAAAATGTCTGACATTGAGAAGCAAGGTGAAAAGCATCTCCTTTCACCCATCATCACGGTAGAGAATATTGGAACTTCTGATGTGTTGGGAACAGTGATATCTCCAGGTGGGAGAGAAATTGCAATTACAGGCCATGTCGACGAGGCCATGGAGCTTTCGCTCAAGGCCAAAGGAATTGTCTTGGATGAGGCCACAGACAAGAGGATTCTCCGCAAAATTGACATGTATGTGCTCCCACTGTGCTGCATGCTGTATGGGTTCCAGTTCATGGACAAAACCACCAACGGTCTTGCAGCCATCATGGGTCTTCGTACCGACCTCAACATGGAAGGAAACATGTACTCTTGGACGGGTACAGCTTTCTATATTGGATACTTGGCCTTTGAGTTTGTTGCTTCATACCTGTTGCAGGTACTCCCACTTGCCAAGACGACGGCCGGTTTCATTGTGCTGTGGGGTCTAGTTCTGTGTCTTCATGCCACTCCCAACTATGCTGGGTTTGTTGCCCTTAGAACCATTCTGGGAATGCTCGAGAGTGCCGTTACTCCTGCTATGATGCTCCTGACCTCTCAATGGTGGAAGAAAGAGGAGCAATTCTTGAGAACCGCTATTTGGTTTGCCTGCAATGGTGCTGGTACCATCGTGGGAGCTTCAATCGCTTACGGTCTTGCCCTCCATGCCGACTCCTACTCTATTGATGCATGGAAGCTCCTCTTTATCATCATGGGTGTCGTAACCATCTTCATCGGTGTTGCCTTTGCCCTCCATATCCCAGACAACCCTTCAAAGGCTTGGTTCTTGACAGAGGAAGAGAAGCTCATTGTGGTTGAGAGAATTAGAAAGAACCAGCAAGGTTTCGGAAACAAATACTTCAAGAAAACCCAGCTCATCGAGACAATGACCGACTACAGGACCTGGCTCTACTTTGTATTTGCACTTGCCAGTAACATTCCAAATGGTTCTCTCACCAACTTTGGTTCCATTCTCCTCGAAGATGACTTTGGTTTTGATACCATCGAAACTTTGAAGATGGGAATGATCCCCGGAGCGGTTGAATTGGTTGGTTGCATCGCATTTGCCTTTACCGTTAGGTGGTTCCCACACAGAATGGCTGTCACCGTTTTCGTTCTGTCCTTCAACGTTGTATGTTCTTGTATGTTGGCATTTGCCAATCACGACAAAAGCGCGCGTCTGGCGGGCTATTTCTTGCTTACTTTACAACCAGTTGGTATGATCTGTGCCCTTTCGCTGTTTGCTTCCAACGTTGCTGGCCACACCAAGAAGGTGCTCACCAATGCCATCTTCCTCGTTGGGTACTGTGTTGGTAACCTCATTGGCCCCCAGACTTTCATTGCTGCTCAGGCCCCTGGCTACAGCGGCGGTAAGATCGCCATGGTGGTTGGTTACACTATTGCACTGGTGCTCCTGTGTACCATCTACTTCTCGTACTGGTACGACAACAAACGGAGGGATAAGACTATTGGCAACCACTTGATCGAGAATGTGGAGTTTGCTGATCTCACTGATAAAGAGAACCCCAACTTTAGGTACTGTTTGTGAGAGGTTGCAGGGACTCACTATTATTTCTTTTTCTTTTTCTTTTATGGGTAGATTTCAATACAGATGACATTGCGTTTTTAAGATATCCATGTATTCGGCCATTCTCGCTCTTCTGACTAATTACCGCAGCATGTAATACTAATGATCCCATTACCCAGCCCAGTACGATCGTTTCAGAGGTATTTTGAGGCGAATAGGGATCATCTTGCACCACAGGGACAACAATACGGGACAGGAGGTCACCTGACGGATATAATGGCCCGTTTCTCCGTAGAGCTATAACTACAGATATGGCACCTTCGGCAGCCGGATAGATACAACTGCCGGCTCAAGCCTCACACGTCAAATGTACTTGATGAATTTCATCAGATCAGCATGTAGTGTGTCTTTCCCGGCTTATATATTATGGTTTACTAATTGGATTTCTAATGAAGATTGATATACTCTCTGGCGGAATTAACGGCTACAACCTCGGAGCTAGGCGATAGTGGCGATTGCTCAGGACTAGCCTTATGCATCATCTGCGGCTCAACTTAACCACACTTCCTATTCGGGTCAGCGCGACCGTATCCCCTATAGCCGTGTCGATATTCCCCCAGGCCCGCGTACGCTTCTTTCTTCAAGCCGTGCTTGTCAAGCTTCTGCCCATCGGTGGGATTTGCGATTTCGTCCGTTTCGCTCGTTCGCCACTTGATTTAAATTAAAAATTCAAATGTAGAGCCGCTCTTATCGGCAACCGCTGAACTCAAATAATCTCTGAACCGTAGGTCGTAGAGCTCCGCCCCTGGGCTCTCCTCAGCCCTGTAACTATCCCTGCGTCATATACACCTCAGCCATTGGCTGGGGGCGGCCATCTACAAAGTCGCAGCCGTGCTGAGTTCAACTCCAATTCGCCTCTTATTGCATGAAGGTGCGTCACACGGCAAAGCCGCACTATACCCACTTTGCCCTCAACTCCGTCAAATTACCGTGATACAACAAGATTACAAATATAGAAACCCATGAATGCAAGGAAAACGCCTAAAGATTTATTGTTATTTCAGTCTAGCGTGTAACCTTAAACTTAACGGCCAAGGCCCAACCGATAGAAGCAGTTTCTCTCTATTCTTGGGCGCGGCATCTTCCCCACCTACTCCTTGTAGCATTTTCTCTGTCAAAACGACAGACCTTTCATGTATTTGCCACCACAACTCGCGGACTCCGTTTAATGCGGCCAATGGCGTGTGTTTAATCATTGCATTAGATTTAGACAGAATCCAAGCCCGGAAACGTCCAAATGCACGCATCCGACGCAATCCTTCATAGTATCATGCAGGTGGCATCTTTTCTTCACGCAGTTTTGTAATTCCTGTTAAAAGCTTGCACCGGTGATAGGCAATAACTAAAGGCTGACGAAATTTTTGACTTTCTGTACGTTTGGGCGGCGAATATGACCCATAGTTATATATAAGGACCATGAACCCGGTCTCCAGTCGAGGCTGTTAAGTAGTTTGTTCCTGAAGGTGTTACCCTTTAAAAATAAAACTATAAACTAGTAGTTACAATGACGTTTAATGATAACGTTGAGAAGCTAAAGGTGAAGATGTCACCTGTTCTTCAGAACAAGATGGTGCTCTTCCTGATCATAGCGGCGTCTCAGATGTTAGACTCGATGAATGTTACAAGTTCGGTCACTACCCTTCATCAGATCCAAGAGAAATATGCTATAAGCTATCCGTTGGCCAGTTGGGTGCTCTCAGGATATGCAGTGACATTTGCAGGTTTCATCATGTTTTTCGGCAGAGTGGGAGATATAATAGGCCACCACATCATATATTCAGCGGGTCTATTCTTTCTTGGAGTTGCCTCCATTATCTGTGCTACTGTTGAGAATATCTATGTGCTGATTGTCTTTAGGGCTTTTCAAGGTGTAGCAGCAGCTGCCACCATCCCATCATCATATGCTATTGTGGGCAACTCCTTTGCAGGAAACCAGTTGAAGATGGCGTTGGCAATGCTGACCTGTCTGATGATCGTTTCTGTGGGGATTGGTTTCACCATAGGCGGTGCATTCAATTCAACCAGTGTTGGTTACAGGGGATGCTTCTTCGTGTTTACCGGTTTGGCCTTCATCACCTCCTTCCTATCGTATTTCAGTGTCAAGCACATCCCCACCAGCCAGGCCAAACTTAATAGACTTGATCAACCAGGTGTCATTTTGATGGTTTCCGGTAGTATCCTTGTTGTGGTTGGTCTTACCGAGGGTGGAAACCACTGGGACTCACCCAGGGCCTACGTGCCCATCATTGCTGGAATTTTGTTGATCTGTGCATTCTTCTCTTGGGAAACATTCCTCTTGAGGACCAAATACTTTAAGAAAATTGGCGACCGTACTGATCTTTTGATTCCTCGAGAGATGTGGAATATCCCCAACTTCATCCCCTTGATGGCTGCTATGGGTTTCAACTATGGTGGACTATTTGGTATTATCTTGTCTGCCGTCCAGCTGTACGAATATGCGGCTCTCAACACACCCATTATCGCCGCTGTCAAGGTTCTCGTCTTCCCAGTCACCTCTCTGTTCGTGACGTTCATTATCGGTCCTTTGTATGGAAAGTTCCCTCCAAGATACTGTATTGCCGTTGGAAGTTCCGTGGTTGTTGTTGGTGGAGTGCTATTCTCCAGAATGGATGACACAACTGAGAGTTACTGGAGGTACGGTTTCGTTGCCGAGATTCTATTGCCTATTGGTGGTACTCTCACCTTCATTAACTGTTTGAACACAATCATCATGCAGTCCCCACTTGAAATGCAAGGACTCGTTTCTGGATTTGCCATCACCACATCTCAAATTGCAATTGCATTGGCTTCTGCCGGAATCTCTTCAATCGTCGGAACATTTGATGGAGGCGATTCTAAAGCGGCTAGAGAGGATCTTGTCCAGAGATACCATCACTCCATGTACTTTGGAATGGCACTTGCTGCATGTGCATGTTTGACTGCGCTTATATTCATGAGAAACGTTGGAATTGGTACCAACAACAACGGCTTGAGCGTTGATGGAGGAGCAACCCACAAGGATGAGGAGAGCTGGGCCGGCGAGGAAAAGGAAGAAGGTGATATAGTACCTATTAGGAGTAGTGGATCTGGCATCGACGATTTAGCTGACAAGCCCTCTGAGGTTTCTTCAACAGAAGACCTGGCTCCGGCCCCAATACATGTGGGAGAGTGAACATAGGGCCATGGTATGGGCGCGAATTATATATATAACTGGTATAGATATCTGCTTTGCCGACCGGATATGGCTAATAACAATTCACATCACATGCATTGATATTCAATCTTCCCAGTAAAAAAATAACCTCTACTGCTTGACCACAGACAATGCTGGCATCACACAGAAGGTATAACACAGAAGGTGCAAGATTCGAATACAGAAAACCCAACTCTTCAAATAGCCACACCCATCCTAAGACAACTGACTGTTGACTTGCACTAGTGGCTAAAGGGTCGAATCTTTAGAGGCATGCTGGACAGAGATCGTTAGTGCAGCCGAATACAGGTGTACTATTGTGCGCCAACATGATCAACACTGCAGCTTGCTCTACGATTTGAAATCATTTTCAAGACCTCTATACATTAGGAACCAACCCTTAGAGATGGTTGTAATACCGTGATGAATCCGAACTTACTCTCCCTATCCGCCAAAGATAGGCGAGCGCTGCTGAGCCCCAATCAGCCCTATTTCATAGACCTCACAGATAGACGAGAACTATCGTAACAGCCATTGGAACTCCCTCCCAACTCCCAATATGCCATACCGCTAATCAAACGTATTGCATATATAATCGCCAATTGCGCTCTGACAAGCATGCTGAATTCACACTCAAAGAATCCACACTACGACATGATGGTATGAGTGCTGCATGCACTGCTTAAGCTCCACTATATTATCTAGTATGGGGAAACGGCAAACACCGAGGAAGGGTCCTTGACGAAGATGGTTATCTTATCAGTGATCTATTCAGCTTCTACTGTCATTGGGCTCCTCAGTCATTTACCCCCTACCTCACTTGCATGTACAGTTGATGCCAGCCTCGAAATGCCCGATGCATGATAAGGTTTGTCGCCGCGTACTCAAATCGCTCAACCACTTTTTTACTGAGCATTTTCTAAGATAATCGAGTAGCTAAACTACGTTCTACTTGTATTACCGCTCTTGGGCACCCTTTCCGACAATCCGCCCCGCATATAAACGGCCAACCGTTCAATGTGCGTTTATTAGATCATCTCATGAGCGACAGGCATAAATAAAAAGTGTGAAAATGCTGGGATTACCCCTAAAGGTGGTAATGTCCCTGACAGCGTCTAAGGCAGTCCATAATGCGTCACGACGCGCAATGCAAGCCTCATGGGCCGTTTGATGAGACAAGCTTCGGGTCACAATGCCGCCGCATTTTGTTTCCGATAGCATTCTGGCAGCCGCAAACAGCTTCCTAACTAATGTCCCTCCACCCCCGCGCATCCCCTTGGTCCTATTGGTACCGTAGTACAGAAATAATGAGATCCCCCGTAGAATCGAACTCTTTTTTATAATATTTTATAATCTTTACAATATTAGATCGTCTTGGTGTTCACTGTAATTTGCACCTTCAACAACGTAACTTTTCCAAGAGCCATATCGGAACGTATCCCTGGTGACGAGGCTATAGCCGCGAGCGAGGTAGTGAAGGTGTATCCCTCCGTCTATTCACCAGTGTTTTGGTATATATCCCACAACGCTGACTGTTATTTGCCTAATCAACTTTGTCCCGGCTAATTCGATATCTTCGCGGTAGCTGGGTATAGACACATGTACCTCGCCCCGGGTGAACCGTAAACGGATCTTATCTCTGCGGGAGCATATCTCAAGCTCTATCTTCGAGGGGCTCACAGTCGCCCCAGAGACGTATGTGCGTCTATACCTGCATTGAGGCGCATATGCACTCCGTTAAGCATAACGGTGCCGATAAGGAGACGGGCTACACTGTTATCGGGGGATTACCAGAAGTAGTAATAGTGATAGCGTTTGGAAAGTTGAGCCATGCCAGATATTCCAAAGAGCGCGATCGATCACTCTTGGCGCATTTTCTGATCAAGGATCATTACTCCTGATAGAGGAATCAGACATCATTATGCGTCTGACTGGTGACATGCGCGATGATAAGATAGGCGGGATTCAAAAACGGTTGAGTCCAATTCTATGTCTGGTTGAGCCTCGGGATGATGATGCAATCCCGTTCTCTAAAAAGACCGCCAGTTACTGTTTTCATCTTCCCTCCCTATCCGATCAGCCCCCAAGCCTCCGAGGCGCTGAAAAATATGCGCATATATATATGTAGAAGTCAGACGGCTCTCTGCCTTCGGGTCTCAAATAACGTGCGTTCTGCTTTATGATTCAACAAAAGCAGTCTAATAGTTATTGCTATTGGTACCTTCTGTAGTTCAGGTGAAAAATGTCTGACCAGTACTATGAGAAGGATGCACCCGGAGAGGTTGAGATCGTCTTGGGCCCATCCGATGACAACAAATCCGAGTCTCTTCAAGAGAAGAAGGGAGGAATTTTGGAAAGCTCACATGAAACTAACGACTCTGAAGAAGCAGAGCTAGCTGATACAAATGATGTTCTCACCAGTGAGGCAATTATTGCCAAGGCGTTTGACTCTAGCGACGACCCATCGCTCAACGCCTGGACATTTAGATCAGTTTTCCTCGGTGTTGGTATTTCGATTTTCGGTTCCGTCCTCGGAGAGATCTACTACTTTAAGCCACAGACCATCTACGTTTCTGGTATTTTCTTGGTTATGATCGCCTATGTCCTCGGTGAAGGAATGTCTCATCTGATCCCATCCAAGTCGTCAAGGCTCTGTCATTTCTGGACCCCCTCCTTCACTTCCTCAACCCCCATCCTTTCAACATCAAAGAACATGCAAACATCATCATCATGTCGGGTGCCGCTTCCGTTTCTGCCCTGGGCACTGAAGTCCTTGCAGTTCAGAGACTCTGGTACAACTCCAGTATCTCGCAAGGTCTTGGTGTTTTCGTTCTCTTCTCTTCTCAGATCTTGGGTTACGGTCTTTTAGGATCCCTCAGAAAGATGCTGGTGGCCCCCACCTCCATGTTCTACCCTCTGGTGCTGCCACAGGTTTCCACAATTCAGACCTTGCATGCTGACAAGAAATCCGATGGAAACCGTAAGAAGCTCAGGGTGTTCTATATCGCTTTTTTTGTCATCTTCTTCTGGGAGATTGTTCCAGAGTACATGTTCCCCTTGCTCATTGGATTCTCCATTCCATGCCTAGCAGCTCCAAAGAGTGCTTTCGTTTCCCGGTTCTTTGGCGGTACCAACGGTAACGAGGGTCTTGGTGTTTTATCTATCTGTTTCGACTGGCAGTATATCTCTGGTCTCGGTAACCCTATGGCATACCCTTTGGTTACAATTCTGAATAACATCTTTGGATACCTCATCTGTATTGTGGTATTCATCGGTATGTACTATGGCAATGTATGGAATGGTTTGGACTTCCCCTTCCTCTCACAGGAGCTATTTACACCAGAATCAACGGCCGACAACCTCCTGGTGTTCAACCAGACTCTTATCCTGGACGCCAACAACAATCTGAATGCCTCAGCTTTGGCGGTGTATGGAATCCCCTTCATGACTCCTACTTATACCATCTATCTGATTGGTACCAATCTTTCCATTGCTGCAACATTCACCCATATGTATCTGTATCACTATGATCTTCTTGCCATGGTGTTCGAGCCGCTACACCCAACAAATCTTAAGAAGTATGTGAAAGTCAGGGAATGGAACTGGAAGTTCTGGAGCTCTGACAGAAAGGACTCTAGGCTCAATGATGACGGCTCTATCCCAGTGATGTGCGATGACCCACATTTCAGAGCAATTCTTACCTACAAGGAAGTCCCTACATGGTGGTATACTCTGTGTTTGCTTCTATCTATGATGGTTGCACTCATCTGTATCTACCAAGCTGATACCGGGTTGCCATGGTGGGCATTTTTCATCTCTGTTGTTCTTGCCTACATTTTCACCATTTTCCTCGGTGGTTTGTACGGAATGTTTGGTTTCAACGGTGAGCAGATGCAAACGATTATCCAGATGATTGGGGGTTACTTGCATCCCGGTAACCCAATGGCCAACATGTACTTTACTCTCTACGGTTACAACTCAGTCCAACAGGCCTTTGCCATGATGCAGGACCTCAAGCAGGGCCAGTACTTGAAGTTGTCTCCAAGATCCACTTTCGCTTCACAGATCATTGGTACCCTTGTGGGTTCCATCTTCAACTACATCATGATGCAGTCTATCGTTGACAACCAGGCTGATGTTTTGAGGTCCATCGAAGGTACTGCCATCTGGTCTGGTCAGAACGTTCAACAGTATAACACACAAGGTGTCACCTGGGGTGCCCTTGCCAAGCAGATGTACTCTGTAGGCTCAAGATACCAATGGGTCCCCCTTTCTCTACTGATTGGGTTCGTCACCCCTCTGCCATTCTACTTCTTGCACAAGCTCTTCCCAAGGGTCGGATTCAACTGGGTCAACGTGCCAATGATGGTGTGGTACATTGGCTGGCTCTGTGTGGGTGTCAATGCCTCATGTACCGTTATGTTCCTCGTTGCACTCTGGTCCCAATTCTATTTGAGAAAGTACAAGCCTGATTTTTTCAAAAAGTACAACTACATTATTGCCGGTGGACTCACAGGTGGAGCACAGGTTATGGTTTTTATTCTCTCCTTTGCGGTGTTTGGTGCCTCTGGTAAGGCCTACGACTTCCCTACTTGGTGGGGAAACAACATCAATGGTAACTACGATCACTGTCTCTACGTTGAGTAGGACGTGGTATTTTATTACAGCAATTTCTAATGTATGTTCTCTATTATCGGGTATATTAGTGGATATATACTAAAGTTTGAGGTGCTTAAGCCTATCGTACAGAGTCATTGGCCGTCTCTTTATATACAAGTGATTGATTCAGTTATATGGGTATGATTTGTGTTTGTCAGCACCCAGATTGGCAAGCTTATCTGCCTGTTCATTACCATAATGTCCAGCATGGCCCTTAATATGTTCTATATGCATTTCACCCCAACCTTTCTCCTGATATTCTTCATTGATCTCCTTCATGAGGTCTACACTGGGTTCAATCAAATCTCGATTTTTGACATCACCACCATTGGTCTTCCAGCCATTAGCCTCCCATTTCTTTGACCATTTGGTAAGAGCATCTCGTGAGTACGTGGAATCAGTCACAATCTTATAGGGACGATCATCCTGTACAGCTCCGCACCGTATATCTTTCAGCGCATGGTACACCGCGCTCAACTCAGCTCTCTGGTTGGTTTGGATTTTTCCTCTCAGTGGTGATGAAACGTTTCTAGGGTCATTGTCACCGTAATATACACCATAACCTGCCACTGGATTCGACTTGCCGTTGCCTCTACAAGCTCCATCTGTATAGATGGGGATATGTTGTGTCTCATTATTATTTCTGGGTAGTCCCTCGTATGCTCCAACGAATGCTTTATGTTGAGCCTCCGTAGAGATGATTTTTGTGGGTAACGGTTTAGCCTTTGGTTTAATGATTCCTCCATTGTTGTTTTGAGAAGAAGATTTCCCAGTAACTGATATAGACACTTTCTCCTCTATAAATCTCTGGGCATCCTCCGCCGTACTAAACTTCTTATACGATGCATTGGGGTAAGCCTTCACCTGTGATTCCGCTTCTGCCCAGCTGTTATAGATACCTGTTTTACGTCCCCTACGAACAGCATAGAATCCTCCCTTATTTGCCATCGTGCTATTAGCAAACACAGTAAAGTGGTGTGTGTGGGTGTATTGATGTTTGCGGTGCTTAAACGTTGATGAAGTTGGTCTGAAGGTTGATGGAATTGGTGTTTGAAAAAATCCAGGCTGGCAACGCAACGGGGCGAGTCTTAGGAAGAACGAAAAACCACTCACCAAGGGAGGCCCCCTCATATATCAATTGATAACAACAAGTCTATGATTATGTATACAACACCCTATGTTCCTTTATATATGTGTACCTGTAATTTATTTCTCTTCTTCCTGTCCACCGTCCGTCCCCTGCCCCCCCACAGACTCTGACTTTCAACCTGTATGCGTCTCCATCTGGGTCACCGAAAAATATTACGGTATAGCAGGCGCATGAGTGTAATGCATGCTTGGCTGGGGGCCGTGAGCGATGGGTGGAGCATTGGGGTCTTAATGAAGTGTATGTTACTGCTTTTATTATCCTTTTCTGTAGGCTAATTGTATGGATGTTTTTTTGTCATGGTAGCTCCCTATCGACATCAAGGGTGGAGTAGCTATCTCCAGCTGGCACAGCAGGTCGAAGAGTTTATGTTCCTCTTTACACCAGCGTACTGATCACCACATGATGCATTAGCCTATGTGCATGGGCCCCCGCCCGAGCTTCAGTCTTATATACCCGGAGATGCCATCACAATTAAGATTGTGGATATACAACAAATAAACTGAAACGAATTTATCCGCCAGTTTCTAAACACCATGGATCTGTCCGTGGTGGAATGAATATGAACTGAGAGTCTGGATACTAAGGATATTGAATAGTTTCTCGCTCTCTTTGAAATCGAGGACAGGCAGAAGGAAAATCAGTATGATCCGTTTTTTTTCTCACCAAATATGACCCACAGAAATTGGCGCGAGTTGCAAAAATTGCAAGAATAAACTGAAGTGGGTGACAGAAGATCGTGAGAACTTATAAATTCCGGGGCCATTACATGATATTGCGCTTGTGTGTGTGTGTGTGTGGGTGTGTGGGTGTGTGGGTGTGTGGGTGTGTGGGTGTGTGGGTGTGTGGGTGTG
>JAJLSL010000040.1:0-51501 GCA_030567555.1 Kuraishia hungarica | reverse complement strand
GATCTTGGGGTTTTATCCGACGTCAGTTGGTTGGTGATAGTTTGTCATATATATTGAATATATTTATAAATGATCCTCCAATGTCTATATCCCCCCGTTTATTCAACATGCTCTCACTGTCTACTCACCACTCACTATCTACTCACCACCAGTGCACTTACTACGCCATGCACCCACCTACTATGTGTATGCCCGCCTGAACTATGTGAGTTGTTCACTATGTAAATGGTGGGGGTTAACTATGGAGGAGCTTAACTATGGAGGAGCTTAACTATGGGGGAGCTTATGGTGAGGAGGGGGGGGGGGCTCACAATTACTGAGTGGTCTATTGGGATCAGGAGACCACTTTTGAGTGAAATATTAAAGTCACTGACACTCGAGGTGGCTGAATATTATATATGTTTAATTTGAAGAGGTCACCTATTATATTTTGTGCTATTAGCTTACTGCCATGGGAGGTCTGAGGTCTGAAGGCACAGGGCAGAGGGCAGAGGGCAGGGGCAGAGGGCAGAGGGTCCAAGGGAGAGGGTCTCCCCTGCCGGTAAGGCCTGTGCTCATACTGTGGGTGCCATTACTATGGGCAGGCAGACACCACATAGGCATACTGGAGGCTGTAGAGGGCGAGCCGGGACAGGGGGAGCAGGACAGCGAGCAGGACAGGGAGAGTAGCCAGGCCAGGACAGGGAGACCAAGGCGGGACAGGTGAGACCAGCACAGGGGGATCTGTAGGGCTGAGGCTGAGGAGCGTTAGGAGGACCAGGGGGGAGCTACCAATAAAACCACTCGTGTCTGACAACTGTTTAAGAGAGAGATAGTTGACTCAGAAATACCTATAATCTCTACAAGATGGCTAAAGCCACTTGACTCTTATGTGGTACCAGCCTATAATACTGTGAGACCCTCTGACCCTCTCTGCCCTCTGCCCTCTGCCCGCTGACCCTCTGACCCTCTGACCCTCTGACCCTCTGACCCTCTGACCCTCTGGCCCCACCTCCCATAGTGTACGCATCTCAGTTACCCTGCTGTGGATTTTTCAGCTGTCACTCTCTCACCCTATACGTCTGGACAGAGTAACGATGGCAGCATCAACCTCTAGGTATTAGAGATATAAATGGTGTATATGAAGTCTACTAAATAGCTTCTTAGAGAGATCGCACATATAACCATATCATATTGTAAGCATGGCAAGTATGTAATGATGTTGAGTTTTTGGGGTGATGGGTTCGCTGTGTTGGTAATTTGACCGTATTGGTCAGTGGTGGTCCCTGGTGGTTTCTGGTGGTTTCTGGTGGTTCCAGTGGTCCCTGGTGGTGCACGATGCTAATACAGTGGTATTATTACTTCCTGGCCACATTATGGACAGTCATACCATGACTGCACCCACAGTTATACCGTTACACCATATGGACAAATATCTTCCTATTCTCTGTGAATCTGCATTGATACTAACCCAACTATAGAGGCCAAGAGTAGAAATATAGTCATTCAGTTGATATCAACTGCCTCCACAGGATTCAGAAGAACTCTTCTCAGGCCGAGAACAACCGGTCCTATTGACCAGATCAGATACGACCCCATCGTGAAAAGACATGTGTTGTTTGTGGAATCTAAAAAGAGAAAGATGGGTGAGGTGAAGAAACCATTGGATTTCACTAGGGGTGCTATAAAGTTTATGAAGAAATAGGCGAAGAATTGGGCGAAGAAGTGGGTGACGAATTGGGTGAACAAATAGGTGAACAAGTAGGTGAACAAGTAGGTGAACAATTAGGTGAACAAGTAGGTGAACAAATAGGTGAACAAGTTGGTGAACAATTAGATTGTACATACTTTGAGAGGAAGAGAACGATCTGTATATAATGAATGAAAGTGATGACAAAACTAGTGATTGAGACAGAGTGCAGCATAGCCCTTTTAGATCGGATATGTATGCTTGATAGAAGGTGTAAGTTGATAGATCTACCTGGTGTTCAGTATGAACATAACCATAACAATGTCCAAGAGATAACCCTAGTCTTGCCACAATGATCCACACCCACTAGCTCTACAGTAATTGGTCTCTATACATATTCATGTATATAGCCACCAATATGTATATATATACATATATATATCGATATAGATCAGTCCGTAGAGAGAGAAATTTATGCACCGCCACAGACTAGCCTGGCATCACAGCCATAGAAAAAACAGGCATCACAGCCACACATACCACCAAAAACTAACCCACCACTCATCCATCACTCACCCAAAACCTTGCACCGCCACACTGAACCTCAGTCGAATCTGCCCTTCTGCCTGCCTTTCTGCCTGGCTTCTGCCTGGCTTCTGCCTGCCCTTCTCCCTCCCTCCTGGTGTCCCCTCCCATTCTGCCATTCGTCAACGGCAACGGAAAACTCAATACGGCAGGACTACCAATAGTGGTGGAGTAGGCGGATGATAAAGTGGATGATAAAGTGGATGAATAGATAGAGAGGGTAGTGATAAAAGGAGGAGTATCACCTATTCTTCTATATATACTTGTATATATATTGATTGATATATATATAGATATATAGATCGGTATATACATTGATATACATTGATATACATTGATATACACTGAAATCAGTTGTGAAATAAACTGTGCTGTATCACTGGGTGTTGAGCACACTGTTTGATAGGAATAATAATATACAGATTAGGTGTAAGGTGTAAGGTGTCAGGTGTCAGGTGTCAAGAGTCACATTACCCATCTACCTTCATAACCCAGGATATCAGAATACCTGAATACCTTTAAGAGTCCAGAAAAGTGCTTTGAGAGTATTTCCATATTGGATATTGCGTTGATTCTCCGATTGGACCATATTCCATTGGACTCAGCTGGATCGGTTGATCAAATATTCCCATACACATTATATTGATCTACCCACCAACAGACAGTCATCAATTAATTATTTCATAATGTCCAGCCCCAAAGAGGAAACAGCAACCGATGTATCGGTGGTGCCCAAAACAGAATCACAAGAGATCACCAATGGAGTGAAGGGCGAGGGTGAGGGCGAGCAAGTAGCTGAAGAGGTTGACGATAGTTCTGTGAGCAATGGGGGAGAAAAGACAGGCGAAGGCGCAGCTGACGAAGCTGACGATGCCGAAGGTGAGGACGACGAAGAGGAAGAAGACTATGACTCTGAAGACGATGTTCGGTCACGTAAGAGACGTAGACAGAATCAGTTTTTGGATGTTGAAGCCGAGGTTGATGAAGATGAGGAAGAGGAAGAGGATGAAGATGAGGCTGAACTGCTGAAACAAACTTTCATCCAAGATGATCATGAAGGAGAAGATGATGATGAAGTACATCCAGGAGCCCGCAATGACGATAGGTTACACCGTAAATTAGACCAATCACGTGAACTTATTGCCGAAGAGGATGCGCAGGAGTTGGCTGCTGATTTCAACGCCAGGTACGGAAGGAGTGGCTCTTCAAGGTTCAGGGGTACACAATCGGCCACTGTCAGCCAGAGGCTTTTGCTGCCCAGTGTCAATGACCCCAACATTTGGGGTGTGCGGTGCAGAATAGGCAAGGAGAAGGACGTTGTAAGGCAGGTGATGATGAAGATGGTGCACCGTCAAAAGAAGCCGCTTGAGATCTACTCTTGTTTCCAAAGGGACAACTTTGTAGGGTATGTTTACTTGGAGGCGCGCAAATTGGATGCTGTTACCGATGCTCTTAAGGGATTACCCCATGTTTTCATGGGCATGCCCAAAGTCCTTGTGCCCATTGATGAATACAAGGACCTGTTGCGTCCAGGATCCCAATCCGATGTGGAGGTTGCCAGGGGTATCTACGTGAGGATCAAGACGGGTAAATACAGAGGGGATTTGGCTGTTGTGGATGATATATTGGAGAATGACCTGGAGGTGAGGCTTAAGGTTGTTCCCCGTCTGGACTATGGTAGAAACAACAGCAGTAGCATTACTATTAATAGCGATGGAACTGTAGAGCAGAAGAAACGTCCATTGGACCACCGTGTTCGTCCCCCTCAGAGACTTTTTTCAGAGTCCGATGCCCTCAACTTCGATCCACAACACCTTTCCGAAAGAGGAAGGCGTGGACAGTACCTGTACCGCAACGATGAGTATAGGGATGGGTTTCTGTATAAGGATTTCCGTCTTCAGATGTTGCAGTTGAAGGAAGTGCGTCCTACCTTAGAGGAGTTGACGCTTTTCCAGAGCGGTAGTGGTGGTGCAACTGGCGGTGCAACTGGCGGCGCAGATGGCCTCGACTTGACTAGCATTGGAGCCGCTCTCAAACAAGGAGCAGCCATCACTTTCGAAGTGGGGGACCGTGTTGAAGTCACCCAAGGCGAACAGTCCAAGCTCAAAGGTCGTGTGGGTGGCGTACACAGCGGGATTGTGTCTTTGACTATTGACCAAGAGAGCCAGTCTGCTTTGGCCGGTGCCTCTATTGAGGTCCCCGCTGGCAATTTGCGTAAGGTGTTCACCACTGGTGATCACGTGAGAGTCACTACTGGTAAACACGAGGAGGACAGTGGATTGGTTGTGAGTGTCAATGGAGACCACGTGACTTTTGTCTCCGATAAGACCCAGGAGGATGTGACTGTGTTTGCGAATTCGTTGGTGAAATCATCGGATTCCGCAACATCTTCCTCCCTGGTGGGGAGATTCGAGTTGCACGACCTCGTCCAGCTCAACATGGATACCGTTGGTGTTATTGTACGTGCGGAAAAGCAACAGCTCACCATCTTGGCCACAGATGGCCGTATTGTGTCTGTTGCTCCCTCTTCTGTTTCGTCCAAGCTTGAACTTGCTAAACATCAACAGCTCGCCACTGATAAGAATGGACTCGAAGTGAAGCTTGGTGATACTGTCAAGGAGGTTGGTGGTGAAAGACGCCAGGGAAGTATCCTCCATATCTTTAGGAACACCCTTTTCCTCAAGAGTAGGAGCATTGTGGAGAATTCCGGTGTGTTTGCCGTTGGCTCTGGTATGGTTGAGACCATCTCCACCAAAGGAGCACTTTCGTCGGTGTTTTCAGGTGGTAACAATGGTGATAGTGGCAACGGTCTTAATTTGACCAAGATGAACCCTAACAGAAACATGCCACCTCCACCGATCCCACAGGCTCAAGGTGGCGGGTTTGGCGGGAGAGACCCAACCATCAACAGGCACGTTTCCATCCGTAAAGGTGGATATAAAGGTAAGAAGGGTATTATCAAGGACACCAATGGAGACCTTGCACGTGTTGAGCTTCATGCTCCAAGTAAGATTGTTCCAGTGAACAAGGCTGATTTGTTGTTTGAAACTGATCCCGGTGTGTATGTTCCATTTGAGATGATCGGCCGTGGTGGCGGTGGCGGAAGAGGTGGGCGTGGTGGCTTCAACGGCGGTCGGGGCGGTTTCAGCAGCGGCCGTGGTGGTCTTCCACCTCATATGGGCACTGGAGGAGGAGCCACACCCGCTTGGTCTTCTTCCCGTGGTGGTGCTACACCTGCTTGGTCGTCATCTTCTTCCAATGGTGGTGGTAAGACCCCAGCTTGGGGAAATGGTGGCAAGACTCCAGCGTGGGGAAGTGGGGGTGAAACTTCATATGGCGGTAAAACACCTGCATGGGGAAGTGGTGGAGAAGGCGGGAAGACGCCAGCTTGGGGATCTGGTGGTAAAACGCCAGCTTGGGGATCATCATCTTCTTCTTCCGCTGCTGCTGGTGGCAAGACCCCCGCCTGGGGTTCAAGTGGTGGTAAGACCCCCGCTTGGGGAGCTTCTGATGGTGGTAAGACGCCAGCGTGGGGATCTGGAGCAGATGGTAGTGGTGGTAGATCATCGTATGGTGGGCGTTCGGCGTGGAACCCGGATGCCTCTTCGTATTCTTCAGCTTCAGCAGCAACTCCTGGCAAACCTTGGGATGATGGCCATTCTGGATGGGGGTCAGGGTCAGGATCAACACCTGGGTTCCATGCGGCACAGACCCCAGGTGCTTGGGATGCCCCAACGCCTGCTAATATAGGCACAGTTACTGGGGGTGGAGCAGACGATGATGAAGATGATTATAACCCAGAGGCACGTACTCCTTAGTGAGTACTCCTTAGTAAGTGGTACTCCATAGTGAGCAGTTTGAGGATATATGTATTTTACAGGCGAAATCAAAAATAAAAGTCAAAGTGATTCAACAGTGTTATGTATGTGTGAGGTTTTTTACAGCTAGGTGGCGATTACAGGGGGGGAGGGGGAGGGGCTTGAATAGTACTGAACTCAACACCTCTCTTGGATATCTCACTCTACTCTTGAACGTATTTCTTGAGTTACAGTATATATGAAGTGTATATACCAAAGCCATGGTTCCATCGTTTCATAGTTTGGTTATATATATATATATATATATACGTAATAGATAGCTATGTTCTTAGTCGAGGCACACCCCATATTATGTCTCTCTCTCTTCGCTCTCTCTCTCCCTTCTCTCTCATCATTCTACTATCTTCTATTATCTTCTACTATCTGTTACGCCGTCTCCTCCTCATCTCCTCCTCTCCTCTTAAGTAATAAACATAATCACCGCAGTCTCCTCCTCCATCTCCTCCTCCTCCTCCTCCTCCTCCTCCTCCTCCTCCTCCTCCTCCTCTCTGCCCTCTGCCTTACTGCCCTCCCCTGGGGCCGGGCCCTCTCATCTCTGCTGTATTCCCACCACGGTGCTCCCTCCTTGCCTTGCCCTTCCACGTCTTCCTCCTCTCTTCTGCCTTTCCAGCCTGCCGAACCTCTCCCACTGCACCCCACCTGCCACCGGGTAACGCACATACACAACACGTCGCGTCACTGGCAACGTCACTTAATTCCTGAGAGCGTCTGAGAGAGTCCGTGTTGGATCATCAGACACCAAATGTGTCTGGGCCGGTGGGACCAATGTCGATAATATAATATCGATGATAAGTGCTCAGAGTGACCGAGACAAGAGGAAGGCAACGGTGTTGAAGATTCATTCATCTATTCATCTATTGATCTAAGCTTCATTGGTTTTCATTGATCTAAGCTTCATTGGTTTTCATTGATCTAATCTTCATTGGTGCTTATTGATCTTTATTGGTCTTCATTTCTATTCGTGTTCAATCACTTGACTTGCAACTTTTCACTGGTGTACCACCACCCGTGTACCACGCCCCGCGTCCCATTGAAGTGGTAGTTCTGCATATATACAAAATACACATTGCGCCATCTCACATCACACATTGTCGATTACCATTGGACTTATCGTTGATCATCGCTAGACACTCCATTTGTTGTCCAATCCACCAATAGTACAACAATCGACTGCTTATCATCTCAGGCTTTTCCCATCCCTCCCCATTATCATCATGCACATAATCTCATTGTTTTCTATCTTCACCTTCTTCACCTCGGTGTTGGCACTCCGTTTCGACATACCGGCAACCTCCTATACCGCTCCTCCCAAATGTATTAGAGATTTCGTCTCCGAGGGCCAGCTGGTTGTCGTCACAATCAACACTTCCGGCCGTGTTGGTGATGGCCAGGTGCTCTCCTTGAGAATCGTCGACTCCACCGGTAACGAGTACCGTAAGAAGCGTGACATTGCAGGCAACGTCAAGGTTGCCTTCACCGCCCATTCCAACGCTGCATTTGACGTTTGCTTTGAAAACGAGCTCACCGTTAAAAACCCACGTGCCCCCATGTACCGTGAGGTTGATGTTGAAATTGAAGCAGGTGCTGCAGCCCGTGATTGGAACGCCGTCCAGGCCGCTGAGAAGCTCAAGCCACTTGAAGTGCAGCTCAGAAAGGTTGAAGAGATGACCGATGAGATCATCAACGAGCTCAGTTACCTCAAAACTAGAGAGGAAAGACTCAGAGACACAAACGAGAGCACCAACAGAAGGGTGAGTAACTTTTCCGTAGCAATTATCTTCTTGCTTATTGGTGTTGGTGTCTGGGAGATCCATTACCTAAGGAATTACTTTAGATCCAAGCACATCTTGTAAGGGGTTCAGGTAAAAAGAAAAAAAAGGAGGGTTATTCCACTGCGGTATATATGAATATTTATATATATATATATATATATATATCTTGTTGTAGATGGTGGGTTCACACCCACACTGTTATAATATATGATTTTCATTAATTCGTTTGTCATCCTAATTCGCTTCTTGTTCTCTAGATATCACCTATACGCCCTAACACCATGGCAAAGTCAACATATCCCACATACACTTTGGTGCCCCTAGTGGCAACGGTTATCATATCCAATAATAGCCGGTCTTCAGATGTATCTTGAAGATTATCACGTAAACGTCTCAGATTGTCGAGGTAAATCCTGGATGCGAATATATCAGACGGTGAGGGCTTCTCCCCAGTAGAGTTTACCTTAGTGAATGACGACTTACCCTTGCTGAGTGTGTCCTTCGGTGGGGTATCTGAGTTGGCTATCGCACAATAATCAACAACCATCTTCCATGTAGCGTCAATGGCTCTAATATTCTCCTTCAACAACAGTAGCAGCCCACACTCATACACTAGGAGGTCGAAATCCACTACATTTGTACCCTCAACAGCGAATTCCAGGGGATTCACTCCTTGGAGGAGACGCTTGGGTATACGGAGTTGGTTCTTGATGAATGTGATGAGGTCTTCAACCAGCAGATCCTCTGTGTCGTTATCCACACAGTACTGAGAGAACTTGTCCAATATGTCATCTTCGATATGTGGAGGAATTGGGGCCCTTCTGTTGTTGAAGGGGTTTTTCTCCATCAACTTTGCCGAGAAGTTGGTGTTTTTCTTCGCCTAACAGGGGGGTGGGGTGTTAGAAAGTGGTTGGGAAGTGGTTCCGCAGTTGTTCAGAAGTGGTTCTGCTGCTAATGTGGATAGAACGGGGGAACGGGGGAACAGGGGAACAGGGGAACAGGGGAACAGGGGAACAGGGGAACAGGGGGGACGGGATTATTATACTCACCATTATGACATCATTGCTGATTTAATGATATTATATATGCTCGCGGATCTTGGGCACAAGTGTTCATTCAATCACCAATATATTTCAAATATGGTCAAATACCGACATCTATTATGTTGAACTATATAGCTTTAAACTAAGAAGTGCTTAACTATGCGGGCCGTAACTATGCAGTCCTTAGCTATGCAGTCCTTAGCCATGCTGACCTTAACTATGTAGCTCTTAACTATGCTGCCCTGAGCAATGTATCCTTAACTATACACTGCTTACCTAACAGTCCTTAACTATGAGTCTTTAAGTTCACCCTGCTTACGCTTGCTGGTTATGCACTACGGCTGACTGGCTCTGCGTGCGTAGATGGCCATACATGCTTGACTATGTATGAGTATGCTTAACTGTCACTACGCTTAGCCATTTATGTACTATGGATAGCTGGCTGGCTACTCACTGCAAGCTCCGTCTCTCTCCCTCTCCCTCTCTGCTCTCCCTCTCCTTCCCTACGCTTCCTCCCTACACTTCCTCTCTAGGAACTCCCACTCTCCGAGCACTCCCTCTGTAAAGTGCACCACTCAGTATACCCCATTGGGTTCCCCCATGGCTTCCCACGGCCTCTCATCGCTGCGCATGGCCTTCCAATGGCTCCCTGAATTCTACCGGCTCCCTGCAGCCTGCTGCCCTCTTACGTATGTGATATGTACGACTTTTTTTTTTTCCGGTGAAACGAGACGCGAAGAGGTTGGATGGGCTCCAAAAAGAATTACAGGACGGCATTGCACTCATAGGAGAGGTGCTGTTTTTTTGCCAATTCCTTGACTGCTCATTGGTATCTCATTGATATCTCATTGATATCTCATTGATATCTCATAGGAAACTTTGTCAGAGTTATTATATACTGTTGATTGTATTCAGCAGGGGGTCTCTGAGTGACTTTTCAGTATTAGCACATACGTACATACATACATACATACATATATATATATATGTATATATAGTGGCTGAGTATACCATCAACTATATACTCCCAATCACATACAATCACATCCACGCACAATTACACGCACAATTACACCCACACACACACAACACAACACCACACAATACAACACCCCCATAATGTCTAAGGAAATTGCCGAGATTGCTGTGGAGCTCAAGTCCGCTCTTCACCAGTACCCCAACTTCCCCCAGGAAGGTATTCTCTTTGAGGACTTTTTGCCCATCTTCCGTTCCCCAGACCTCTTCAACAAACTTGTCAAGGCCTTCAAGCTCCACTTGGAGTTGGCTTTCCCAAACGTGAGTATCGAGTACGTGGTTGGTCTTGAGAGCAGAGGTTTCCTCTTTGGCCCAACTTTGGCCCTAGCACTCGATGCCGGCTTCGTCCCTATCCGTAAGAAGGGTAAGCTCCCCGGTAAGCTCTACTCTGCCACCTTCATGAAGGAGTATGGTGAGGACAAGTTTGAAATGCAAATAGAGAGTATCCCAGAAGGCGCCAACGTTGTCATTGTCGACGATATCCTGGCCACTGGTGGTAGCGCCTCTGCTGCTGGCGAGTTGCTCAAGATGTGCGGTGCCAACATCCTTGAGTTCAACTTTGTGATGGAGTTGGATTTCCTCAAGGGAAGAGACAAGTTGTCTGCTCCAACTTTCACCCTCTTGTCTGGTCAGACTGAGGCCTTGAAATAAGTTGATGGTGGTGGTAGGTGATAGAGTGGATAAACGGAATGAAACTCGGAGTACCGCGAAGACCGATGCACACCGACCCAACTCCGATATTTTCACTCCTCTCCAGCGTGTAGAATTATAGCAGTCATAAACGAGCATATCTCTTTATGGCTGTGCCATTTTTATCTAACTTTTTTTCATTTCCTGCTCCTTTGTTGGGGGCCTCCTCCCCTTTTTTACAATATTGTTGTTGCTGTTACTATGACTTGACAGAAGCATACAAATAACATGTCATATTCTTAATACTTAACACTCAACACTTGATGCTTAAGACATATATTATTACAGTATGCTCCACGATTTCAAACAATTAATGTACAATATAAAAGCTTTTTCGATCTCTATCCATTGGTATACTCACCCGCAATTATGGAGTACTGCCTCTTGAAGTGAACCCTCCTGGTGTTAAGCCTGGCGTAACACTTACCCTTGGTGTGACACTAACTGTTGACACTCCTCCTGGTAATCCTGGTGACACCCCTCCTGTTCCTGACAATCCTGGCGTTGGAGCCCTACTGGTATTTCTGGAACTATTAACGCTTGAGGTGTTTCCTCCAAATACTTCTGGTGAAGGCGTTACTGTTGCCCTCTTTGTACGAGTACGACCAGTTGAATGCTCTTGGAAGTATTGTGGCACAATATCCCTCTGCACCTCTGAAACGTAGTAAATGCCGCCATTAGAAGTCCAAGACACCGAGTTCTTACCATAGGCAAGTTCTGAAGAGGTCATTCTGTTGAGAATACTCTCCACATCGTTGGTATTTATAGTGTATCCATGTGGCACAATGGGTTTCAGGGAAATTATTCTGGTGCCCACTTTGAGCCCTCTAAAGAGCTCAACAACTTTTTGGTTCAATTCTGTGTCAAACAGATAATTGTTCACCAAGATGATATCCGCATCTTTGACAACACCTTCAACACCGGCATTATCCTCAAACGATTGCCTTAAGAAGTACCCCACGTGACCAACGTCAAGCCCAAACATCTTACACCTACCGTTGAACTCCTCTAGTTGGATCTCCGACAAATAAGAGGCATGCTCCATAATCTCACACCCATAACTCTCACATCCAAACTCAAGAGCTGCCTGTAAGACACAATTACCGACACCGGAGCCGAGATCTATGAACTTGTGGTTGGAAGATAGCCCCACCTGGTTATACACAGTAGTTAAAAATGCCGGCAGTAACTCTCCATATACAAAGTTGGAGAATGCCTTATAATCACGCAGTTTCCTACTATCAGGAGAGATTGTTCTGGAATAAGTTTGGTTGAGGATCTCGTGCACTGCCACCAACGGGAACGTGGTGACTGTTTTCAAGTGATCTGCTATGATATTCTGTTCCTTTAACCCATCCACCAATGTGTTGAAAGCATTAATCTGCTCCAACACACCAGAAAACTTTTCTTCTTCAAAGGCAGCAATGAACCTACCCACAATACATTCAGAGGGGGAATCGATATTCATCACCTGGCTCTTATATGGTTCAGGCAAGTATGCCATTGCTATGATCTCCATATTACGGCCAATTTCATCGAATGGGTTGAGTTCCTCGTCTCTGGGTAGGCAGAGCAGGTACCGTTCTTTATAGTGACCATATGGCATACTGAGGTAAACTTCAGTTTCTGGGAATTGAGAGGTGGAAGAATAACTTCCAGCTAGTGCAGTACTCTTTACTAAATCGTAAGCAGACACGCAGGGTGAGCTGCCATTGGGTTGTGGGGGCTCTCCGTTGAGTTGAGAGTCCTGTCCGTTGGACTGAGAGGACTGTCCGTTGGACTGAGAGGGCTCTCGGTTGAGTTGAGAGGATTCCTCCTTTATTTGAGAGGGCTCCACATCAGGCTCCCCCTTTATTTTGTAACCATCTTCCTCTTCAGTGGTTAGGAACATCTTTCTACTTGAAATATCCACCAAGTCTCCAGTACCCAAAAACCAATGGAAAACTTGTTGCATCTGCTCGATCTGCTGCTCTTCCTCCTCCTCCTTAGCAACCTCAAGCTCTTTCTCGGCATACGCAATTTCCAGCTGTTTCACCTGATTTAGTATGGCCTCCTTCTCTGCCTTTGTTGATTTCTTAGACACTTTCCTACTTTTTGCAGCCAACAGTGCCTTTTTGGCAGCGGCGGCTGCCTCGCGTGACTCTTTCTTCAACCGCTGACGCTCCTCCTTTTCCCGTTTCATCTTCTCCTTGGAAGTGAGTCTTCTACGCACTCTTTTGGGCTCATCAGACTCCATGTAGAGTGGATCCGGTTTGGTTACCGGTTTCACAGTGCGAAGAAAATTGTCTGTGTCGCCCATAGAGTGTAATCCAGTAAACCACCAAGCACCTTCAAGAAGTGCTGAAAGGCGGTCTCTGTTGGAAATGCGCGGTCTCTTCTGTTTGGGTATATTAGCTGCTCCATCAGTAGAGGATGTAGAGACCAAAGGGGACTTCCTTTTGTTTTTACCCCTTTTGAGGCCAGGAACGCCATTTGCCGGGTGGGGTCTGGGGGGTGGAGGTGGTCTCTTGGGGGTTGCTGATGGAGGTGCCACGACGATCGAAGCACGCAGTTTCTCCTTGGATTCAGAGAACTTCATCGAGGAAGACCGTTCTCTGGTCGACGGTTTACTGAATGATGTCATATACCAGTCAGCATCAGCAGTCAAAGCCGCCAACATTTTATTCTTTTTTGGTTTCTTTATCGCGGGGGTAGGTTGAGTGGGTTGAGTTTGAGCATTAGCCGATACTGTACCATCTATCACTGTACTTTTACTCTCACCTGCTTGGGCACCAGACGACCCAGACAGCATAGACGACCCATTTGATTCTTGAGGCTTTTCACTAGTTGGTTCCAATTGTGTTTGAGCGATCTCATTATTTGTTGAGCCGACAAGGTGATTCGATTCAGTAGGGACCACTGGTTTCTGGTGCTGCTCCTGCAGCGAACTCGTAGATGGAGGTGTATATCCATTGATAAGGGCAGGCGTAGTAGTAGTATCTGATGATGTGCTTGTTGGTATTACAGTTATACCTTTAGGAATGTTGCTGATGCTCTGTTGAGTGGATGGTGGGGTGGATACCGGAGTGGTTGGGGTATCTGGAGTGATGGGTGTGTTTAGAGAGGAGTTCTTAGTAAGGGTAAGGAGAGGTGTTCCATTCGAACTGCCATTCACTGTGACATTCACCGTTCCATTCACCATGCCATTCACCGTGCCATTCAAATTGCTATTTGAGATTTTGGCCAAATTATCAGTAGAGCCATTAGTTACAACATCGGGATTCTGTTTCAATTCCCCTTGTTGCTGTGTTGTAGGGCCTCCTCCCCCTCCTCCTCCTTCTCCATGACTGGAAGGTGATGCAGATGTGTCACCTACCCCCCTCCATACCCCGATCTCACGCTCCTCAACTTTGTGCATTTCAGTAATAATACCACAAATGCAGTTACCAACTATATATCAAGAGGCACTGGTCCACAAAAATAGCCTGTTCTGAAACACCACACAAAGAGGTTGCCTGGAATACTCTGTCTGCTCTGGGTCACACTGGGTCACACTGAAGAAGACTCACTCGATGAAGCACTATCAAAAAATGCCCACTATCCTATGCCCGCTGCCCTATGTCTACTGTCCACGGAAGACTCCACTGAAAAATTCACTGAGATCCAGCAAGATACACTCAGATGAACTGAAAAATACACTCAACCTAGCTGGTAGATCTATGTATATTGCTTCTCCTCTAATGCAATTGACAGACCAACTATACAGATAGTTAGATATATACCAAAAAAACAGTATATATAGCTGCTTCCCACCATATAATCTCTTCTTCCCACAGGTCCACACTCACTATCATCACCCTCCATAACCGTGACATTACCGTGACTTTACCTAGTATGGCTTACAGCAGGCGTCTCCGACGCGTATCCCCCAGCCAGGCCCCCAGCCAGTCTCCCAGCGAGTAGCACTCTATGTGGATTATCTAAGCTAGACAGGGTGGTGGGAATGGTTGGGGCACACACGATGGGGGGACGATGGGGGGGACGATGGGGGCACACTGCTAAGTAGAGAGATAGTGAACTATTCCATTACCTAAGATATAGTTGTATATATTTATAGATATGTATATATATGTATGTATATATATATATTTATATGTATATATCTGTACATCTGTGAATCCGTATTTAACTGTGAATCAGTGAATCTGTATTTAACTGTGAGCCTGTATTTAACTGTGAACCTGTACTTATCTGTGAACCTGTATATAGGACAATCATATTTGTAGTGACGTTTACTTAGATGCTGTTGTATCTATATATCATTAAGGTCACTGGCCACTTAGTGAACTATCTAATGTGTCATAATGCCAATCAGATTAACCATGGCGTCGACTTTTCATTTCTCCACGATATCCCAGTTGATTGGCCCCTTTTCTCCATGCTTCTCTGATAACCACTCATTACACTTAATGAAATGCTTACAATCAAAAAAACCTCGAGATGCACTCAAGGGGCTTGGGTGAACACTCTTCAAGAACAAATGGGTATTGGCTCTAAGCTTCACTTTGCCTATAGTCTTTTGAGCAGGTGATCCCCAAGCCAAGATGGCAATCCCCGTGTTGTGTTCCTCGTGGTACTTGACCAAAGCCGTGATAACAGCGGTGGTGAATTGCTCCCAGCCTCTGTTGGAATGGGAATTGGCATTATGTGCCCTTACTGACAAACAGGTATTAAGTAGCAGAACGCCTTGAGATGCCCATTTGGTCAAGTCGGCCGTTTTGGGCACCTCAAAATCAGGGTAATCCAACTTCAAACACTTGTAGATGTTTCTTAAAGACGGCGGGATACTGGTGTTCTTGTCCTTGACACTGAAAGCTAACCCATGGGCTTGGTTATAGTTATGGTAGGGGTCCTGCCCAAGCACTAACACCTTCACGCTATCAATAGGTGATAGTCTTGACCAGGAGTAGATGTCTTCTCTGGGAGGGAAAATGGTGGCCCCACGGTTATACTCGGCTGCCAGAAATGATTTCAGGGTCAGAAAATATGGTTTGGTGAGCTCCTTGTGTAGAACAGCCAACCATGAAATGTCCATAGTGTCAATCTCCAATTGGAGGAGTTCACGTTGAGAAGGTGAAAGTGAAGAAACCCATTGGTTTTTGTCAAAGGAGGGGGAGATAACCGATGGTTTAAGTAGTTCTGGCTCTGATATTGGGATGTTTTCTTTTTCAGTCTCCTGAGAACGGCTTATGGTGGTAGTGGTGCCACTGGAGGTGATCTTAGAAACCTCGTTAGTCACTTTAGTCTCCGTAGTCTCTTTTGTTTCCTTGGGGGTGTTTGAGTTAGCACCACCCTTTGAAGCTGATGTTGCCGTTGTTGTTGATGTTGTTGTTCTCTTTGCAAAGAAATCTTTGATCTGTGTTCTTTTAGCTTTTTTCGTCGTTGTTTGGCCCCCTGCGGTGGTGGATCCACTGCTTCGTTTCGTGATAGCAGACATTATGCAGCGACGCGTGGTGATATATAGAGGAGCTGGTGACGAAGAGACGCGGCCGCTGAACGAGTTCAATACAAGACAGTAATTGCAGGGACGCGGGTATAACAAAGTTCTTGCCACAGATCTAATGGTCATAAATAGAGTAGCTATAAAGTTCAATCGAATGCAATATCAGGTTCCAGATCAGGCCCTTCAACAAGCTCCCAATACTTTTGCCCTGTCCTGCCTTCCCCTTCCCTGCCTTCCCCTTCCCTTCCCTTCCCTTCCTTGCCCTGCCTTCCCCACAGAGACGCGATGAGGTGGTGGTGGTATGCAAGTAGTGTGAAGGAGAATCTAACCATAGTGCCTGGCTGTGTCTACTTGGTATGGCTACTGTCGGCCCATCTGCCATAGTAAAGCCCAGAAGACATCTGCCATAGTAAATCTCCCATAGTAAGCCTGCCATAAATCCCCCATAGTAAATCTCCCATAGTGAGCCTGCCATAGTAAATCTCCCATAAATCCCCCATAGTAAATCCCACATTAACTACCCCAGCTTAAGGCGATGGCATGTATGTTTATATGGAGGCGCTTAATTAATTAATGGGAATAGAAGAAAAGAGGTAAAGAAAAGAGGTAACATAAGGACAACAAATCACACACATAGTGGGTATCATAGATATATCCATAGATACATGTATATATACATATATTTTGTGTGTACTGTTATAGTTCTCATATATGTGTCACCATCTACATAGGGCAATCATTCAGTTAGAAGTTATACAGTGAGATAAGAGACAACACACTACATAGCAATCCTGCTGCCATATACTACTGAAGAGGTCATTCAACAGACACCATATCAGACAGCATAGAACATATTGCATAAAAGCATAAATTCACCATTAACTTATCCATACAGCACCCCACATTACCCAGACAACACCCCACATTACCCAGACAACACCCCACATTACCCAGACAACACTCCATATTCATATTTTAGATAACTCAATCATCGGGCTTACTTTGGCTCCCATCACTAGAGCTCAATCATTAAGTCTTTCATTCCGGCTATCATTACAGCCCTCCAATAACATTACACATCCACCCATGATTTATGCCACCTAATTGGAACGAACTCGACCTCAAGAAGCTTTGTCACACACTCACATCGATGGGCAAAGAGACAACAACCAGAAGAGGACGACCTCAGGGGCCACACACCACTGAAGGATTAGGCATTAGGACCAATGACACATCCGTAGAGAGTAGAGGGAGTGTTGAAGCACCTTCCAATGAGGGAGATGCAAATACCGATACTTTTGCGGCTGCAAAGACCCAGGCTAAAGTGGGAAGGAGTAGCAGTTGGGCTTTTTGGCCAGGCACTCCATTGATAGGCACACACAATAATGGTAGTAGTTCGTTGGTAAGTAAGGGCGATGAAGTATCAGGAGGTGGCGACAAGACTTCTGAAAGGGCTTCTGATAAGGGGGATCCCAGCAGAGTGGATTCCGACCGGGCGAATCCCAAACAGGCAGAATCTGTGCGAAAGGGAAGTCCACTTGTTCCCAATGGTGTTGGTGTTGTTGGTGTTCCACCTCCCTCTGAAACTGTTGAGCCTCCAAATTGGTTATGGAGGAGATTACCCTCCACAACCAGTACTGAATCGTTACGTAATTTGCTTATTAGGGATTCATTAAGTGGAGGGGGCCCGTCCAAGGAGGCACCCAGTGCTGCTAGTGCTGCTAGTGCTGCTATTGAGGGTAAGTCTAATAATGTACTGTCCAGTAGCAGTAGTATGAATAATAATGACAATACGGAGCCGGCTATTGGACCCAAAACGGCTCGAAGCGGGTCATGGTCGTTCTGGCCAGGTTCGAAATCTCCTAATGCCAATGATCAAATAAGTCCTAAACAGAAATCCAACCTGGTTTTCACAGATGCGCTTCTATCTGAGACAACGAAGGTGAAACAGGCTGGTAACAGAGATGATTCGTCTATAAAGAGTGCCGACACAGGAAAGATGGTGAGCGATATAGGATATGCAGATAAAAAGAATGGCAATGGGGTAGTCAGCAATGTGGGGTCCGGGAGCACCAGTGTTTCTCCACCCGCTGAACGCAAACCTTCTACAAAGTCTAGCCCTATAAAGTCCAATAGTGTAAAACCTCTTTCATCGGATCCAATTCCCAATAAGATCGTCCCCTCCTTTGAGGAGTGTCTCCCCCTGCAAACTGCTGCTGGAAGCGTATACTCCAATCTCCAAAGAGTATCGCACCGCCTTGGAATACCTGTTGCTGAGCCCAAGCACCTGTATAGAACCAGTAGACCTTCTGGTTTCAAACGGGTGCTTATTATTGGTGTCCATGGGTTTTTCCCCAATAAGATGTTACGCCCCTTACTTGGAGAACCCACAGGCACCAGTATCAAGTTTGCCAATGAGGCAGAAAAGGCTGTTCTGCAATGGGCAAACGATAACAACATGGACGTTGCAATACAGAAGATTGCCCTTGAAAAAGAGGGGAAAGTGTTTGACCGTGTGGAGTTCTTCTTTGACGTGATGAGGAAATGGCAGAATGAAGTAAAACAGGCGGATTTTATATTTGTAGCAGCCCATTCTCAGGGCACTCCAGTAAGCGTATTGTTAATTGCCAAACTCTTGGAACATGGGATCCTTGATGAAGCCAAGAAAATTGGTATCCTGGCCATGGCCGGTATCAACAATGGGCCCTATTATGGTGTGGATCAGAAATTCTATGTAAGAGCCTATTCCGCCATAGAGAATGAGTCTATGCTGGAACTGTTTGAGTTCCAAAACACAGAGTCTGTTTTGTCTAGTAAGTATCTGGAGAGTTTAAGGCTGATAATCAACGCCAATGTGAAGTTGACATTTGTAGGTTCTATCGATGACCAGCTGGTGCCGTTGTACAGCGCCATGGCATCGCATATAGTGCACCCAAACATCTATAGGGCAACGTATATCGATGGTACTAGTAATACGCCTGATTTCGTATGTCGTATAGTTAGTCTCTCCTGCTGGCTCAAGAATCTGGGGTTCTCTGATCATGGGGTCATTAAAGAGATCTCGGGGTCATTGGCGGGCCCATTAACTGGAGGAGGGCATTCTAGAATCTATAACGACTTGAACGTGTATCTGCTGGCGTTGAATTTCATCCTATCTACATCAGAAGCACCTTCAAGCGCTGTTAAGTTGAAGAGGTTTGATATTAAGACTTTGGGTATTAATCCCTTTCATCTGCCTTGGTGTATGAGAGGACTTATCTTTGAAGCATCTAGGAATATTCCAGATGGGAGGCATCAAGTGGAGTTGATGTTTGAGGAGTTTGAAGCGTGGAATCCCGAGAGTAAGGTGTTGAAGGATATGAAGTATAGGTTGAATGCCATTAAGGCGAAGCTATAGTGTTGATTGAGACGGGAATATCGGAATTGGGGTGTAGCTGTATCAATTGAGACGGGAATTTCGCAATTGGGATATAGCTGTATTTCGCAATTGGGATATAGCTCTATCAATTGAGACTGGTCAGTTGAGACTTGCCAGCAGAGACTTGTCAGTTGAGACTAAGCCTTCAAATCAAGGTGTAACAACAGTATTACCCAATAAGTTAATTAAGATATATGTTATATATGTTACATAGATTGTTTATATTATTTACAAGGAAATGACTTTATCTGTGCATAACCTCCACTTAAGTATCTCCACATGAACTCGTATATATATATATATATATATATATAAACCATTCTGGCTCTCACTGCTATCACATTACTGCTATTTGCTGTCTTCTGTGCCTTGCTGTCTTCGTTACCTCGCTGTGTCTTTCAACCGCCTACTGTGCGTCTACTATGCCATTCGGCCCTTTGGTGGTCCTGCTAGGCCATCTGTGGCCGTCGGTGGCCCCCCTCTGTGCGGGCCTTCTATGCAGGTTCTTCTCACTATGCTCTCCCTGTGCAACCTCTCTAGTATAATACCCTCTCTAGTAGAATACCCTCCCGAATGGAGTATCCCTCCAGTCCATTCCACGCTACTCCCACCGTAATCATCATTCTACCCAACTACGCCCTCCGCGCTCTTCCTTGCGCTCTTCCTTGCGCTCTTCCTTGCTTTGGGCCCTGCCCCAATACCGCGGCTCACTCCTAATCAGTACTGCTTAATCGGTATTGCCTCATCAGCAGTGCTCCACCGGCACTGTTCTGGCGCCGGAGTAGGAGGTGGCCCCGGAGTGGGAGATGGTTTGGGTGAATAGTCGTGCGTCCAACGGCCCAGCTGGCTCACCACCGTAGCACAATAGTGGGCTGCTGCCTCAATAGTGCTGGCCCAGGGGTGGGCAGTCTCAGTAGTGTGCGATCTCGCTAAAAGCCGATGCGTCCAACAGACCTCGCTGGACCCCGCTAGGCCACAGCACCCCACTAGGCCACAGCACCCCACTAGGCCACAGCACCCCGCTAGTAGCCCATCTCACAGACTGAGAGAATTTACCACCCATTTTAGCGTGCGGGCTTTAAAGCTTGGGAGTGAAAAATGGGCATTACAACACACGCACTGCAGGCCCAGTAGGCACTGCAAGACGGCCAGGACCAGAGGGACCAGTTGAAGAATGTCGGGGAAACAATTATATACGCTGATTGCATGTGTATGGTAGTAATAAATACTTTTTAGATCCTCTAGTTGGTGCTACAGTTCAGGATATCCATACTCACCAAGGTGTGTCCATACTGTGTCCATACTGTGTCCATACTGTGTCCAACGTGTAGTGAGACAGAGACAGACAGAGACATAGAGACAGAGAGACTCGGTGTTGGTCATTGTAGGCTGTTGCAATACGAATAGTCAAACCACAAGGTGCCCACTGTACTGTGTCTATAAAAACATTGTGAACAACACATCGTGAACAACACATCGTGAACAACACATTGTGAACAACACATTGTGAACAACACAATCAAACATCATCACCGACATCACAACTTGTACCGCTCATATCGAAAGCGGTTTCTAGGTTCAATAGTAACTTAACTTAGTCATTCATCCCTTGGTACAATCACTCAACCGCCATCTCAATATGTCAAAGCCTGAAAAATCCGCATCTCAAAAGGTTTCCACCGTGGGTGGATTCCTCGCTGGTGGACTGGCAGCGTGTGGTGCTGTTACCGTTACAAACCCAATTGAACTTGTCAAAACAAGAATGCAACTCCAAGGAGAGCTGGCTTCAAAGGACTCGTTGGCCCCCAAACCATACAAAAACCCTTTCCAGGCATTGGGTGTCATCTACAAGAATGAAGGTGTGAGGGGTATCCAGAAGGGACTGGTGTGTGCTTATATCTACCAGATTGGTCTCAACGGATGCCGTCTTGGGCTCTACGAGCCGATCAGAAATATCATCAACGGCTTTGTCTACCCCGAATTGGACTCCCATCACGTGCAAAACATCCCCATCAATGTGGTCAGTGGTGCCCTGTCCGGTATAGCGGGTGCCATTGTAGGTTCTCCCCTCTATTTGATCAAAACGAGAATGCAGAGTTATTCTCCTGTTTTCGCCATTGGCCAGCAGACCCACTACACTTCCATCTGGCACGGTCTCTCTACCATCTATGGCCAGGAAGGTCTCAAGGGACTCTTTAGAGGTGTGGATGCTGCAATCCTAAGAACAGGTGCCGGTTCTTCGGTGCAGTTGCCCATCTACAACTTCACCAAGCATGAGCTTTTGGCAAATGACATCGTACAAGAGGGTCCTGCCCTTCACCTGCTCTCATCCACCGCCTCTGGTTTGGGTGTGGGTGTTGTGATGAACCCATGGGATGTGTTGCTCACCAGGGTGTATAACCAAAAGGGTAATTTGTACTCCGGTCCTATTGACTGTTTGGTGAAGACAGTTAGGGCGGAGGGTATTTTCGCTTTGTATAAGGGATTCTTTGCCCATCTCTTGAGAATTGGTCCTCATACCATTCTCACCTTGACCTTTATGGAGCAGACAATGAAATTGGCACAGTTCGTAGAGGGTAAGGTTTTTACCGCTTAATCGATGTAACCGATATGGACAGCTATGGGGGGTGGAGGATAACGAACAATCATTAGAGTTAGAGCATTTGTGTGTATGTTAATCTACTTATGTATATTACTTATTTTCTGTACACAATGTCACGTAGATGTCATGTAGATGTCGCGCACACTTTCCGTTATGGATATTTACATTGATGGATATTTTTTCTCCCTATACTATCTGTTCTGATTGCGAATAGGATTGGATATACACTATGGATTTGCTGTTGACGGTGACCGTATCAGCTATCTACTGACAATCCTTTGTTTCCACCATCTCGATCATCTACTCACTCCTAATCCTTTTGACTACTTGACTAATCCTGATCTTCATTAGGTTTCATTTATTTCCGTATATACACATGGGCATATCACGCTATCCAATATAGACAAACGTGCAAACCATAAAGAGCATTTCTAAAAAAGAGGAGAATTTTTCGCACTCCCATGAAAAAATAAACAATAAAGCAATCAAATCAATATAAACAAATCAGTAACGACAATGAGGACAATGAGGACAACTATCAAACTATCAAACTATCCAATGACTACCAAAACCAAACACCGCAGCATGAAACAATATGGGTGAAGTGCGAAAAAGTGAATTATAAGAGAAAAAGAGAGTAACAGGGAAAAAGGAAAAAAGAAAAAAGAAAAACAGAAAAAGGCAACATAGGGCGAAATACATTGTGTAACAAAGTCACGTGATATACATGATATGCTTGTATATTTCAGTGTGGGAAGAGAGTCCCAAATAGGGTCCCCCTGACACTGACTAGAAAATGAATGTTAGAAATAAACAAATTGTTGAAAAGTTTAATTTCTAGTATAGGAGAACAATCAGTTGGAGGTTTAAAATATTCCCGCCGCCCGTTTGGGAGTGAAGTGGGTATATTTATCAACTCCGAGTAATCATTCTATGCATGTTGGATACTTGATGGCTACACCATAACAAAAGGTTAAATGTGGCTGGTTAAGTATGGTTAATTAGCCGTGACTAGTTGACTGTGAGTAAGCAGCTGTGGCTAATTAGGAATGGCTAATTAAGTATGTCTAATTAAGTATGTCTAATTAAGTATACTTAACCAAGCACGCCTGATTAAGATCTTCTATTCCTCTGGAATATCCTCAACATCCATATCGGTTGAAACACCAGTGTTGAGGAGGTTTCTCTCCACTACAAATGGCTGGCCCTCCTGCAAAAGAGAATTGCCAGGGTTACCAACGGGTGTTTGTTGACGCTGCATGTCAAGCTGTTGCTGTGGTATTATAGGGAACCTGTTCGAAGGGATTGGGACACCAATAGAGGGGATATGAGGGGCTGCGGCGGAGGGGCTGCGCGTATCACGTGAGAATCCGAGGCCAATGTTAGCGGCAGAACCGATGCCCCCAGTGGTTACACCACCAAAACCGCCAGTCATACTCATGTTATGTGGCACATTCGGGTTATGTGGTATGTGTGGGTTAACTGTCAGTGGCACATGTGGGATATGTTGGCCACTTGGATTATGTGGGGTATGAGGGTTATGGGCGTTATGAGGGATATGTGGGATATGTGGGATATGTGGTGGTGGAGCCACTCCCCCCACATTAGGAACAAAGTCCTGGTCATGTTGCGGGGGATGGGGGGCTGCTGCCGCTGTTGTTGATGATGCAATGGTAGCAGCCGCTGTTGATGAGCTCTGTTGGGATGAAGTTGCGCTGGATGCGGTGGTTTGCACACACCAATGCTTATGGTACTCCCAGGCACGTGACTGGCACTCCTTGGAACAGTACTTGGTACGCTTACACCGTCTGCACTTTGCAAACTGGCGTGGGTACTCCTCCCACTTGCCACAGTCAAAGCAAGCACATTGTCTTACTCCGCCCTTTGACTCGTCTTTACGGCACGAATTACGCACAATTACGCCCGCCCAGTAGCAGATATCCCTTGTGTGTCTGCTCTTGACGGTGAATTTCTCCACCAACGGGAAGATGTTGATGTTTTCAACGGAAAAGAGATCGGCATCCATATCTTCACCAGCAGAAAAGAGCGTGATTGGAAGACGGGAGGGGGCACTGCCATGGTGGTGGTGGTGGTGCAACTCGCCGTTTGCCTCAGTGCCCCTGGAGAGCTTTAGGAGGAAGGGATCGGTATCAGTGCTAGCATTAGCAAAGAGGAGTCCCTCGTTGGTATTGGCAGAGGCAATGCAAGCATCACTCCCACCACACCCTGCAGAGGCAGCACCAGCTCCAGCACCAGTAGCGTTCACCCCCAAATATGACCCATAGTTATATGTTTCCGTTGAGTATTTGCCCAGTGTCCCATACTTTAATATATCGCATTCGTCCGGGTAAACCTCAAAGTTGGAGTAAGAATCATAATCCCATTTCCTTTCAAGAGCCCCTTTACGCTGCTCTTGAACAGTTGCGTTTTTCAGCCTCAACTTGCCACTTTCTCTTTGAAGGGACTGGGTGACTGCCTGGTCAAGGGAAACAAAACAGGTGGCCCTTGAAAGGGGCGATTCTTCAAGCTGGGCTTTCTCAAACTGGCCAAACAAGTGGTCGTAACCTTGGGTGGAGCCATTGGAGTTGCCACTTTGATGGAAATCAAACCCATATGTATCGCTTCTATCAGATTTACCCTTAAAGGGACTCCTGTAGAAGCCTAGTGGATCAACTAGGCGCCCCACAACACCATCCCCGGTATCGCTGCTCTTCCTGGACCTGATTACCTCATCAATTACCTCTGCGCTAATCGCGCCCGCGGTGTTCAACATGGCAGCAGCCACTGAGGCGGCGTTGCCATTCCCACCAGCGGCAGCAACAGCTGCGGCGGCAGTTGCGGCAACCTCGTCAATTAACATCTGATCACCTTGAGATTCGTCACCCCCCACTCCTGGTGCTCCTCTTGCGACTGATTTGTCGTCGTTATCATTTACATCGTCCTCTGGGTCTTCAACGTCTTCTACGCTCTTCGCCTCTTCGTCAGCATCATCGTCCAAAGCGGGTAACGAGGACGAAAGCACGTGACCCTTGTCTACCCAAGGAGAGGATTTCAGCGATAACCCAGCCACGATGTGGGTTCTACTAAGGGCGTACTTCAACGATGAGTACTTGGAGATGAACGCCAGCACTTGCAACGACCACACGACATCGTCCTCTGTTGGAACAAGCACTCCCTTGAGAAACGAGCGGGGGGATGGAGAACAGGGAGATTCCAACGATAAACCCGAGATGGGAAATAACCGCGGGAACCCTGAGCCAGAGAGGGAGCCAGAGCCGGGGAGGGAGCCCTCCGAGAAGCCGGCAGACATACCAGCCATACCAGCCACTCCAGCCACTCCAGTCGACAAGCCTGCCCCACCAGCCATACTGGCAGCACTCTCCTGCAGTAATGGAGCTATTGATGGGTCATTCTGCATATAGTTGATTGTCACCGGGTCAAACCTCAGCGCCGTATATGACTTACACAGCTCCTGTGCTATGCCGGAAATATCATCAGACTCATTAATCCTAGAGAGGAAATGCAACAAGAACATTCGTTTCAGCAGTTCAGAGAAATCATCAACGCGTATTTTCTCTGAAAACGCGCCAGAAACACGTGGGAACGATGATGCTTCTTCTCCTTCTCCTCCTCCTTGTTCGTTCTCTTCGCCACCTGATGCTGACCCGGACCCGGATCCAGAACCTGAGCCTTCATTGGCTTCGTTCTCGGTTTCCCTATCAAGGTCGATGTCGCTGTCAGGTACAATGGTAGTTGCAGCAACCATATTAACTGGTGGTGCTCTCAGTGATTCTTGTCTATTATTAGCCACCTGCCCAGACTCGCCTGCCCTCATTGTATCATCGCCTGACATGTCAACAGCCTCAACGCTTGCCCTTTCGCCGCTTGTTCTAACACTATCAAACCGTCTGTTGAGCATTTCCATAGCAGCATCACCAGAAATCACATCACCAACAACTGCATTACCAGTAATTGAATCATCAATTGTAGTGATATTGTAACTACCCGCTGTGGTGGGTGGTGCTCCAATCCCAGACGATGACGATGATGGCTGTGATAACTGCGCGAATTGAGACACCTGCGATAACTGGGATAATTGCGATAATTGCGATAATTGCGATACCTCAGATGTCTGGGTTAACTGTGACGGCTGAGACTGTTGAGGCTGTTGAGGCTGGGACTGCTGTTGTGATGGATATCGAGATCCTTGGGTCGGAGAAGGTGTAGGAGATGTTGTGGATTGTTGGTATCCTCTTCTCAAAGGGGAACGGCCTGAAGGAGACCTTCCCGATCTTCCTGACCTTCCTGATCTTCCTGATCTTCCATCCCCTCTCGATCTTCCGTATCCTACCTGTGCTGCTTCTGGTGATGATCTGTTGTTATTATTATGATTGTGGCCACTACCATGACTATTATCGTGGTAATGATCGTGATCTTGTTCGTGTTCGTGTTCGTGATTGTGACTGTGATTATGACTATGATTGTGGTTATGATTATCACTATGGTTATGGTTATGGTTATGATTATGATTATGATGATTGTGGAAGTTATTCGGACTGCCCTCCATGTTTGTGTCACCTCTGCCGCTACCACTGCCGCCTGCAGCGCCAGCACTGGCTGTGTTACCATTAGCGGCGGGGTTCGCAATAGTGGGCTCTCCCCGCATGGCTGCAAGCAAAGAGGCGGGCAATGGGGGTCCACCGTTCAACACCAACTTTTCCCGATTGGCAATTAGATAATTGTCCAGTATTGTGGCAATGACAGGGATCATACCGGCATCCACCACTTTGCGCCTAATACGCTCTGTGCCTCGTGTCCCCACAAGGACGAGGCACTGGAACGCGAGGATCCATTTCCACGACACAAGCGCCGTATCCTTTTGTGTTGTTGGGTTCTTGCATTCGTGGAGTATTGCAACGAGTCTTTCCAAGCCGCCATCGTTGGCAAGTGTTTCTCTCACTTTTGCTGAGGACGAGGCCAAATACGTGAGGTGGTTGAGCGAGTTCACCAGCGGCTTATCTGCCGTACAATCCAGGGCGCGTCTATCGTAGAGTGTTGTTGTTATAGAGACCGCGGCTCGGTTCGCGGTGACCGATCTGTAATTTGAGTCGCGCATTTTAAAGTGATAGTTTCCCTCTGGCCACTATCTATGAATATGATATATCTACCTATACCCAGTTGTATGAATATGACGGTACAGCGGATATTTTCTTGACAAATATGCTTCTTGTTCTTTCTCTAGATGCTTGAATGGTGATTATTCCTCACAGAGCATTCAGTTCACAAAGTGATAATAGTAACACTTAATACAATGAGATATTGTTAGTAAAATAATACTAGACGGGTGAAGAGAATACGACAGGAGGGAAGAAAAATAAAAATAGAGATAAACACAGAAAAAAATATTGGGATAAATACAGAGAGGAAGATAGAGATGGAAATATGTAGAGGAGGAGAGGAGGGGAGAGGAATCAAAATCATAGCAATGGTCAAACGAACAAGATACACCTGATAGAGAGATAAGAGAAGCAGATATGATATATGTATAGTGGCATGATATGGTGATGAACACCCCATTCTACCAATAACCCAATAACTCGTCTCAAGTGGTCTCAACTATCTCGTCCTATCTCGTCCTATCTTGTCGATCACTATTTCTGTGAGTATCTATGGGACTCTTTGGTTCCTTGACTCTTTGGTTCCTTGGCTCTTTGACATCTCTCCCATCCCATTCTGTTATCCTATTCTGTTATTCCATTCTGTTATCCCATCCTGTTATCCTGTTTTGTTATCCCATCTTGTTATCTATCTTGTTATCGCCCTATCTGCTTCCCTATCAAACTATCTCTATCTCTATCTCCATACTGTAATGCACACATACATTAGAGGCACTCGATGGCGCTTACTCGGTAAATGACAATCAACAACAACAATAAACAGCAATCAGTACATATATATCTATATATATAATACGCACACAACACACGGTATTCTATGAATATATATATATATACTTATATATGTTTAACAAATATAATATCAATATAATATCAATATAACCTGTTTAAAGATTTATGTTGCCACCCATGTAATCCAGAACACTTTCTCCCCCTCCCCATCCCACTTGGCCAAATATATTCACATTTATCATCCATCACCACCCACACGGCACCCACACGGTGCGGTCCCCCCTCCCACTCCTCCACCCACTGGGGGCAACTACTCACGGGGGGCATCTACTCAGTGGGGGCATCTACCCACCGGCACCATTCACCACTGCGTGCAGACTGAGGCCCTCCATCGCCTCGTCCTTTGCGCTTTGCCCTCCACCGCCATCGTCCTCCTCTACAATGGTGGGTACCTCGCCTGAAAGGACCCACCATGGCCTTCTCGTTCCTCGCTTTCTCGCCTTCCCGCCTTCCCGCCCTCTCGCCTTCCACTGCCGTCTATCCTTGCCTTCTTTGCCTTCCTTCCCTTGCTGTGCCTTCCTCACTTCGCTTCCTTCCATTGCTATGCCTTCCTCACCTCCCTTCCTCACCTCCCTTCCTCACTTCCCTTCCTCGACCCCTCGGGCAATATTTCACGCCACACCTAATTTGTCAAAGCCCATCCCACCCCCACACCAGTAAGTAGCCCTTGACTCCTCTCCCTCCCATGACATTGCAGGCATTTCCAATCGCAGATGCCGAGGGTTGTCGGTTATTCAGTACGTAGTGGGCTACACAGTACGTTGTGAGCAGCCCCCACGCTATGAGTAGAGAGAGCAGCGGTGCATGGTGAGTAATCATAGGGAAGGCAATACTAAGCATGGACACCACCATGGTAGGAAGCATGGTAGTGTGGTTATCACAGAGGTGGGAGAGGTGAGCATGGTAGTGTGGTAATCACAGAGATGGGAGAGGTGAGCATAGTGTGTGGCAACTGGTGGAAAGTGATATAATAAGTAGTGTGGCAACTAGTGGCGCCACTGGTAGAGCAACTAGACTAGTATAGCAATTATAGTAGTGTGGCAACTAAAGTAGTGTGGCAACTATAGTAGTGTGGCAACTATAGTAGTGTGATAAGCATACCGCGTGCCAATTATAGTAGTGTGGTGAGCATCTCCTGTGGAAACCATCTCCTGTGGGAGCCATACCCCGTGGCAGCCATACTGGCCAGGCCAGACTACTGCTGAGTGGCAATTCCTAGGTAGAACATGCCTTTTGTGTAACTCGGAGCTACTAAAGTGAACCAACACACTTCCCTTGCGCAGCCTGATCCCCTAGCGCAGCCTGAGCTGGGGTGAGAGGGTGGGGGATGGAGGATGGAGGGCAACACCAAGGGGGATGGAGGGCTACGGGGTGGGGGTGAGGTGTGGAATAAGGAAAAAGTGGTTGCAGATACCTACAATGCATGCCATGCATATCGAATCTCCTCCATGTAATCACACTAGTAATATTATTGATCATTATAGTGGTGTGTCTGGGACGCATTGGTAGAACACGCTGCGGCAAGGACTTGATGGTAGTAGGAACACTATTAATGGGACTTGATGACTTGACGGTAGGAGGAGCACAACCATTAATGGGACTTGACTAGTAGCAGCTCAACTACTATTGGGAACTGACTAGCAGTACAACCATTAATGGGACTTGACTGGTAGCAGCACAGCTATTAATTGGACTTGAGAGTGTTAGCAGCACAGCTATTAGTGGGACCTGACTAACAGCACAACTATTAATGGGACTTATTATTATACCAACCACCATTGTGACTCATGCATATTATTATTCTTCATACGGTTGCTTCTTATTTATATTGTATGATATGATAATATTACATGACGTTGTTCTCGGGGTATATTACATCGTATCGTTCTTGGTATATTACATTGTATCTCTCTTGGTATATTACATTGTACCGTTCTTGGGGTATATTACATTGAATCAGCACATCCCATCCACTGTAATATAACAGCTTATCTGCCTACCTACATACATATCGGTATGTCTGATAAGACCCACCGCGGGCCCTCCTTCTCTGATTGCAATCCTCGATATACTGTGTGGTGCCTCCTTTTTTGTGCCCTCCCGAATCTACGGTTAGATTACTCCACACTATATGCCTCTATGTGTCTCTGTGTCAGGTGCTCAGGCTCCCAGGCTTCTACAGATATCTGATGGTGCTATTGTCACAAATATCAATATCGCCAATTGCAATGTCTCCTAGTTTATGCCGTATTATATCCCGTATAGCTTTCTCCCCATTACTCTATCCATATTGCTCTATCCATATTGCTCTATCCATATTACTCTATCTGTATTGCTCTATCCATATTGCTCTATCCATATTAATCTATCCGCAACACTGTATCCCTTTTGCTCTCTCCGTATTAATCTATCCGCAACACTCTATCCCTATTGCTCTATCCGCCTGACGATCCTTTGACAATCCTTTGACAATCCTTCCACAATCCTTTCACAATCCTTTCACAATCCTTTGACTATCCCTTTCACAATCCTTTCCGCGCTCTAATCCACACCCCATACACTGCCGCCGATCCTCGCATTGCGCTGCCGTCGATCCTCGCATAGCGCTGGGACCCCACACGTCTTATCCGCCTCACCACCTTTAGCTAAAGCTTTGACTTTGGCTTTGACTTTGGGCTTGCCTTTGGCCCTGCCTTTGGCCTGGGCTTCGGCCCGAAATTCCGCACCGGTATTACACTATGCTTCTTAACTATGCAGCCCGCTTGCACTCTGCATACCAAATGCTTTGGGCATGGGGTGTGAGGTGTGAGGTGTGGGGCGTGGGGCGTGGTGCGTGGGGCGTGTCAATCGAGTCGTTTTCATGTTTATGTTTACTTGTTTCATAAGTTTAATATTTATGAAAATATCCACTGGTATTTTGATATCCACTGGAGGAATATGCCCAATGTTCCTCTATGTAGTCCTTATTTTGGCCCTCATTTTGGTCCTCTTTTATGGTTCCCTTTTATGGTGCGCAGCTTTTTCTATTTTCTGTAATTTCAACTTTGGATTTTTGCCCTTCTTTGCCCTTCTAGGAACTATCCGCAATCTCATCACGCAAAATGAAAATTGCAAAATGAAATTAGAAAAAAATATAGACAAGTAGAAAATGTAAAACTACAGTTGGGGATCACAGTTTGGTCCCATTGTTGAAACTAATTGTTGAAACTAGTTGTTGAAACTAAGTATATCAGTTTGATGTTTCCGTTGTTTGATCCAGCTCCCCCCCCCACCCCGGCCACTATTGATAATCTTGAGGTTATCATGCACGATACTTGCGTTATATACTAGCGTTATATACTTGCATTGAATACTTGCATTAAGTACTTGCGTTGGTGCGTTGGTTTGCGTTAGTGTATGTTTTGAACTTTATTTCTTTAGAAAAGTACACTAAAGTTTGGCGCTAATGGCTGTCAGGGGGTGTGCAGAAGTATACCCAAGTATACCATCTAAGACTAATCTGATTGACTATTATCCCTGCATCTTCCACAAAATGCAAACAGCGTATACGAATGGATTCCTAATACGATTCCAAATACGATTTCAAATACGATTTCAAATACCGTACGACTACATTCCAAAGTACAAATTTGATCATTACAACACATTGTATAATCTATTGTACGACTTACTACACACCTTGAAAGATACCTGATCTACACACCTTGAAAGATACTTGATCCACACACCTTCAAAGATACTTGATCCACACACCTTCAAAGATACTTGATCCACACACCTTCAAAGATACTTGATCCACACACCTTCAAAGATACTTGATCCACACACCTTCAAAGATACTTGATCCACACACCTTCAAAGATACTTGATCCACACACCTTCAAAGATACTTGATATCCCGACACCCCCATTATACCCATAACTCCTTTCCATCTTCACCCATGAAATCAGCCAATCCCTTAACACGCCCATTCCAACCAATAAGCCTATCGTTCATCAGTTTGATCTGGGCCTCGGTCATAACTCTTGGCTGAACCCATGTAATCTCAACGTTACCGACAACCTGGTTAATGGAGCCCTTGATGAGCCCAAGCGACAATGCCTTCATCAGAAGATGCTCCACCTCATCCACGGTGGTGAGAATGTTGATACTATGCAAGATCTCCGAAAAGGCCAACACCTTACCAGAGGTGGGCTTGTTGAACACCAACTCGATCAAAGACATGATGCAAATCTTTTGCTGTAGGAAGTTGAAGTTCTTGGCAAGCACCGGGGAAGCACTTGTAACCGCGGCGGCCTGTGTGTCGATGAAATGTGTAAAGCTCTTGAGATCGCCAAGGGACAATGCCATCAACAAGTCTCTGAGCCAGGCATTGGTGTCACTAAGGGACTTGAAGATGGGGTGCATGATGATTTCACCAAAGTTGTACACCTTGTCTCCCAAAAGGGCAGCCACTCCGATCTCGAACACGAGCTCCTCCTTCTGTGGGAGCACTTCGAGATTGGGAACACATGCTAGGTACAACAAAGAGTTGTAGTAGAATCCGTTGTAGTCTCCTTGGAACTTGTTCAGCTGGGAGAGGGTCCTGTAGTAGGAGGCGTGGATCTTTGAGTCCACAGAGTTGAGCCTCTCTATTCTAGCGCTACAGTCATCTATGGCATTTCTGGCATCCTCAATGGCAGAGTCACCTCCCAATAAGAGGTGGAAGCGGGCAATCTCCGAGTCCACAAAGATAAGCGCCTGGGCGGACTCCAAGCTCTGTTCGTCATCGCCACCAGCCCTGCCAAACTTGGGAGCGCCGCTTCTCTTCTTCTCGCCATTGGCAACAACGTAACCCCTGAGGGTCTTGAGATAGTCCAGTCCATCAGAAACATTGGTCACCTCGACCAAAGACAACAGCAAGAAGTCAACGAGCTCGAGCTGGTTGATCTTGTCGTGGAAAGAGAGGATGAACCTATCGTAGAGTCTGAGTCTGATCCCCCTGCTGAGGTCGTTGGAGTAGAATTCCGTCCGCAGCGCTATGGTCAGCTGGTACCACAACTTTCTCTCGTATAAATCCTCCAAGTTGTAAAACACGCCAGCCAATTCCGGGTCGCTCTCTACACGGAGCGTGGCCAGCACCGTTGAAACAGTGTCATCAACGTCCATAGCACTCATTGTTGGGTGATGATGATAAATACCTATGGGAGAACCTATGGGAGAACCTGTGGGAGAACCAATGTGGTGACTAATGACTGGAATGATTACCTTTAATGACAATCACTGTTCACTAAATATGTTGACTATAACGTTGAATGTAACGTTGACTATAGCGATAACTATAACGATAACTATAACGATAACTATAACGATAACTATAACGATAACTATAACGATAACTATAACGATAAATATTATTTCCGCTGCTATGTTCACTGATATGTCCAGTGATATGTCCACTGTTGTGTCCAGTATATTCCACCCGAGTCTCCAATTGTCTAAACCCACCTCTTTCACCATATGCCCATATTCCCACCCAATACCCAGTACGGCGTCTGGCCCATAACACGTCCCGCGAGCCCTGCCGCTTTTTGCCCGGGGCCATGGAGAGGTGGAGAGGTGGCGATGGTTGAGTATCCCACGACAGACGTGGGGTGGGGGTTGAGGTGGGAGCGGCAGTTAGTAGGAGAGGCAGGGCAATTAGTAGGAGGGCAGGGCAGTTAGTAGGAGGGCAAGGCAGTTAGTAGGAGGGCAGGGCAGTTAGTAGGAGGGGGGGGGGGGGGGGGGGGGGTTAGTATGTAGAAGTTCCTAGAGGATAGCAGAGGAGAGGAGAGGCATGGTGGATGGAAACCTTAAACCATTGTTGTGGTGCTTTAAAGAAACATTCAGGTGGTAGAATATTGAAATGGATGTGGATATTAATGGATATTAATGGATGTTAATGGATGTTAATGTATTTGTATCCAAAAATATGCAGCCTTCTGATTAATGTATATGACTTATATGACTTATATAACTTATAATGACTTCTATGGCTTGGATGACTTATTGGATCTCCTCCATCGTTGTAGTTGTAGCCAGTTGATCTGCCCTGGCCACCATGGCAATCTTGCTCAATTAGTCCCTCAGGTTGTAGATTATATGCCCGTTCCATCTTTTAGACTGCCCAATTAGTCCCTCATGTGCAACTCTTACTCGTGTGTATGTATACAGTGCATGGTTTGTGGCCCAAAGCCTGCGCTAATGCACGAAGGATACTTTAGACCAATAATATGTATAAGTATATGCAAGTGCATGCATATAAGGAGATGAATATAGATATATATATATATATATATATGTATCATGTCATGAGTATATCCGAATGGACACACACACGTATATATATATATATACTTATCTATTTACTTATATACATATATAAATATATACTTGTCTATTTACTTATATACATATAGACCTATGTATATTCTTAGTTATTCACTTACACACATATATATATAAACTTACTTACTTATATATATACATATATCTCTATGTGTATACTTATTTATTTATTTATTTACATACATACATACATACAATTCATATATATATACTCACTTACTTACTTATATATATACATATATATGTATGTATATACTTATTTATTTATTTATTTACATACATACATACAATTCATATATAGATACTCACTTACTTACTTATATATATACATATATATGTATGTATATACTTATTCATTTACATAGATACATATATATCTATATACCTACCTGAATTGAAATATATTTGTATATCTTAATAATCTTGTTAGTTTTACTATACACTGGCTACCCATTCTAAGAAAAATCTCACTCTCTCCGTGTCCCTAATAAGTCAATTAGCCCACTATATCACTAATGCTCCTCTTCCTACTCCTCCTCTTCCTCCTCCTCATCCAGCTTGAACACAGCTGTGTGGTCTGTTTCGTCAGAAGAAGAACCCCCTGTTCTACTTGAATCTTTGTTGAAATCCTTTGAATCTTTGCTGTCCGCTTGAGCACGTTCCTGATCAAGATCAAATTGGAAATCATCATCATCATCATCATCATCATCTTGTAGCCTGCTTGTAGCCACATCTGTGGCATCGTCATCGTAGTTGTTTCTGTCGTCAAATGGATCCTCCAAATTCCTGTAATCCCTGCCATTCACATGGGCGCTCTCCAGGCTCTGGAGATCGTCAAACTCGAACTCGTTCCCAAAATTGGCAGGATCCGCCTGGGATGAAATTGTATTCTCATCATCCACAATGCTGTTGGGCAACTGGCTCGAAAGGGCAAGCATGTAAGATGTATCTGTTGGTCTCCAGATAACGGCGATGCCGATGAAGACGATAAAGTAGAGCACCGATGGCCAGAAATCGTTCAGCACGTTGTTGAACTTCCAAAACTTTTCAATGGAGTCCCTGAGAGTATCGTTAAATACAAGGATTGTGGTGACTGCAAACGCAAGCACAAGCAACAGGAGAGATGCAAATATGAGCCTGAACAGCTTCCTGTACATGTTGAGCTTCACCACCTGTTTGTTGGCACGGAGGAACTGTACGGTTTTGGAGAGAGAGGTGAGGATTAAGAAATAAAACACAACCACTGTAACCGCCAGGGGCAGAGTAGTGAGCAAAATGATCACTGATGCACCCGTAGATGGTGCCGACATCTCCGTATCTGCCGTTGGCTGTGTCTGGGAGGTCAAGTAGGAAGAAGTGACATAGATAACACTGAACACAAAGTGCGAACCGGCGAGAATCTTGCACTTGAGCATAATGCCCTTGTTGAGCTTTGGATACACCACACCGTAGCCCAAGGAGATGATCAGCAGTAAGAAGAATGAGAAGGAGGTCTTGATGGAGTTGAGCACAGCCACCAAAAACACGTAGAACTTGACCCCACCGGGGATTGGATACCTCCTGTTGTTGTTCTGCACGTCATACAACGACCATACCAAAATGTTATCCACTGTGAGGAAGATAAAAAATCCTGCCAGGTACTTCTGCAGAAGCAGGAGCTCTAACCTATGGCGATACACCTGGAAGAGGAACACCAACAGGCACACCGCATACACGATGGAGAGCAGCCCATAGAGGGGAAGCTTGGGGATGTCTGCGGCCGGTAAATTACCAAACGCGTTCTGGAAATTGACGAGAATCTTGAAGGAGTTGGAGTCGTAGGAGGATCCACTCACGGCCGAGAAGGCTGCCACACAGTAGTAGCCCGTGTTGACCACCCTGTAGTTGATGTTGTTGGCTCCGAACTCGGTCAACACAGTGGTGAGGATCTGAGAGTCGGGTTTGTCGGTGGCATTGGGCTGGACGATGAACTGGCCCAGTTCTTCACGAGCGCACAGGCCCTGTGAAACCGAATAGTCGTCGCATAGATACGTCGTCATCCCCGTAACGGGATCAACGGCCCCGAGCCAGTCGATGTCCTTATATTCAAAGATCACCAGAGAAACACTGGCATTTGCACCCGACACGGCAGACGACGAATCCGCCCATGTGAACCGCTCGAGATCCAGCTTGATATACGGATCCACACTGCCACTCCAGTCCTTCTTGCTGTACATCCCCGTGCAGAACTGCGTATCGTCTTGGGAGATGAGTGCCTTTTGAGCAGTTATCGGCACCGCGAGCAGCGCCAGCCGTCCTACCAAAGACGACCACTTCATGTTGTGTATGTTTCTTATGCTCTACAAAAACAACAAGCAGAGGAACAAGCCAATTGAAAAAGCTTGTCTCTGATGTATAGGAATGAATAGATGGCCAATTACTGTTTTTTTTGCTTGCCTGCAGATAAATGTGGTGTCTTTCTATCAGGCCTACAGAGGCTCAGAGGCTCAGCAGCTCAGCAGCTCAGCCATCGAGGATCTGCCAGCTTGGTGCATTACAGTGGTGTTAGGGGGAGGATAAGCTAGGCCGAATGGGGTAACCGATGGGGGTTGCCATCTGGAAGATGTGCAGACCGGTTAGACGGTGCAGACCGGTTAGACGGTGCAGCTGGGGCAGCTGGGGTAGCTGGCATAGGTGGAATACGTGGAATAGGAATAGCAGACATAGCAGACATAGCAGTCATAGTAGGGATAGTTGGCATAGTTGGCATAGTTGGCATAGTTGGGATAGCTGGAATAGCTGAAATAGGAGACACAGCTGGGATAGCTGGAATGGCTAGCGTAGCTGGCACAGCTGTTAGCCTCATCAGGTAACTATTGAGAATTGGGGCTGTCACCAAGAAGGATCAAAATATATCTCTGTATGTGCAGTACACTACCTTGTTTTTAGGGTGCCAGTCTCTCTGCGGCGTTGCGTGCACGGGTGATTTTTCAACCGGTGGGTTACTAAGTGGTGGTGGTAATGGGGGTGGTATTATGGGGAATAAAATGGATTAGATGTAAATGGTAAAGAGAGGGGGCGCTCAGAATGTCACATACTCCAAAGCGTTATTTATGACTCTCCAGCTCAGTATCACAAGATAAAACAACACCCATAATGTTGTTACACAGAGCAGGCAGGAAGTGCCCTGGAGTGAAAAACATCAGGCAACTGGCCACGGCTGTTGCCGAGTACCCTTCGGCCAAAGTGCTGAAAAAGTACCCGGTTGGAAAGGAAATCTCCGGATACACCGTTGAGAGGGCCATGTCGGTGCCTGAGTTGTCACTGACGGCTGTTGAGCTGTCGCACCGTTCTACGGGCTCCCAGCATTTACATATCGACCGTAATGATCGCAACAATGTATTCAGCATCGCCTTCAAGACTAACCCTCCTAACGCCACTGGAGTGCCCCACATCCTCGAACACACCACCCTGTGCGGTTCTGCAAAGTACCCAGTACGAGACCCTTTCTTCAAGATGTTGAACAGAAGTCTTTCCAACTTTATGAACGCCATGACCGGCCATGACTACACTTTCTATCCCTTTGCCACTACCAACAGAATCGATTTCGGTAACCTGACTGATGTCTACTTGGATGCCGTGTTGAATCCTCTTTTAAAGGAGGAAGACTTTTACCAAGAGGGTTGGAGATTGGAGCACGAAGAAACCACTGATCCAACCACCCCCCTCGTGTTCAAAGGTGTCGTGTACAACGAAATGAAGGGACAGGTGAGCGATTCCTCTTATTATTTCTGGATAAAGTTCCAAGAGTCTGTGTACCCCTCTTTGAACAATTCTGGAGGAGACCCTTCAAAGATCACCAACCTTCAGTACTGGGAACTGCTCGAGTTCCAGGCCGAGAATTACCACCCTTCAAACTCTAGAACTTTTACTTATGGAGACATGCCATTGCAACAGCATCTGGAGAAGCTCAACACTGGGTTTTCCGTCTTTGGAAAGAGAGGCAGGAATACCGTCACCAAGAAACCAATAGTTTTAAAGGAGAAAAACACAGAGGTAGTTGTAGATGGACCTGTGGATCCCATGGCGCCTCCTGAGAAGCAGTGGAAGTCGTCTCTCACCTGGTTTGTAGGGGATCCCAAGGACGTGTATACCACCTTTTTGGTACGTATCCTCTCCACACTGCTGATGGATGGCCATGCCGCACCGTTATACAAAGGACTGATTGAGTCTGGTTTAGGAACAGAGTTCACCGTCAACTCCGGAGTTGAGTCCATGAGTGCTGTCAACATGTTTTCTATTGGGTTGCAAGGCTTAAGCCAAGAGGCCGTGGAAAGCGGCAGATTCAGAGAATCTGTTATGGAGATCCTCACCACAGCTGCAAAGGAGGGGTTTGAAGCCAAGAGAATCGATGCCATCATCCATCAACTCGAGTTGTCTCGTAAAGTGGAGAGTGCGGGGTTTGGAATGGGTATTCTAAGCAGTCTCGTTCCCGGCTGGGTCAATGGGGTGGACCCATTGAAGTCCCTGTCTTGGAATGAGACTCTTGGCCAGTTCAAAGAGCAGTATTCCCTCCACGGTGATAGACTGCTCACACAATTGATAGAGGACCATCTCCTAGCCGGCAATTCTTTCCAGTACGTGATGAAACCATCATCAACACTCCAAGAGGAGACGGCAGCTGAAGAGAGTTCGAGACTTGCTGACCAGGTAGCCTCCCTCAATGAAGAAGACAAAGCCCTCATCTTTGAGAGAGGGAAAAACTTGCAAGAGAAGCAGAATCTCAAGGAGGATGCTTCGTGCCTTCCATCATTATCTGTTAGTGATATCTCACGTGATGGTGACGCTGTTAGGGTTGACACAAGCGTGGCAGATAAGGGTCTCGAGGTTTATCGCAGAATCTCTCCCAAGACGAACGGCCTTACATATTTCCGTGCCCTTAAGGATATTACCGGCGAGATCCCCAAGGACCTTGTTCCTTTCCTCCCATTGTTCACGGACTGTGTAACCAATTTGGGCACCCACACCCGCAGCATGTCTGAGATTGAAGAGGAAATCAAGCTGCACACTGGTGGACTGAGTTCTTCAGTCAGTGTTTCGGCTTCTCCGTATGATATCAACAAGTCTGTTTTGAAGTTCCACTTTGGTGGAGTGTCTTTGAACAAAAACTTTCCCAAGATGCTCTCTCTTTGGAGTGAGTTGCTGAATGATACCAATTTCGATAATATCGAGAAACTGGATGTGCTGGTGAAGTCACTTTGTAATGACAATATCAGCAGCATCGTAAGTAGCGGCCATAGTTTTGCACGCAGTTATGCGGCTGCTTCTATCTCTCCAGTGGCATTGCTGGATGACCAGATGAATGGAATTGGGCAGGTGCAGTTCCTCAACAAACTGAGCAAGTGGAGTGAGAATGGCGAACTAGCCGAGAATGTTATCCCTCAGCTGAAGAAAATCCAAAAGATCCTGACTGCGGTGGGAGAAGGTGACAAGAGTTTCCAAAAGTTTAGGGTAATGTTGACTTGCGGCAAAGATGTGGCCGTAGACCATGAGAAGCTTGTTGTAACAGATCTCTTCCAGAACCTTCCGGTTTCAACAAAACAGCACGAGAACAATATATCTGTAGATGTTCAAGGTTTGGAATACGCTTCAGAACTGGCCAACAGTAAGACCCATGTTGAAATTCCTGCCCAGGTTTCTTTCACATCTTTGGCAAAGCGTGGTGTTCCTTATGTTTCCAAGGACAGCTCTTCTCTGCAGGTGCTCTCTCAACTGCTAACGTTCAAGCATTTGCACAGGGAGATCAGGGAGAAAGGAGGAGCATATGGTGGTGGCTCAAGCTACGATGGCCTGGATGGTATTTTTAACTTTTACTCTTACAGAGATCCTAATCCTATGAACTCTCTACAGGTTTTCCGGGAGTCTGGGTCTTGGGCCACACAGAAGCAAGGGGATATTGAGAGTGCCATATCCCAGTTGGATATCGAACAGGCCAAGTTGACGATCTTTCAAAAGGTGGATGCCCCCATCAGCGTGAGGCAGGAGGGAAGTGTCCTCTTTGCTCATGGGATCGATGATGACATGAGACAGGAGAGGAGAGAACTCCTATTGGATGTGGATATAGACGATATCAGGGATGTCTCTGAGAGGTACCTTTTATCCCAGGAGAAACAGGCCGAGGTGGTTTTAGGGGAGGCATCTGTTAACTCAGAGTCTGAGAGGAAAGAGTGGAAAACACTCACTCTGGTATAAACAATTGGTGAATAGTCGTGATAGTGTTATTAACAGAGATCATGGGGTTCGCACGAAGTTAGCCGATCTGTTCTGTTGAGTCTGCTTCCGGTTTTATGAAACTATAAGAGAACTGGGAATGCAGGAAAACAGGCCATCATTGTTGCAAGGTTGCATCATTTTGCCTGAATAGTCATTATGCAACCGCAGGTTTATGCATCACATTCAGAGTTCCATGACATGTATATAGATCTTGTATATAAACTTTTTGAACTTAGCATCAATACAATTGAGAGTATTAGTCATCTTAGCATTTTCTTAGAATCTTATTTCGTATGGTGATCATTTGCAGGTATAATCATATAATCATATAGCTAATCTTCACTCGTTTGCCTACATGCTCATGGGGCAATGGGTGGAGCACCAGGTTTCAAAGGGATGGCAGAGGCTTTCTGGTGATAGGCATCAAACATCGACATAAGAGAAGGAGGCTACAAATCATGTGTAGACGAAGAAAAAAGCGGCGGTGCTGAGAACCCCCTTTTCCAAGATTGTCTTCACTTGGGTATCCAGTGTATCACTGAGCACCTGACCAAATCGAACATATTATCTAGATTCTACTATATGTTATCTACAATTTGAAGTTCTGGAGGTTCTAAGAACTTCTGCTATTAATGGGACCCACCATACTTGATGTCAGAAACAGGCATTCCAGTATATTATTGCCAGGTCACGAATAACGCAGGATTCATATTCGTATCTTGAATCAGCTTGGTCACGAGGCGATGGTGATATCTTAGTGATGGCTTCTTGATCGACCAGTTTGGAACCCTCTTTCTAGGCAAGTCTGAGTGATTCCTTTCATTCAGACGTACGTATGAAATATGTAAGAGGTGACTTATCCGCGCACAGATCTGTAAGCATATGTTGCAGCTGGCTCAACTGACAATGCAATTCTGCAAGTGAAGAACGTATACCTGGCTCAATAGTCACACGGTGGCATATGACTCCTGCATAGCACACAACACCTACCACGACACGCGTGATCATGCATCTCATATTGCACCTGTTAACTGTGATAGCTGTTTCCTCGAGAAGGACATTACATATCTGTTGCATTGTACTCTACACCCTGCATATAATATTTCCTTTTTAGTATATACTGTAGCGGTGAAAATGTGCGGATTATCTTTATGCACCAAATGCTTCTTACTTAGTCACTGCAGCTATCATAAGAATCATCTCCAACGTGGCTCAGCAGTCACGCCCTGACATATGTCTCCTGCATGCTTCACAGTGTATATTTCAGCACGTACGCTCACACCAGTTTCTTTTTGCGTACTGGAGTGTGATGAATGTTTCCTCGAGAGGGATATTGCATGAATCGTGCAGAATATTCCGCAGAACAGGACGTGTATGGATTATCTTTATGCACCACCTGCTTCTTACTTGGTCACTGCACATAACATAAGAAATCCTACCCCGAGGTGGCACAGCAGTCATTCACTAGCATATGTCTCCTGCATAACGTACAGTGCCTATCACGATACGTGTGATCAAGCGAGTACCCTTTTGCCTATGAAAAACGTTATGAATGCTTCCCTCGAGAAATTTATTACATGCATGATGCAGGATATAATGCAGCACGAGAAATGCATGGAATGATTTATAAGCAAAAAACCTCTTCTTACTCAGTCACTGCATATATTATGATGTGCTGAAAGAGATGATAGTGATCTTTACAGTATGTGTCGCGGTTACATTGCAGCAGATTTACGCATGGGTTGAGTAGAATACATAATCGAACAATGGATTTTGGATGACAAAGATGTGAGTAAAGCTTCCATTATGTATCATGAACAGGTAATAATGCAAGTCTCACTTACGATATTATGCTGATAACAATGAGGTCTAATGATCACAATGCAAGCCTTCACCAGGTCGGTCACCTGTCTGGCCACTCGGTAATCCCAGTGACAGTTGGAAAGATGAAGGGTGTATTCTATATAACTATAGTTAATCTTGGACAACAGGATACTGTCAATTTGTTTGTAGAGTAAGCCTAAATAACCAATTAACAATCAATGAAGCACATCACACATTTAACAGTGATTGCGGCTCTACTTCTCAGATCAATTCTGGGAGCCGCAATCCCCACCTCTGGGAACTCCTATGAAGTTTTTCCAGCCTGTCCAGAGTTGAATTTCCACTATAACAGCGGTCCTGGAAAGCACCCATACGCTGACATAACAATCACGGATGTCCAAAGGGTTAGCGGCAACATATTTAATGTTGTGATCAACTTTTCCAAGAGTAGTTCACTCCCCCTCAGCAATTTGGGAGAGCTGAAGATCATAGGCCTAAATTCCCCCACAGGAGGTACCGTTGTTCTTTTTTCAAGAAATCAGAATATTGCAATGATCAATGATCCTGCATCTTGGTCTCAGGTCGTGCAGATATACGCTGATGAAGATTCGGACGCGTTTTGCATGAAACCATTTATGATACAGTATGACTGGTTCTCAGGCCCCGGTGTTTCCACTTCAGGAAAGTCTGGATGGAATTATGCTGCATCCTATGATTATGGTATAGGATGTAACAATTACGATAATATGGGCAACAGCCAGACGGATGCCCCCAAGTTTTGTTGGGTATTGGCCAATGAGAAGTCCGGAAATCCCTCCTTCTCCTCTCTGTCAACGGTTACACCTGTGATATCTTCGACGAAATCGAATACCCTGCAGTCTTCCTCATCATATGTGGATTCTTCCTCCGAGGCTGCTTCCTCCGAGGCATATTCGACTCATTCCAGGGCCTACCCTTCATCCTCTTTATCATCACACAGTTCATCAAGAGCGAAGACATCTACAAAATCCACTGAGTCCAGTACAGCACAATCGCATTCAAGCTCTTCCAAGATCCATTCAACCCCATATGTTTCTGGGTCATCAGATGTACAATCCGCAAAATCGTCATCAAAATCGAACTCGCATATAACGTCTTTTGCCTCATCGGCCGAAGTCACCTCCTCATCATTTTCATTGACATCTTCAAGTCTCGCCCCCACAGCATCAAACACACTGGATGCGTTCCCTGCTTGTCCTTCTCTGAATTTTGGGTACAGAAGTGGAATTGGACGTCACCCATATGCCAATATTGCAATCAGTGACGTCACTCAAATCGGAGACGGTCTATTTGAGGTTACGATTGACTTTTCCAGTGAGCAGACCTTTCCAATCAGCCACCTTGGTGAGCTGAAGATCATAGGACTGAACAGTCCTTACGGTGGGACTGTGGTATTGTTTTCCCGCAATAGCAATATCTGGCTCATTGAGGACCCTCACAATTGGTCTAAGCGTGTCTCAGTTTATGGCAAAGCTAACGGCGATGGATACTGTATGCACAACTTTCAGATTCAGTACGATTGGTTTTCAGGCCCCGGGGTTAAGACTGACCAGATGTCTCAATGGCCCTATCAGGCTTCATACGACTATATCACTGGTTGTGATAATTATGATAATAATGGTAACAGTCAGAGTGATTCATCTGGATACTGCTGGAAGGCAGTCCCCGAAGACAAAATTCTCAATCCCACGTCGAAAGCCGATGGAGAGAATGAGGAACCAACTGCAACAGAAACAGATTATGAGTCCTATCCAACCAAGAGCGGTAGTGAATCAATGGAAACCGATGAAGAACTCTATCCAAGTGCAACGGTTACTGAGTTAGAACCCACCCCATCTATCACTGAGGCACCTTCAACATCAACACTACCTCCACATTACCCTCCTTTCGAGGAAGAGTTCGATGAAGAGTTTGACGAAGAGATCGATATTGAGCTAATCACATCAGATGCTCAGTCCGAGCCAACCCCATCCGTCACTGAAGCACCTTCAACCTCAACAGTATCTCCACATTACCCTCCTTTCGAGGAAGAGTTCGATGAAGAGTTTGACGAAGAGATCGATATTGAGCTAATCACATCAGATGCTCAGTCCGAGCCAACCCCATCCGTCACTGAAGCACCTTCAACCTCAACAGTACCTCCACATTACCCTCCTTTCGAGGAAGAGTTCGAGGAAGAGATTGAGATCGAGCCAATCACATCAGATGGTCAATCAGATTCCGCTGCCACTGGCAGTGAGACAGATCCAGTTGTAACAGATACTGATACCGATGCCTCTCAGACTCAGACTGAGACCCAGCCAAGCGAGACAGATATTGAAACTGACTCACCCATTACAGATACTGAACCTTCCACAACTGTGACAGACGATGAACTCATTCCATTACCAACACATGTGGAAAGTGAGCCAATTGTCACTGAGACTCCTCAGACAACGAAGACTGATGGAAACTCAGAATCGGAACCAGAATCTACCGTAACAGATGATTCATCTTATCCAACTGAGACAGATACTGAGACAGAGGCAACTGTGACAGATTTTGAAACTGAACCTACTGGGGCAGATGATGGATCTTATCCAACTGTCACAGACTCAGAGACCTTACCAGTGGAGACTGATGAAGAGTCTGAAACAGATGCAACTTCAACAGGTGATGAATCTTATCCAACTGTAACAGATACAGAAGGTGAGTCTTCTTTGACAGATATTCAGGATACCACAACCATTACAAGTGCCGATTCCGATCCGGTAGCGACTGAAACTGAGTCTGTCTCCACAGAAGAAGAGACTGCAGAGCCAACTGCAACCGATAGTGAAACTTTACCCTCGGCAACTGAAGATGGATCAGAACAGAACGAAACAGATGACGAATATGAACCAACTCTAACTGATGCTGAGTCCTTCCCGACCGCTGCAGAGACAGAGACTGGGCAAGAGGCTGAGGCAACGTTAACAGTCACTGAATCTGAATCAACTACAATTGAAACCGCTGTGCCAACTGCAACAGAGGATGACACTGAGCAAATTGTGCAAACTGAGACTGATATTGAGACTGAGGCTGAGACTGATCCTACTACAACCACCAGTGAGGCTGATCCAACTGTAACCGATGATGTTTCTGTTTCAACAACAACTGTCGTTGAGGCCGATAGAGAGACAACTGAGATTGAATCAACTGTTGCTGTTACTGAGACATATCCAACTGTAACTGATTCTGAGTCTGAGCCAGCTGTGACAAGTGGTGAAACATATCCAACTGTCGATAGTGATGCTGATCCAGAGGAGACTGACATCGAGGATGCTCCAATTGTAACGGGCACTGCAAGTGACAGTGACTCCGAGCCAAAGAAAACAGATTCGTCGTTGTATCCAACTGTAACTGTGACCAACGATGAATCTCTCCCAACTGCAACAGATATTGACCCTGAATCAGCGGTAACTGATAGTGAGAGTGATGCAACTGGTACAGCTGACGTGTCAGATCCAGCAGTAACCGACGGTCAGACAGGTTCAGCTGTAACGGATTCTGCTTCTGATCATGTTTCTGATCCTCTGACAACAGACATTAACCTCATCCCAGCTGCAACTGACGGTGAAACTGAGCCAACGGTAACCGATTTTGGGGCCTACCCAACTTCGACAGATCTACATGTTACAGAGACTACAGCCACTAGTGATGCAGTTGGAGATTTTCCAGAAATGACTGAATATACAACCACTTACTCGTACACAGACTCCCTTGGTGTTGACCCAACAAACACTGCTGTTGTCATTGTCACAACCAATTCGGATGGGCAGTTATACACCACCACTTCTGTAATTGAAGGCAACGGAGAGGGCCAAGATGAAGCAGTGTATTCAACTGGCACGAAGACCACCAGTGGTCTCTTCACCACCGAATACACCACCACATATTTGAGCACCGATTCGCTGGGTGCGGAGGCAACTGCCACCGCTGTTGTTACTGTCACCAAGGATTCAGATGGAAAGCTTCACACCGCTGCTTCGGTCGATGAAGCTACGGTCTCTGGTATTCCTTCAGCCCATGATGATTACGAAGCCAAGATTAAAGAAGGTGAATCCCTTACGGAGTTAGTGAGAGATGAAGAGGAGCAAGAGGCAACAATTGCCACTTCCTCAGCAGGAGATATCCAAAGCACTGTATTAACTATGACTACGTGCCAGGCACCAGGTATCTGCAGAGCCGATGTTGTGACAACAGGATTAACTACGATTAGAACTGTCATAAATCACATCGAGACGGTGTACGTCACCTATTGTCCTCTCGAAACAGCCAAGGTGGAGAGCGAGAGCTACATTACTGCTACATACACTTCCTACCAACCCGGATCAACCGTCGTAAGTTTCACTTCTAGACTTTCTCAGCATTCTGGTCTCGAGGTACCAAAGTCTGCAGAAGCTGGTATCGATGTGGATTACAAGGATTACCAGAATCACGAGGATTACGAAGAGGTTGTAGTTGAATCTACCATTCCAACAGTTTCCGCTATCGTGATGACTACAACATACATGCCGACTACTACTGCAGCCCCTTCTGCGTCACCAACTGCCCTCCCAGTTGAGGTTTTTGAGGGAGCAGCTCCTTTGATGAAGCCATCAACTGTTCTACTAGCCTTTTCTGTTCTGATGCCATATGTTATTTTTGTTTGATTTATTAGTTTATTTGTTTGTTTGTTTTTCTGGAAAAGTTTGGGCTCAATTTGTATTATGACCTAATGATTGATGATCGATGATTATTATAGCCGTGTCTATGAATGTAGCATTTGCAGGAATTATATACCCTACGAGGTTACGAGGACCGTGCAGGACTCGAAGGCAAGATAAGATGTCAATCCAACAACCTTGCTATTGTCTGGAACGTATGACAATAGAGACATGATTTTTTTCCCAGCTCTACTTTGATCTGCTTCACAAACTACGTAATATCAATATAGGCAGGGCTCGGCACATGCATTTGCCCAATAAATAGCCAGGCTAGATTGCCTATTGTCTGAGTTATGCGCCAGAGGTCGGAAACTGAAGCGGGTTTGTATGTAGTGCGATACCCATATGCATCTAATTTACCCAAAACGGAGAGGGGGTGAGACAAAAAAATTCAAGGCGCATCTCGAACTGTGCGCATGGAGCCGCAGGGCTTGGCTTCCCCGACGGCACACCACGCCGCAAGCGGTGTCTCCCGACTGTCCAAATAAAATGTGAAATAAACATGAAAACCCTAGAGCTTCGTGACGGAAAAAATAGTTACTGTTGCGATTGACCTGGTTATTTTTTTTTTGCCACATCTCTCAATCGAACGTTATGATACTTTTCATTGGGGTCTTTGCTCGATCGCTCTCGCTTACCCTCTCCGGGATGTAGGGGTAGGTGTCAAGAGAGGAGCTACTGCAGCGCATCATATATGCAGCCAAGACATCTAGGCTCAACTTGTTATTATTTTAGATTTCCTAGCCCCCAGAAGCGCTGAGGTTTATGGTTTTGATTAGGGCGGCAGTGTGGGGACAGTCAACTTGATGGACGTGTATGTTTAATTCAAATTCGAGAACTATTAATTCTCTTCTCCTCCGAGCATAATATGATTAGATTATTAGACCAAATTCTTCAAATCGTGCTTATACGGCAACCACACGAAGGGAATCGATTCTCTGTGCTGAGCATATCCCGACGAATCCTCGGGACCAATTCTGCAGAATTATTCAGAGACCACTCTTGGTTATTGTGCTTCACAACGATCATTTGCACAAAGATTATAGGAGCATTGACTAGCTCACTAAATCTTCAATATTATCAAATGCAAGTGACTATTTCGGGTCTTCTGTTTTCTTACCGAGACGACTTCAGATGAGATGAGATCTCCCGTTGGCATGTATTCCACACACACAAACCGTGTCCAATTCTAGCCTTTTCTGTCCCTCGATTGCTCAATTTTGAATAGCTTCTCCACCCCCAACGAAACGTCAGTCGCATAGATGCTAATTATTGCCTTGCCCTGCCTTGTCCTGACCCGCACTGTCAACCCGTTCCGCGTCTGCCTTATTTGTGCATGTTATTGAACCTTCTTCTGTACTACTGTGCAGTAGAACAGCGACAGTCATATGATCCGAGACAGCAAGGAAAAGGGGGGTGCATGAAAACGGTACCTCTCTCTTCTAGAAAAAAAATTCCGTCATTATATGTGCGTCCATGAAACTGTGCTTGGAGTTTTTGCTGTTGGAGCTTTGTGAAGGTTTTTTCTCCTTTGCTGGAATTCTACAAACTAATTAAGTAATCCTAAAACAAAGTGCTTGAAAAGAGGTAAAGTTCTGCAGTATGTTCATGGTGGTAAAATAATTGCCTAGCGCTAGCATTAGGCCCCTGAGCTATAAAAAAATATCTGTCTAAGAGGGTTCAGGCGTACAGGGTGTGCGTTTGTTCAGTTCTGCAATCCAGACATCGAGGGCCTTGTAGGGTGGGTACACTTCTACATGTACCGAATCACTTTCAGTTGCCGCCAAGCTGCTTTTGCGCTAATAAGTCGGTGCTTCTGCGCCCAATCCGAATAGAACGGGGCATGGCTGGTATAATGCAGGAGAAGAAATCTCAGTCTGCAAGGTGAAATGGAAACATTACCTCTGCATTTATGTACAATATACATATATATATATATATGTATATATAGGTATCCTGATTTTGAATAAAGAGCGAAAGACTGGGGCAATGGCTGACGTGAGCCCCTATAACGCCTGCCTTCTGTTAGGGATTATTCCTTTCTCGATAGCCCGCCATTTTCCTGTTGAGACTACGAGCTTTACATCAACTTTCTTCCTAGTGTCTGTTTCTCCGTTTATCTCAGCAACACTGATTTGGGATAGACGGGCAGATAAGCATTGGAGAATCTTGCAAGCTTGCGGTCTTACGTGGGCAAATAGTTGTACCAATACCAATGGGAATACAACTAAGGAAACCCTCGCTAGTAATATGATCTGACAGTGTCATGGTTGGTTCATATAAAGTCTTACAAACGCTTGAGATGTACCGCTCTTAACTAACGCAACTAATGATTCCATCAATTACGGGTTGAAGATCGCCAACGGCTTTACATCTGGCCCCTTACTTCTGCACTCGTGCAGGCCCCACAGGGATCCGCGCAGTGCTTGGAGACTATATCCCCTGAGACTCTGAGGCCGAAAAATTCGGTGCATCTTGCAGTAGAAGACAGAAAGAGGAAACCAATCAGACAAAGTTTTGTAGTAGCCTCCCTTCATATGCAATCTTCAAAAGGTATACGCAGAATCACAACCCTTAAGTTGCTTTACAATGAGAGGAAAATTCTTACATTTCTTGGAGTGGGAATCCACTAAGAGAGTCGTCGTTGGACAGCCAGATATTATCTGGTATCCACCCTTATCCGTCATAATGCATTTCTGTAGATGCACCTGGAGTAATTGTAGATAATATCAACTAGGATGAGATTCTTGACATCTTGAAACCTGACGTGCTTTCCACAGCGACTTTTCACTGCTCCCTTGTGGCGGTTTGGTGCAGCGGTTTGCTCCGCGCGTGCACAAGCGCAATTCATGCACGCTAAAAGTTCACCGAAGAAATAAGGGGGGTGTGCATCTCCCGGGTTCTGAGAATTCAGTTACAAATCTGCACTCATGCATGATATTTTGCGCTAGGTGCGAAATCATGCATGTCTTTGAATGCCGACTGAATGCGTTGAAGGGTCCTCAACATCGGATTTACCGTACGTCGGAGGGGTGCAAATAAACCGCTATTATGGAAATGGCGGATTTATGCGAATACCCCGAAGTTGAATATAGAGTGTCTATATTGGGAATTCACACCCCCTAGCGAACCTAATTCTGAAGTGTGATTGCATGCTTTGCAGCGACATGCAGATAGAAATAGAAACCGCCCTGTAACAAAAGCTAAAATGTCTTTGATGTATGCGCTTTTCGGTTACTGGATCACACAAGATTCTCGATGAAGATGACAATTTTCCAGCACCCCCAGCTGTTGACCTATATCTCATAAACACATATATGCAACTAAACGGGATTGTTGTTAACAGCTGTCAATCGACGCTACATGACTGCATGACATTGCATTTCCATTATTAAAAAAAACCTCCAAAACCGCACACCGTACCTAAGTTTAGCGCTGAACTGTTCTGTGCTATCTCTGCCTACTCCATACTATTGACATGTTTCCTAGTAGGATATTTCACATTTGAATATATATCTAGTCGTTCCCTCAATATAGCTAAAGAAACGTAGTATATTCACCAGCAACATACAGAGACAGATCATGGTTATCAAGCATATAGCAGTGCTATGGGCACTTGCTAATGTGGGACTATCACTGCCAGTAATAGAACTTCTCAAAGCGAGGGATAATGACTATTCCCAATGTCGAGCCCTTAACGATTCCTGTAATGAGTTCACTCTGTGTTGTTCGGGATATGAATGTACCAACAATCAGTGCGTAGCCTCGGCACCAACTACCACAACATCTTGTCAGACCGGTTATGGTCAATGTGGCGGTAGCACCTGGACAGGCCCTACATGCTGCGATGAAGGCTACTTCTGTACTTCATCCTTTCTATCAGGATATGCACAATGTACACCAGGAACATCAACAACCACATCGTCAACCACATCATCAACCACATCCTCAACCACATCCTCAACCACATCCTCAACCACATCGTCAACCACATCGTCAACCACATCAGCTACCCCGAGCGAATCTTGTCAGACCGGTTATGGTCAGTGTGGTGGTAGCACCTGGACAGGCCCTACATGCTGCGATGAAGGCTTCTTCTGTACTTCATCCTTTCTATCAGGATATGCACAATGTACACCAGGAACATCA
>JAJLSL010000039.1:0-52780 GCA_030567555.1 Kuraishia hungarica | reverse complement strand
TGGTGCCTTACCACCAGTGGACTTTCTTGCTGTCTGCTTTGTTCTGGCCATTTTGTATTATTATTACTTAATGTAGTTTAGAACAAATTTAAAATTAATCATACATAAATGCGGATCGTGTCCTTATATAGAAAATTACAAGACAGGGGGGGGGGGACGAGGAGGAAGATGCAAATGCGGGCAAGGGGCGCGAAGGCAACGAACGACCGTAGCGCTGCTATTGCCGGATGGAAAAAGAAAAAACCACAAAATCCCGAGTTGCTGCAATATTCTAAGCGCATAATTGTGGGTGGGAATTCCAAAACAAACACAAGCTTTTGAAAAACAAAAAGCGCTGGCGGTTAACTATGGAGAAAACGACAAATGCACATACTCATCACCCGTGATGGAATGTTCCAAGGCTGTTGCATATTTCAGCACAGGTGAGATCGCTACCTAATATGCACCAGAAATGCACGTAGAGCACGGTGTAAAGTGGGTAGTTTTGGCGGATTCGAACAGGAAGATCACAATACCCCCATTTTATTGGTCCAGCCTGCCTGCTTTCCATGACAAGATTCAGAGGCGCTACACGGTCTGGGAGTGAATTGGGAGTCAATGAGGCCCGCAATTTCCAGTCTTGGACGCAAGCAGTTGCTCTTGGGGAGGTGGTTCGGTGGCTATGATTGGCTCGCGGGGGCCGGTTATGGGTTTGTGGCTTTGTTTTTCGCAAAGGTGTGCATTGTTCGGTGGCATTTGATGCTTTTTCCTCTGTAGTTGTGGGTCTGTTCTGTAGTTGTGGGATTGATGAACCTGTAGGTTAGGAGGCATATACACTACGATGCACATCCTCCTTGCCACTGGCTGTTGAGTTGTTGTCAACTTGAGCACATCACATCACACACCCCCTTAGTTTTGCTGCCTCTGGTGCATTCCCACTTTTTTTCCTCTGTGTGTTTCAACACATACATTCCTGAGCGTGTATTATATTTTATATTTGCGAAAGAAGAAAATACATATATATACACCTCCCCCCGCACTTTTAAGATCTTCTTTTTCATATTGAGTTTCTTCTTATTAGGAATAAATATTATTTTTCCACTCACAAATAAACCAAATAATAATAATTCATCATGACTGGCAGAGGCAAGGGCGGAAAAGGTCTTGGAAAGGGTGGTGCTAAGCGTCACAGAAAGATTCTGAGAGACAACATCCAGGGTATCACCAAGCCAGCTATCAGAAGACTTGCTAGAAGAGGTGGTGTCAAGCGTATCTCTGCTCTTATCTACGAAGAGGTGAGAGCCGTTCTCAAGTCCTTCCTTGAGGGTGTCATCAGAGATGCTGTCACTTACACCGAGCACGCCAAGAGAAAGACCGTTACTTCTCTCGATGTTGTTTACGCTTTGAAGAGACAGGGCCGTACCCTTTATGGTTTTGGTGGTTAAACATTTTATTAATGTCTTATACAGGTTCTCCGTTGTTTGGTTTTTGGTTTCGTTTTTTTAGCAATGTTACATATAGGGTCAACAAAGCTATGTTAATGGATTGGGTATTACTTAAAGAATATATACATTCATTGTAGATGATGGTTTATCTTTTATCTTTTATGTTGTCACGTAGGTATATATTGTCGTTGGGACGATTTGTTGAAATAATCTCTCTTGAAGTCACCACTTTTCCTTCTCTCACCCTCTCTTCAAGGGTGGCTTTTGTGCCTGTTGTTGCTGCCCGTCGGGAGTTGGTGAAGCTGTAAACATGGAGGTTTGGGGCCGGCACGACGACGTCATCGCGTCTAACCTATGCTTAATAGAGGTACATTATGCGAAAGTGAGTTGTCTGGATTCTTTTCAGTGCTAAATATTTGAGAACGATGCTTTCATCGAAAGACTGATTGCACATCTTTAACAGATATACTCAGATCGTTATTTTAAAGGATTCTGCCGTAAGACTCAACTCATCATTCACAATATGAATATGTCTATTCAGCCGAATGCGTGGAACAACGGCTGTAAATGCAGCAGGGGCCTGCGACATGCAGGCTGCCGGCTGTATGCCGGGCTTGGAGTTGTTCCCTGCACGTGACGTTTGGAAAGGTGCTGCTGTTATTCCGAATGAACATAAACAAATATTATGGAAGTAGCAGTTATACAAACAAATACATGGATCACTTATTCTGCTATCTTAGCTTTTGATCGAAGTTGATATAAGAATAAGTGGAAAAAAAAATGGAACGAGAAACGGTTTTCAGCACATACAGGCATATCTATTTTTGGAAAATATCACTCTTATGAGCTTGGAATTGTGGCAAGAAAAACATTTTTTGAGTAACTGTATTAATAAACTTGCAATTTCATTGATTGAGAAAATAATTTGATACACTGTCCATCAAAATTCACAACACGTTTGCTCCTCTGGATTTTATCTTAGAGCCTTAGTGCTGATGACCATCTATCTAGTAGGGTGCGTCGTAAGGTGCGTCGTGTTCAACTCCATGTTCGATCAGTGCTGAGATGACCATGTCATTTAGAACGCCTTTGCTCAGCGGAAATGATCACTTTGTTCCGAATAAACTACAAAAGAACTCAATCCGACTGACACGTTCTTGTGACACATATCATCATTATAAAAAAAAAATCAATGATCACATGCCGTTCCACTTTTACCCAACATTCTTTGTTTTACAAGTAGAAGACGAATTTAGTCGGAGTAATACCACCCGCTGATTAGATCAACAAGACCCAATCTCGACACGTATCAGCCGTGACTTGGTATTCCTTTTTTTTTTTTATTTTCCCTATTTCATTCTATTTCATTATGCAGCCATTTAAATCCCTCTGAGATAAGATCCACAATCGGAGATAGAGTCACAGATTTTAATTGTTATTTCCGACCAAACGTGGAATCGAGCCTTACGAGCCTTTGCATTTGGCTAGTGCCACCCTCCCCCCTCCTCAACCCACACAATTAAGCATCACCGTTTCGGGATCATAATGTACGCATGGGCTTTTCCATGCACATCCTAACACACCCGTGCGTGTGCGGCTTGCGAAGCATAGCCTTCCTTCTCTGCCATCGCCATCACGGGCTCCACCATCACGGGCTCCACCGTCACGGGCTCAGCCATCACGGACAGAACCCCTCACTTTACCCGCGCCTCTACAACCGCCTAAGAACACTACAAGAGTACTACAGTGGTGATAACAGTGAACAGTGATGACGGTGGTAACGGTGATGATGGTGGTAATAGTGACGATGTGACCGTTGCCTGTCGGATTTTCCTCTAAAATAGGTTACAAGTATCAAAAGTGCACATGCAAATTGATGGGTACCGTACGGCTGCTTCCGCTGCTGCAGATAAACAACTCAATAGAGTTTATCTATTTGACTAAAAAGATCATATGCAGAATTCCATCCACATTTCTTATTGGCCGTCCCAAGCCTAATGGTCCCGTCCCCGTACCCAGGGTGACTCACTAAATCCGAGCCACTGATGCCACTGATGCCCCTGATGCCACTGAGCCACTGCTACAGCCTTGTTTCTAGCTCCTTCGGTCCTCATGCGTGAAGCCGTGCCAGTGCCTACTTTCAACAATGCAGGTGTTAACCCGGGCCCACCCAAAATCCCCACATCTAATCAGCAGCAAGAATGACGTTACCCTCCCCTCTTTACGGGATTCGGAAATGGCAAACGTTCTCTGCAGAAGCCACATAGTACGGTGTACTGCTGTGTACCCTACAGTCACTACACTACGCACGCACCTACCTGCCCGTCACCCTACACTTTATATCCCTTAACTCCCTTTTGGAAGTGATGCGTAATGACAGTGATTGCTCCCTTTGTTTGAGTGTTCCGAGTGCGTTTGCGTTTCCACTTTAATTCCTACGACCTCTTACTAATTACGGAATAGTGCGCAGCGCACTTGCGTGTAACGCATCCTTTTTGGCGTAACACAGACTATATCTACCAAGCAGTTTGCTCCTAATCAGGACTGAGTACAAGGTGGTGTGTTTCTACAATTACAGCACATTTTATTCTTTACCGGTTTATTAATCGAAAACCTATTGGTTTACTTAGACTTCCAGGTGAATTTACTGAAAGGGAATATAAATATATATTTATATTTTCTGATATACATATATATATATACATATATATATATATATACTGGGAATCTATCATTGCACTCCATCCATACATTTGCTACTCCTGCAGGCAGAAGAATATTGTGCAATCGCCACCCGAATTACAGGCGCATTAATAATCAAAAGACAAGTACAACCACTGTTGAAATAGATAAAAACTACAAAAAAAAAAACTCAACACACACACAACCACAACAAGCGATCGGCATTGCATTCAGGCTTTTTCGATTTTATTAGGATTTTCGCTGCAAGAATATTACATACCCTTCTTGCTATCAGATATATATCCTAACAGAACCGTTGGAGAGAGCTTTGCCACCCTCTCTACATACAGATCAGTCATCCTTCGCATTGACTGTCTTCGCTACCACCCATCAACCTAACCAAAACTCCGTTTTGCCACCACATACCCACCACCCGGATAATTCACACCACGAATTCGACGACGACATGGCTTCCCAACTCGCTAGCTTGCCAAAGCTGAGACGTACTCTCACGGACATCATGGAGGATGAGCTGTATGCTATACCGCACAGCCATCATTCTCCAACCCTGAGATCGTCTACAACCAGTCCACTTCTGCCCAGTAATGGGATGTTGGCCCCATTAACGACAACAAGGGGGCAGCATTCTCTTTCGAACAGCCATCATGATCTTTTATCTATACCCGATTCCGTCATGGAGCACCATCTTGCCATGTTGGGTGAAGAATCTGCTTTGGTGATACCTAGCAGTACCGCTTCGACTCAACAACAGCAACAGACTGCTCCATATATATATACTCCTTCCGTGCATTTGAATGCCGACGACGTTGAGCCATTCAACGTTTATGCTGACCCTGATCTGTTTACAACTGCATCTCTCTTCTCAACCCCCACACAACAGTACCACCACCAGAATGTTCAGATATCACAGCAACAGCAGCAACAGCAACTCTACCTCCAGCAATTGCAACAACTACAGCAGCAGGAGTTTGAGTCATATCATCCTCAGAGATTCCCTGTGCATGAGCCTCCAACGGTGTCGCCACGTGATGCTCATTTGAAACTGCCAGAGGAACTTATCACCAGCCAGGTTGGTGGTTTGTTTGATGATGATGCTCCATTGTTTGTCTACCAGTCCAACCAGGACTTCAACAGTGTGAGTTTGTTGCCTGATGAAGAGCTTGATGAGGAGCTTTCTGATGACGAGAACGACAACGATATGCTTGACTACTTTGATACTTTTGACCTTCGCCCCAACGAAGCTGATGCCACTACTACTCTTGGTGGCGCTGATGGTGCTGGTCGCCTGTACACTCCATCCAACACCTCATTGGACGAGGATGAGGAGATGATGGGGGATGATTTATATTCCCCTGCATTCTCCAACAAGGCCTCTTCTAGAGGTCACGGCATTCTCGGCGGCGACGGCACTGTGTATCCACCAGACATTGTAAGGAATTCGAGTTTGAGTAACGCCGAAACACTTAGGAGTATTGGGGGTGCAGGTGCTGACCAGGATAACACAAGTCTATGGGGACAGCACCACCACCAATTTACAGATGGTGTTCTTGCGCCTGTGTCTGCCAATATCCAGAAGCCAAAGCAGCAGCTGCCAGCTAGTCCAGAGATGAAGTTGGTGGATCAAAGGAGTGTTTCTCTCGCAACACCTGTCTCGTCCAAGTCGTCTGCTGACCCTGAAGAAGAACCACAACACCAGTGTTTGATTGTCAACCCCGCTACTAAGGTGCCCTGTTTGAAACAGTTTTCTCGTCCTTATGACTTGATCAGACACCAGGAGACCATCCATGCCGAGCGCAAGAAGATCTTTAGATGTGGTATCTGTGAAGCTGAGGCGAAGAAGAAGCTTGGAGAGAAGGAGAATGAGAGCAGCGTGTCTCCCTCTGTTGATGCCAACTTCCATGCCTCTAATAAGACATTCAGCAGAGGGGATGCTCTTTCGAGACACATTAGAGTAAAACATGGTCTTACAGGTACCGCTGCTACAGATGCCATCAAGTATGCAAAGGACAATGCAGAGTACATATAAAGGTACAGCTGCTGTTGCGGATAAGGGAGGATCAGTTCGTTCTCCTTGGTTTACACTGTTTACGCTGATCATACTGGTCACTGATTACACTGATCACGTTGTTTGCATAGTTAAACCCTAGGTTGTTATTTTTTTTAGAATTTAATTTATTTTTTTGTTCGTTTGCTTGATTGGAAGCTTTGGTGACACGTGATTTTTTTTTTTTGAATTGGAGCCAAGAATTTATACCTTGCAATTCTTTTATTGAAGGTGTCAATGGACACTTTTATTGCTGGCCATATCGTTCCGGTTGGCCTATTCACCTTATATATAGTTTAATGATAAATATTTAATAACCTTAGAAAGATTGTCACAGAAGAAGTAATTTAGAGAATTTGAATTAGGAATATCCAATTAGGAATATCCAATTAGAAATGTCCAATTAGAAATGTCCGATTAGAAATATCCAATTATGCTCATGACTATTATGCCTCGGGTATTGTGCCACGGGTTGGATATCGTAGTGGATCGTAGTGGATCGTAGTGGGTCGTAGTGGATCTCCTGCTGGATCTCCTGCCCATCCACCCCCTTCAGTCCTTGCGACTGGCAGCCAGTCGCAAGGACTGAAGCCCAAGAGAGACAATGGAAGGCTGTAGAAGACTATGGCAGACTATGGCAGACCGCGAAGCTATCGTAGCCCACAGCAGTAGCAGCTATACGTGTCAATACCCACCACTGATCCTGCTGATGCTCTGCCATCGGGACGTGTTAGTAGGCTTATCGTTTGGCTGGCCCAGGTGGCCCAGGCTGGTCAATCAGGCAGGCAGGCTGGTGATAGACTGGAGGGCCTACTGTCTGGCTGGTAGATGGTAACGTGGTGCTTGAGTGAGGTGCACCGTAGACAGTAGAGAGCAGGTAGAGGTGGATCATTATTGTAGTAGAATGAATAAAACAACGAGAATTCAATATATTGCGAGCGGCGCGGTGACACGATTATATTGATAGATATATTAATAGTTTCCCTTTGTTTGAGATCCGCCCAGAAAAGAATATATATACAATGGACGTGTTTGGCGATAGTGGAGGTGAGTACTTATAAACTGTATACATAACACGGTTATGCAGAAGGGTTGTTGGACGGCAGACAGGGAAAGGCATAGTTTCGTACACTGTATCGAGAGGTGACAATCTACATGGATGACCTATATTGGTGAACTATATGGATGAACTATATGGATAACCTATATGGATGGTGTCAAATATTACCAGAATCAGGTGTGTCTAATGCCGTCCCACCAAAAGGACTATCGATTGTGCTCTTCTGGATCGGACTATGTGGTTGCTCCAACAGCTGACCTACTACATCCAACAGCTGATCTGCTACATCCTACAGCAGGTGCTGACTACTCTCATTGGATCTGTCCTCCCCTCCCCCCTCCCCCTCCTCTCTCCTCTCTCCGACTTCCTTACTAACCCATTATAGAACTTTATCAGATCAGGCAGCAATTCTTTGCTGGTCAATACTTGCTTGTTAGCCAAGCATCTGCTTCTTCATACTCCAAAGAGGCGGCTTCCAAGGCAAATGAATATATCCTCAGAGCACAGTTAGCCTTGGGCCAATATGAAACCGTCAATGAGACAATTGAATCATTGTTGGCGGAAGAAGAAGATCTGACCGACGAGGACAAAGTCAGATGGGAAACTATCAAGGCTTATGGTAGCTTTTTGGAGGCCGGCTCCAACGAAGAGTCTGCAGAGTTGGAGGAGCTCGTTGAGGCTGCCCCAAGTGTAGAGACCGTGATAGTTTTGGGTTCTACTTACCTCGGTAAAGTGGGCAAGGTGGATGAGGCGCTCAAGTTGCTGCTTACCCATGAGAGTTCTCTTGAGTGTGTGTCTCTTATTGTTCAGCTACGTATTCTTTCTGGCCGTCTTGACCTTGCCAAGAAAGAAATTGCCAATGCCAAGAAATGGGCTGATGACAACATCATCTTTAACCTTGCCGAGGCCTGGGTTAACCTCACCGCTGGTGGTGAGACTTCGTACCAGTCTGCTTTCTATTTCTTTGAGGAGATCTCTCAGTCAAACACCAGTGTTAAGAACCTCATTGGTCTGTTGGTGTTGAACCTTCAACTGCAACACTACCCAGAGGCACAGGAGGTTGTAGAGCAGCTACAAGGGTTGCTTGGTGAGGAGGGCGCAGAGCCCAATTTCTTGGCCAACCAGCTCACTTATGCTGTAATCAACGGTGACGCTGCTTTGGAGGAGGAGTTGAAATCAAAGCTCACCACCTCTTTCCCTGATCACCCAGCTGCTGTTGATCTTGCTGAGAAGGAGGATTTGTTTGAGAGTATAGTTAAGAAATATGCTGAACAGGCAAGGGTGTAATATAGGAATTTTCAGAACAATGCCATAGAGATTATTGAATATTTAGCGTAATATATGGTAGTTCATATGAACAATGGAACAGCATGAGTTACTTGGTGTAATGATCAATAAATTCCAATAATGGTTGTTCACTATCAATGTATCACCGTCACCCCATGATCGATCACCTAATCTCGTACACCGCATTCTCCGTTAGGAAGAACTTGAAGAAATCTTGTATTCTGCCTAAATCTATCGAGATGTTTGCCTTATCCAGCTCCTTCTTGAACGAATCAAGACTATTGCGTATCTCCTTGTCCGTCACCATATCAATCTGTTGTTGCACAGTCAAGTTAGGAGTGTTGAATCCTTTGGCAAACAACAAATCTGCCGTTCTGTTCAAGGCGGCAAAGACTTCGGGATTCTTGTTCACTTTATAGTAGAGCTCTACGGCCCTCATTACACTGTCACTGGCATGTGTTGCGTATCCTCTCGTGGCTGAATTGTGTGGTGATGACACATTGGAGTTTAATGGCTCAAGTGCCTTGAGATGTGTAAACCCAGTTGGATGGCTATTATTGCTTGATAGTGGTGATGAACCACCACCCAGACTGGAATCCTTATACGTTTGAGCAGCCAAAGATAGTCTCTGTGAAACGAGAGTTCCAGCAACCACACATCTAAGGCGAGAAAAGTATCTAGCAGAAGTGCACGCAACAGAAGGGTATCCAGCAGAAATGTATCTAGGAGAAGAGTATCCAGGAGAAGAGTGCCCAGCAGAAATGTGTCCGACAGAAGGATATCTAACACCCTTGAAAGCGCGAGTGGGTTTCATGTGGTTCATGATGTTGTGGTGGGGTGTTGGTGATGTAGTGAGATGTTGGTGCTGTGGTGGAGTGTTGGTGTTATCTTAATGAGTGGAAAACAGCAAGAAATGGAAATGGATACGGAAAGACCATCAATGGGTATGGGGGTGGTCCCAGTTGAGTCTTGAAGGATGTGAGATGTGACACACAGTGCTAAGATACACTCTGTCTCTTAGTCCGTTTACCAATAGAGTGTAAACCATACAAGTGAGAGAGAGAGAAATGACTATGCAACCACAACTAAGAAGGAGTTTCTATCATATGATTGGTTATACCTAATGTAATGTAATGTAATCTAATCTCCTTATGCCAAGTACCGTATCTGAAACAGGACACTCTCCCTCCCGCTCTCTTTTACCCCATCTTATATTGATAATACTTATGCCTAATCCTTGCTGCTAGGCGCCTGCCTGCCTGCCTGCCTGCCTGCCTGCCTGCCTTGGTGCATACGCAACAGTGCAGGCAAGGGGAAGACTAAGGCGGGTTCGGCTTCCCCACCCGGCAAAGATTCAAAGAGTCAAAGAGCCAAAGGGTTGGCAAGTTAGGTGAGAGGACCCAGGAGGAGAGAGAGACAGAGAGACAGAGAGACAGAGAGACAGAGAGAGAGAGAGGGAGACTCTGAGAAGTTACAATGAGAGAGACTCTGAGAATATCTTCTACAGCGACGGATAGATCACATAGCATGGGAACTCAGAGGGGGAGATTCGGGCTTTTCTTCCTTTATTGTTTGGCGAGTTTTTTTCCCCTATGGATCTAGTGTTATTATTATGATTCTATTATGGACAGTGGACTAAACTGGGAGCGCTCAAATCCTCTGTTTGGTTACAGCTGAGGGTTATCGTAAGAGCATCACCCACCTCGGCGTAAGATGCTGGGCTGTATTCTACCTGGGGCTAAGACGCTGGGCCGGAGACTATCTGGGGCCAACTCCACGTGGAGACACTTTCACCTGAAAAGCAAAGAGAAACCAATAAGAAACCACTACGTGCCGTTTATCTTAGCATGCCATTTATCCTAGCAGAGTTCGGAGTACTAACATACAAGAACAATTGAGCTTCCTATAATATAATCGTACAACAACCATCACCACACGTTGTTGGCCCCTGGTAGTATGCAGATCACCCGATTATCTGTGAGCAGGGGCAGGACAGGGCAGGGAAGGGCAGTCAACTCCGAGATGAGCCATGCCGGGCCGTAACATGAGGAGAGATGGGTGGGGTGCCTGAATCCAGTGAAGTGAGCTGAGCTGAGCTGCCTATATAATTATGGATTGCAGATGGTGCCAATGGATGAATGGAGTGGGTATCATATAAAAGAGTGAAGGGTACTTCTAATTTATCTTGGTGCATTATTAGAGACTGACTATTTTAATTGTGTTTAATTGGTTTATAATAATTGAGAAACAGCAGCTGATACACATTGATTGGATAGATACAGTACAGTGCACACCATGACATTGTCTACTGGTACAACCGAAGGGTACACGATCGTCGTTCTACGACATGGAGAATCGTTATGGAATAAGAATAATCTCTTTTGTGGGTGGGTGGATATCCCATTGTCGGATAAGGGGAAACAACAGGCTAAGAATTCCGCCAGGCTTCTCGCTGGTTCGGGCATAGCTCCTCCTGACGTTGTGTTTACCTCTAGGCTCACCAGATCGTGCCAAACGGCCAACCTCATATTAGAAGACCTCAACAGAACATACATAGATACATACAGAAGTTGGAGACTCAACGAGAGACACTACGGAAAGCTTCAAGGAGAGAGTAAAAGTGAAGTTTTGGCTGAGTTTGGTGAGGAGAAGTATATGTTCTGGAGGAGGGCCTATGATGGATGCCCTCCTAACATTGATGTCAACAGCGAGTTTGCCTCTATAACAGATAGGAGGTATGCCGATGTCCCCCAGGATGAACTTCCACTTGCTGAGAGTTTGGAAATGGTGACTTCAAGGCTTGTTCCGTACGTTGTGGGGACAATTCTGCCGCAATTACTGCAGGATAAGGTGGTATTGGTAGTTACGCATGGCTCAGTAGTGAGAGCATTGATCAAACATATCTACCAAATATCTGATGAGGATATTTCCAAGGTCAACATTCCCAATGGAATTCCTATGTTGGTCAAGGTGGATAGAAATCTCAAACCTCTTGGCAAGTATGAATATTTAGATCCAGAGGTGGCCAAGGTGGAGGCTGATAAGGTTGCAAGGCAGGGGTTTGGGGATCACCAGTAGTAGGGTATATATGTATATGTGAAGATGTATATATGTATAGATCAGAACAGTAGTTTATATATAGATATACATAGATATATATGGACATATATATATATATTCTGGATAAGGAATCACTAAAGTGGATATATAGAATATCGGGTACATCTCCCAATAATTGTAATATTTGTCATCTCTCCTAGATATCCAAAGAACCTTCAAGAAGCACCGTCCGCATGCAGGGCGATGACGAGTGGCAGTAGGCAGTGCATACGCACCGCAACGGCTTTTGATACCAAACGGGTAATAGGTGATGACCACGTATTCTTTCTATTGTTTTTGATCCAGAGTGTTCCGGAGAAAGTATATATGAGTGGAGACTCTCTCAACGTAGAGATGGCCTATTGTTATAGAATTCCTTAATTGTTTTGAGTATACATTTGTGATATCAAATTCACATACCCTCTGTCTTTCTATCGTCAGATTCACACACACACACACACAGCACTCTCTTCCGCTCTCTCTTTCTCTCTGTGTCTCTCTGTCTCTTACATCATGGCAAGTAACGATACTCCTATGACCTGGTCTCAGATCAGCAGTATCATTGACAACAACAAGATCCATGAATTATATAGATCCTCCTCTGTTTTGACAGAGTACAGATTGAGGATGAAAGAGTTGGAGGAAAAGAACATTTCACTCCCTGTGAATGTGATTCACCGTCTCGGATGGGCAACGACTGAAGACATGCCACTGCAAGGTACGAATTTCCAAGATGTGAAACCCACGCCTGCGTCTCCAAACGAACTTCTGGGTGATGAAAGAGATGTCAAGATTGTGTTGAATGATTTCCCCTACAATTATGATGGTAACGTTACGCATTTTGTCGTGTGGAGTAAGGTGCCAATCCCTTCAGACCCCAAGTCAGCGATTGGGGATATAAGTGAAGACACCAGGTATATCATTAGCCAGTATGTGAGGAAGACATTTGTGGAATATTTGGGTGTTGATCCCGAAAACGTGAGATGGTTTCGTAACTGGACAAGCTTACAGAGTGTCTCTGCTGTGCCTCATCTCCATGTTTTGGTGAAGGATCTGACCCAGGACAAAGTGGATCTGGTGTTGAATACCAGTGGTAAGGTACTGGATTACTCCAAAGATCTTGAGGAAGGTAGACTCAAAAATTGATCGCAAGGATTGCAAGGACTATTTATGTGAATGTATTGCGAGAAAAACCATGATTATTTCAAGGAGTGTATTTTAGATAGACTTATATAGAGATAGACTTATATAGAGATAGACTTATATAGAGATAGACTTCCATCCATGCTTATTAGACGTATGTATTAATTGAGCAGCATATCACTTTCCACCTAATAAACGAGACTGATTCTTTTTATAATATTTTCACTCCTGGAAAGTTACTAGAAATTAGAATAAACTACATGCACATTTTACATACCTATATATATATTTATATTTATATATTTATATATATTTATATATCGGCCAACCTATAATTGCCCATGTTATGTATCCTTAGTTCGGCCGAATCTGCCTATCACCATACTAGCCTAATTGCGCGCGCCTGCGGAAATCATGTCCCAAAGAGGAAGTTTTGCCTGCTTTGATAAGAAGATGAGGCCGGGGAAGGGGGTAGGAAAGCGGTAAAAAAATTCTACAAGCCAAGTGTGGGATGCCAAAGAAATTAATTTGAAGTATCTTCTCTTTCTGTATCTTGTGCCTGTCTCGTTGGAATCAGGCGGTTTGTATAAGGATTATCCGTCCATTGTCCTGTGTCCTGTGACTGGTCAAGTCCATCAATTGAGATAGAGCTACTATAGCGGACTCACTATAGCAGAGCCAAGCTATTTGGATACTCTCGGTAGCAATAGTTATAGTGTTATTGATTATTATTCAACATGTCACTACAGCTGAATCGAATTGGTTATGATGTTGTGAAGGGATTATTAGTGGTGGGTCCTGCTGCTTTGCTTTCCTTCTCCCTCATCCCTCTGGCCGTGAAGTTGACCTTCAACCTGGAGAGAGTGGAAGATTACATTGAAGATAGAAGAAAGAGCAAGCTCAGATCAATAGTGAGGACAGCTTATAACCTGAACCATGCCATTGTGTCATCATGGTTGGTCAAGAAGATATTTGGTATTGCAAATGAGAAAGGTGGTAGAATTGAAGAGCTGATCCTATACCCTATCAAGTCCGCTACCCAAGGACTGCATGTCAAATCATGGCAGGTTGATAAATATGGCCTCAGATTCGATAGGCAGTTTATGATATCCACTTTCAACAAAACTGAAAACAGATATGAGCCACTGACTCAAAAGCATCAGAACAGACTGACTCTGATCAGAGTAGAGTTTGAAACTAACCCAGAGACAACTGATCCCTATGATGGCTGGTTCATCTTCACATATCCTATGCGAACTGATAACTCCAAGGGTTTTGAAGGGAAATCATTCCGCGTTCCCAGTATTGTGACAAATGAGTATATCGAAGCCAATATGGATGGCTCACTTGAAGAAACCAAGCCTATTCAATTATGGAGCTCGTCCATGAAGGGGTACATCTTGACCAAAGTGCTGCCAAAGAATTTTATTTATCACTTGGAACTGCCTGAGGATACTGTGCTGTTATATTCCTTGACAGGGAAGCCAGTATCATTATATGGTCCTAAGGTTAGTGAAATCGAAGATACTGGTCACACAGTGCGTAAAACTGTGTTCCAAGATTACTTTCCTCTTTTGATGTTGTCTACAGAGGATCTCGATGATCTCAGAAACAGGATCAAAGACAGCAAATCGGATTTTGAAACCGCCGCAGCCTCATTCAGGCCCAATCTTGTCTTGACAGGTACAGCCCGTCCGTTTGACACTGATATGTGGGGTAAATTTGACATCGTCCAGAAAGACAAGGAAGGAAACCCAACCATTAGAAGACACTGGACTGCTTCAATGAAGTGTTTGAGATGCACTATCCCCAACATTGACCTTGAGACTGGCGTTATGGATAAGAAATCCACTGTTTCCAAAACCATGGCCAAATACAGACGGGTAGATGAAGGTGTGCCATACCACTGCTGCTTTGGGGTTTATGTCACCCATCATGATTCTGGTTATACCATCAATGTAGGTGATGAGATTGAAATCTTGCAACGTCATGCCAAATATATAACGGTGAATCCGTTTGCTTAGCGTTCCTTTAGATTGCTCTATTTGAAATGTTTATTATGTATATGGGAAATTTCATAGGTGTATATTTATTTATTTATTGCTCTTCAAAACATTGTAATCATAACTCACTCTTGCATTCTAATGTGCTCATAGACGCTGGTCCTTGCATATATGCACCTTGGAACCGAGCTAATGCTGCAGGTGGAAGCAGTTAATGCATATTATCACAGGATGCTGAACAGGTGGAGGGAGGGGTCTGCTGGGGTACATGATAGCGCCGACTGATTCTGAACCCAAACCGTATGTCCTGATATTATTCGGCTCACAGTATTATTGACATTTGTTCTCCCACTCAAATCGGGCAGCTTTTGAGCCACCGGGCAACTACTGCGTGGCCGAACTCAACTACCGATGGCCCTATTATATACGCCTGCAGGTGGTGTGATCTTATGCAGCAGTCATTTCTGGGGTAATGAGCAGCAGCAGCAGCAAGGGCTTCCGTAAGTAAGTATGATTAAACCTACAAGTGGGGTGTATAGTAGCCAGATATTGCTCCGTTGACCGTTCGGAAAGACGGCAGTGGGATTTACCTAGAATTATTATATGTTTGTATATATATTTCGGATTCGGCATAGAAAGTTGTGTATCAGCACTGACCTATCCCCAATGCTATAGCATTATAGCACAGCAAACAACAGCAATGGACCTCAATTCAAGACAATTAGATGCCCTTCTTAGGGCATTCCAAGGATATTCCAACGAGGAGAGATTACCTCCCCGCGCTCCACTTAGAGGTGGTTACTTTACTCCAGAATATGATGACTATTCATTACCCGAAGGAGTTCAGTATAGACCTCTCTATGGAGGCGGCAGAAGCAGTAGACCCACCCGGCCAGCTGCCCCCCAGAGGGCACCATGGGCTCCAACTGATGAGTTCATCTTTCCACAGTTTTCCCGTTATGGTGGAAGAAGACCCAATTCTAGGAGAAATGTCTATCCTTATGGCTATCCGCAGCAACAAGCAGCCCCATTCTGGTTTGGATATCCAGAAGAAAACGGAGAGCCAAACCCATATGACTATGAAAACCAAAAAGAATCATCTGAAGAAGTGGACGAGGAAGCTGATGATCAGGAAACTACTCCCATCCCAGCACCAGAGGACGAAAAAGAAAATTCAAGGAACCCTCTCAGTGATCTCCTAGAACAGATTGTAGGAGGAAGTCTTTCTCAAGATGAGGAAGCAGCACCAACTTTTGCAGGTGAGCCAACGGCTCAGGCTACGGAATCTTATGGAGATGTTAAAGCGGAGACGAGAAAATCGCAAAACAAACCATTTTCTGATAGTGGTGAGCAGTCAAAGGCGAAGGCACCATCCAAACAGACAGCAACTCCACCCTCAGCAAAGGCACCATCAGAGAGGGAACGTCCACTTTTCAGAAGAAGATCAACTCTCAATCTACACTCGATGGGCCCTACAGCTGTTCTGGACCCCATCCAGGTTTCTCAACCGGAGGTGCGTAGAGATCTCCCATTTTCCCCATCAGTCAACCTTTATGATCTTCCAGAATATTACCTTGTCTCGGTCGCTCTATCTGGAGCTGACAGGAGCTCACTGAATATTAATTTCCATCCAACTTCCCATGAGTTGCTAGTGACTGGTGAAGTCCCAAAGACAAATCATAAGGAAGAGGCATTAAAGGTGTCTGAGCAAAAGTTTGGCTCATTCGAGAGGTCGATTAGATTTCCTACACTTCCAAGAATTAAGGACGAAGAGATTACTGCCAAATACAGAGATGGAATTCTAGAAATAAATATTCCTAAAGTAGTTGGGGATCATCTCAGAAGTCCACCAAGAAAGATCACATTGGAGGATGTTAAAGATGAAGAAATTCAAAGAGAAGAAAATGGTGGGTTCTTAGTTTGATTGAAACTTCCTGATACCTAAATGGTTGATTATGAATCCTATTCCCTGCGTGGATACTTTCACTTTTAAGATTAACGTAAGATAATATTTAGCTCGAATATATATATATTCAATTGTGAATTATGAATATTAATGATTTATCAAAAAGGATTTATGTCCACTCATTTAGGAACTTCACCATTTCAATTTGATCTTTTTCTCTTTTCAGCAAAGAGATCAAATAGCATATTTTTGAGTTAGAAAAGATTATAAATTCCAACCACATAAACATAACAATATTTGCCGATATGTTTATCTATATCCCTAACCCTGTAGATGTAATCGTTAACAGATATAGTTTAAGTTAGCTCATGCATAATTAGGTTGCCCACTAAGGTCTGTGCGGCTTTTGATGAAAACTGTGGCTCACATTATTGTGTGGTGTCGACACTCACCTGCATGATGAGCACATACATGATGCCACAGTTGATCCAACGGTCGAGGAGATAGAGACCCTATCAGCCGCTTTATCTCCCAGATTTGTAAGAAAAATAAGCGGAGACCCATCCCGAACCTTATGACGTAGAATGTGGAGGGTGATGGATAGTGGGTCCGTAATTGGCTCGTTGGATTTTTCACTCATAGGCTCGTCCGGCTCGTTAGACTCGTTTCTGTAATAAACCTTGAATAAAAGTAGAACATCTGCCGCTGTAAACTTTATTACCACATTATCTGGACTGATATACTTAGCAAAAGTTATTAGGTTCAGGAAAAGTATATAAAATAATTCACAATGGTTGTACCCGCAGATTCAGTGCAAGAGTGGGATCCACCGGAAGAGACCAAGCATGATTTGGATTGGGCTGACCTTACAGTTGTTGATCTGAGTAAGTTTGATCAGCCTGGAGGAAAGGAAGAACTGGCAGCTCAGCTCGCCAATGCTGTCCAGAAAGATGGATTCTGGGCTGTGGTGGGAACAGGAATCCCAAGGACTGAGGTCTACAGACAGTTTGCTCTTGGTCGTCATTTCTTTGGATCCCAGACATTGGAGGAAAAGTGTGCACAGGAGGTTGACTTCCCCAACGGCAACTACTTTGGATATAAGAAGGCATTTGTCAAGCCAGTCTTTGGCACCGATGTGAGAGAAAATGTTGAGACTTTCAACATGCCCAAGTTCACCAAGGAGAAGCATTTCGAGAGTTACTATAAGCAGGAGAAGTTTTTCAGCGCACACAGACAGGAGGTTGAGGAGTTCTCCAGGAAGTCATTTGATGTTGCCAGAAAGATCTTTGTATTGTTTGCCTTGATCCTTGAACTTGATGAGAACTACTTCGTCGAGAGACACCTCTACGATGACCCCAGTGATGATCATCTCAGATACATGAAGTACCATGTCAGGCCGGAAGAAGAGGACGCCCAGGTTGAAAACACCTGGACCAGGGCTCACACCGACTTTGGCAGTCTCACGCTCCTTTTCAACCAGGTTGTGTGTGGACTCCAGCTCAAGGTGGGAAACGGTGACTGGAAGTATGTCAGACCCGTTGAAGACGGAATTATCTGTAACATCGGCGACACACTCTCATTCTGGAGTGGAGGATACTTCAAGTCCACCATCCACAGAGTCTTACGTCCACCTCAAGATCAGCTCGATGCTGCAAGAATCGGTCTCTTCTATTTCGTGAGACCAGGTGACAAAGCCAACGTTGAGGTCGCAGACTCTCCAGTGCTGAAGAGACTTGGGCTTTATAAAGAAGTGAAGCCTGTAGCTGGTACCGAGTGGGTCCGTAGTAGAGTCAAGAACTATCACGACACTAAGAGCTACGACAAGAGAGATGGAGAGAAGTTCAAGGTGGGCGACTTTGAGATTCAGGATGGTTATGCCTAGGTTTTCGTGATGCATATATGCATCCCAAGTTGCATATTGCCATGTTGCATTGTTGATTTTTTTCCTAGATTGTACATGTATGGATTTTATGTTGAATTACTTTCACGGTACCGGTCAATGAAATGTCGTTTTCTTTTATCTCGCTAATGTATATCTGGAATGCCGTTTTTCATAACACATACATGATTTGTGTTGCAGGGGCCCCATTGCATATGTCCGAGTCTGAGCCTGCATGCATTCGGGGATTTCTCCGATGACCACGTGCCAAGCCTTTTTGTATCAGCCATCTTCAACAGCAGAGAAACAGCGAACAATGACGCCGTCTAGCACAATGGCTAATCACCTTATAATAAGCCTGAATATATTCAGTTGCTGGGTGTTTTGGTCGTTCCAACTTTCCCTTTCTGGAGAGGACTCATTTTTCACTGCAGCCTCATGTCCTTAGAACACCCACATATGCACTTTGGAGTAAGCCTCACGGGGGAAGGAAAAATAAGAATAGCATGGCTCTCAAACGAATTGGAAGAAGAATAAGTCAGCACATATCAGAAGGAGTAACAATTTATGCGAAGAAACAGAAACGTCCTCACAACACTTCTGAAAGCTAAACCCAAAAGTGGAGATCTTACTGATTACTGGAAACGGTTCTGAGTGGACCTTGACAGCCAGTAGGGGAGAAAGAAATCATCTAGAGCGAAAAGAGTTGGAGACTCACCTGCACACACCTGCAATCAGCAGATAAAAATTTCGGCTTTTAATACATTAATACCGTAAAAATATGCACTCCAGACCATTGTGAGCAACGAGAAGTCTAAACGTCTCCCCGGTTAGCCTGCTCTTGGATTTCTATATGGTTACTGTTCTCTCGTATGCCTGCATATCATAAATCCCGAATGCCGCTCGGAATTTGTTTCCGAAACAGCGATTATTAGGTATTAAATTTTCTGTTGAGAATCTCAATAGACAACTGGGCTTCTCATTAATACCCACTTCGGTCATAACTCCGCACATGTTTGGGGAAAGAACAGTTAGGATGATGGGGCCTATCGTTCGGCCTGTAGCCTTCATGCAGGTTGAGCACGTTTTGCCCGTTGATGCGGATGGGGATGCGAGCGTGAGCGTGGGGGGAGCCAGACACATCGGGATCCTATTTTCATACTCCATTATATACAGAGCCAACGTGTGTTGACTCTGATCAACTCTGAACATGGGGAGGTGGTGTACTTTATTCTAACAATTTCAACACGTTGTGCGTGGCTAATTGAAGCTTTAATTGAAGCCCGTCGTCGTGCGGCGATGACGTCCCAACCTTAACAATAAGCTGCGGCATCTCTTCATCACGTGCTGTGCGAAGATGTGAAGATTCACGTGGTGTCGCCAGATTTCACGAAGCTGGAAATAATATTTCAAGGAGTTTCATGTAATGTGAAAATTCAACAAGCGACTCAGATGGCCCCTAACTGGGGTGACGCTTTTAATCCGATTGGGATATTCACCCTATCTAAGGCTCCCGTTGGAGTGAGTGTGCGAGGCTCCATCACCCCCGCTAAAACAGAAATATACTTTTCAGCCTAAAGCGACTGCAAGTAACGTGATGTCTTTAACTTTAATCAGTAAATTACTAGAGTTTATGGCTACGTCTGCCTAGCCATCGCTTGCGCCTCATACCCCTGAATCTATCCAATGGTCTTCCCAGCTATCCAGTCACAACTTTGCTCCGGTGCCCATGTGGGCCTGCGGTTCAAATACTTATGCATGGAGTGGCTGAGTGGTGCATGAAGGTGCATGCATGTTGGCCCGAGGTGCATATATTTAGTGATAAATCACCTTAGCCAACGCTTAGTTACAACGTTTGTGCGTTTGGTATTAATCAGAATACAGAGAACTCGTTTGAGCTCATTATCTTGTGCACGTTTAATGGCTATGTTCCATTATTACATGTATATTTCTCCCTACTCTCGTCAAATGCAGAAGTGTATCCCGACAAAAAGCCTCACCAAAAAGGACAGAAACGGCAGAAGTATACGCGGCTCTAACCGCCGTTCATCGTGGTCAAAACATATATAAATGTCAGTAGGATCCTCATTGAAACCAAAGTGAATAACTCGTAGATCTTTCTGTAGTTCAAAGCCAAATCAAAATACTTTTATAATGGCTACTCGTGACCTGCCCAAGTCCTTTGGCGAAGCCTTCGGTGGCTGGATCCCAAGAGTGAAGAAGGAGATCACCTTCAACAAGAAGGCTGAACAGATTGTCAGAGACACCAACGTTGTTGATAAGGACAATTCCGATTCTTTGGATGAGTCCGAGGTTGAGGAGCACGTTGGTGCTATCACCTGGAAGACCCTGTGGCCCATTTTCACCGCTGGTGCCGGTTTGTTTTCTGCTGGTTTCGTTTCCGGTTCCATTGGTACTGCTACCACCTGTCTTTCCATCATCTACGGTAAGGTTTACTCTGACTCCTCTGCCATCTCCAACATTGCCTCCATTGCCTTTGCCGGTACCGTTTTGGGTCAGTTGACCTTCGGTGCTCTTTCTGATTACTACTCCAGAAAGGCTGGTATGCTGATCTCCTGTTGTATTCTGATCGTGTTCTCCATTCTCTGTGCCGGTGCCTGGGGTGCCAACGGTTCTCCAGAGGGTCTCTTCGCTGCCCTTACTGCCTACAGATTTTTGCTCGGTATTGGTATCGGTGCTGAGTACCCAACCGGTTCCGCTGCTTGTGCTGAGGCTTCGTCCCTCCTTCCAGCCGGTCGCAGAAACAGATACTTTGCTTGGTTCACCGACCTTATGCTTGATGGTGCTGGTGTCATTGCCTCTTTTGTGCCAATGATTATGCTCTGGATCTGTACTCCAAAGCACCTCGACACCGTTTGGAGAGTTACCCTTGGTCTTGGTGCCATCCCTCCACTTTCCCTTTTCTTCATGCGTCTTAGATGGAAGGAGAATGAGAACTTCAGCAAGACCCAGTTCAAGAACGTTAGAATTCCATACTGGACTGTCATCAAGTTCTACTGGTTCAGATTGGCCATTGTTGCCATCATCTGGTTCATCTACGATTTCTCTTCTTTCGCCTTTGGAATTTACTCTTCCAACATCATCAACGGTCTGATCCCAGACGGAGACCTCTATGCAACCTTTGGCTGGTCCATTGTTCTTGGTCTTTTCTACGTTCCAGGTTCTTTCATTGGTGCTTACTTCTCCGACTACATCGGCCCACGTCTTACTTTGACCATTGGTGTTACCCTTCAGGCTGTTTTCGGTTACGCCATGGCTGCTGCTCTTCCACGTCTCAGTAAGAACATTGCAGCTTTCACCGTTGTCTACGGTATCTTCCTCTCCCTCGGTGAGTTTGGTCCAGGTGACAACATTGGTCTTCTTGCTGCCAAGACCTCTGCTTCACCAGTCCGTGGTCAATACTACGGTATCGCTGCTGCCGTCGGTAAGGTTGGTGCTTTCATTGGTACCTATTTGTTCCCAATCATTGAGAGAAACGGTGGTGGTATTGGAACCGTGCCTGGTCTCCAGGCACCATTCTGGGTCGCTTCTTCCATGGCTCTTTTCTCCGGTCTTATCTGTCTCTTGTTTATTCCACCTGTTCACCAGGAGGCCATGCAACAGGAGGACAAGGTATTCCTGGAGTACCTTGCCTCTACCGGCTTCGACATCTCTCTTCTTGGTAACGGTGAGCAATCTGACGCCGATATCGAGGACCCAGAGAGGGTTATCGTCGAGGTTGAGGAAAGCAAGGAGACCAAGGAGTAAATCCATTGGTGACGTTGTCTCTACCACCATACGAGTGGTGCTCACCACCGCGTTTGAATCTTTTAACTACTTCTTTTTCTTAATAAAATAACTATGTATGGTCAATTTGGCAGGTTTAATAAAAATTTTGGATATTTAAAATGAGCCTTCGGATTTCTACATGGAACTGCACAAAGTGTGAATGACTTGTAAGTCCTGTGTTCTCAGTTTATAGAGATATCCATACCCCCCGGTGTTCTCGGTATATGGAGATCTCCATCTCCCCATCACGTTCATCACATCCCTTGTCTTCAATTCAGTTGCAATGAATTTTCTCTTCTATTAAAATTTTCAGATAATGTAGATAAGGTTATGTCATTAACTCATCATCAAAGAAGAAAGGGATTGATCATCAAAGTAATAGTGGAGTAGAAAACACAGATACACAAGTATAGACACACAAGTATAGATACACAAGTATATGATAATGACTTTAAACCGTTTACATAATTGAAGGCTTTTTTATAGCCACTACTACAGTAACACACCATCATATGACATTGTAGCCTCTCTCTACTGAGAAAGACCCCTGTGTTCTCAAGCCAAGTTGGCACGAATACACAAGTATATAATTATTCTATGATGAACGGCATATAACCTTGACTGGCCGAAACCGAATTATCCATCCTGATGGCTGTTGTCTAAATATTCAACAGCAAGTGGGATTGTCTTGTCTTGTCTTAAGTAGAAAAGATGGTACAAAGACGGGTTGAGGAGAGGCAGGGCATGGTTTTTTTCGCAGATATCTGAAGGCGGGTAACAGTGAATGGTTCAAGGGAGAGAAGGGCAGGGAGAGAAGGGCAGGGCAAGGTAAGGCAGGCCCCAGGGAAGGCAGGCCAGGGGAAGAGACACAGAGCAAACTCACACTGTAGAGCAGTAAGGGCAGTAAGCCTAAGTAGGAGGTGTGTGCATACAGTGGTACTGCAAGGGCCATAGAACACAGCGGTGCTGGAAGGGCATAGAACATGGCCTCTATGACAAATAGGGGGAATCTTATTTTGGGGGAGAATCTTATGTGTGAGAGAACCAGAAAGAGCCGGAGACCACGAAATCGCACATTGGGTTGTATGGCTCAAGTGTGATTGCATCACTGCAGTTCCATCACTGAAGTTCCACATGTCCAGTCAGGTTATAGGATAGAGGTATCCGCATCAGACGTAGTAAGGCTTATGTTATAGCAGTAAGTAGAGAGAGATATATGGCATCTAGAACAGTCAACGGAGAGTCAATGGAGAGTCAAAAAAAAGAGAAGTGTCAACAGAGATATTGAGTGTCATGATATTCCGGATCACACCCCTTGAACTCCCTGTAGCTACCGCTGCTCTTATCTTGGGTACCTCTAGTTCACTGAAGGGGTCTCCCAGTCCTGGCAGTCCTGATAGTCCTGATAGTCCTGATAGTCCTGAGAGTCTTGATAGTCCTGATAGTCCTGGTAGTCCTGGTAGCCCTTGTAGCTCTGCTACAGTCTCTCTAAATAGGTCGGATACTTTCAACTCCGACCGACCGCCAAGCTCTGGCAAGTGGGTGTACTAAGGGGATCAGTCACTTTTAGAGTTCGTCCTTGCATCGTTGATAGCTGCTTTGGTAAAAGTACAACAAGGACTTGCACAGTGAGGGAGAGATGGACCAAAACACTCCCAAAAAGGTGCTGTGAACTACCACTCCAGGTGCATGCATGACTGCGTATATATGTATGAGCACCCACAGCAAGAGTAGCGCTCACAGAGAGATGTTTGTTGAAATAACTATTGAAACAGGTTCCGGAAAATGTTCGAATCTTATTTTGGGTTACTATGGTACGTATCAACAACAACAAAACAACAAAACAATAGTTCAGTAGTGCCATGTGTATCTTTTATTGTTCAATGCTGCCCATGGGGTCCAAACGTTTCTTTTGCTATGCAACAATCATTGGCTCACCAAATATCTGCAGGTGGTGCCCTGTCAGTGCAATGCAACTGTTATCAGGGATCCAAACATACGGATTGCCCTTATCTGGCTGTGTGTACAATGGCATCACCCAGGTTATAAACCCAGGTTATAGTTTCTAGACAATGTTCAAACACTCTATTGAACCAAACGGCGAACTAAAAGCGGTGTAGCAAGTTGAGGCGGCGTGGAACCAAGACCGTAGTCTGGTAACTTTTAAGTTCGTGATTAGATTAGATGATGCAATATAGGCACACAGGTTGCCTGAAGTGGAGTGAGACAAATGATTCATTGAGGGATAATCAGATATAGAGTTTACTGCAAAGAGATAACACCATCAACTGACAGATGTAGGCAACTGACGGATTTAGGCAGATAAAAAAATATATTGCCTCAACGTAGCCACATCTTGAGGTGACGCATGATTTGTATTCGTCTTATCCCCCCTATCCACAGAGTCCTATCCAAGGCAAGGAAACTCTGGTGAACGGTACGGGATGTACGTTCCCCAGTAATCATTTTGAGTGCAAAGTAAAGTAAAGTACCTAAAAGGGTAAAGACCATTATCTCAACAAATACGCTTTTTATATATTTTCCAGTTATTCAACTATGTGTTGTTGTCATTCTTATCTGTTGTTATTCTCACGTGCTCTTGTCATTCTTATCTGTTGTTATTCTTATCTGCTGTTATTCTTATCTGTTGTTATTCTTATCTGTTATTGCTACCCTGTCTTGGATTTGCAATATAAACAAGATTGCTCCCGCCGTCAGCCCCCGTTCCCAGCATGCACCATCAATGCTTCCTACCAACCAAAGCTGAACGCTGAACGCTGAACCCACGCTGAACGCTGATTGACCTAAGCGACCTGGAAGCCTCCTCCATCACCTGCGCACCACTATCTAAAAGCAGAGAGTCACCGCACACCTTACTTGCATATGCAATGGCGACAGGATCTCAGTCCCGCATTACTTTTAGCGTCAATCAAACTCTAATACATCCCCTAGCCATCCCATGTGCTATCAATTATTCACCACTGCACGACTACACAAAGTGCTCTCGTGATTTCTTGTCCTAGCCAAACTAATCGCATGCCGGGAGCTCCCTAAGCCCAGTACTTGTAGCCCTTCTGTACATATAAAGATATTGCCCTGCTTAGCAAAAACAAATCCACACAGAAGGGATCATCGGAAGACAAGGAGAACGAGAGAAATAACAAACGTATATTCGTATTCACGTATATTCGTATTCACGTATATATACATGTATATGTTTTCTTTGTTCACTTGCTGCTATTGACATTTATTTGGGTCACTACTATTTTGTCATTGGCTATATCAAGACATTGTCTCGTTAGCCGACTGACGATTGACTACTTTGTGCATTACTGAGAGAGAAAGTGTATCTGCGTTAATTTTTTAATAACCATTTGCACAAGGCAACCCCCAACAAAGGTTTGTGCAACCGCTTTTGTACCACACTTTTGTACCAAACCCGATTCATCTCCTCTTCCCCATTTCACATATATCACAAACATCCCACTTCACACACATCCCACTGGACAAACATCCCGCCAATAATGCAGCTGGTTGCTCAGTTAATTCACTACTTGGTGAACATGGTGGTGTACACCTCTATGACCATAGGGGTACTGCTCCTGCTACCCATCTTTGCACTCGTACTAGGTGACTTTCTCTTGTACTCAGTGCGGCTTGTTTCGGCACATATACATACCACAGCCGTTGCCGCCACAAATTCCAGCGATGTCAAGTCACAATCACCATCAGTGTTATCATCAAGTGTTGAGAACACAACAGGCGAGGATGAGGACACTCGTCCATCGACCCCGCTGACAATATGTCCTCCAACCATTTCCATCCCTTCTCTTCCTTTTTCCGGGAAAACATTCACTGTCATTCCATCGACAAAGGAACAGATCTCGCTGATTTGGGCTAATATTGCCACTTATTCTGTGACGATGATGTTCCAGTTACCACCACAGAAACCACTCCAAGAGCATCAAAATAAGGAGTCGGTAGCTGCTGTTACCAGTGGCTGTTCGACCACCACAACAACAGCAGCAACAACAACTTCGCCAGCAAAGGATAGAATCAATAGGTTACTTGTAAGGCACCTTGCCTCTAGTGAAGGAGTTAGTAAGAACGATATATTATTTGAGACTGTGAGGTGCTGATATTTACTCACAATGTTCAACGTGAACACAATGGAGATGTTGGGAATAACGAGGTGAACAGTTACGTTTCATAGAAGTCGTTCAGTTTTTGCATACCGAGTCAGAACATCAAATATTCAGGAAATAACAGTGAGGGTATGCATATACTCCTAGAGTTGCGATCTATTAATTCACACCGGCTATACAGCTATTGTAGCCATACAGCTATTACATCTATACATCTATACAGCTATACAGCTATTACATCTATTACAGCTATTATAGCTATTGCTTTTACTTTTTTATCATTATTTAGTTGCTTTTTGTACATTTGGAATATTTGCTATTGTTTTTTTCCGTTTAATTAAAGGTGGCCTTGTGGGGCCCTGTGAGGGCCCTGTGATAGGCAGGGATCGGAGTGGGCCATGATACATATGGCTAGAGAGAAGGGAACACGACACGAGTATCTTCTTGTTTGTGTTATGGGATCCGGGATTATTGGTATTTGCTTTTTTTATATCTAATTATTGGTTTTTGATACATATTGGTTTTTGTGGGGACAACGTTGTTGAAGGTTCTGTGATAATTTGATATCACCAGATGCTTTCTTGTTATATAGAGGTAGATAGGGATTATTGCATGCCCATATTATTTTTGACACAGTTGTAGAGTGTAATGGTAAATGCTAGGAGTTTTCAGGCTATTTCTACTATTCACATGACAAACGCCCCAAATGAGCTCAGCTGAGTTCAGTTCTTACTCAAAACGCACCATCTGGTCTTTCGGTATAGTGCTTGGAGATAGTATACAATAGACGAGGGTTAACATGACACCTCTTGAAAGCGAGTGACCCGAAGGATCAGTGAGATCACCCAGGGATCCAAGGAGATGATTATTGAGAGGGAGAAAGGGTATATACAACCCGTTAACATTTACTTCAAGTTGCTTAGAATAACAAAAGAGCAAAAGCACTTTGATCAACAACACTTTAACCAAAAACACTTTGCTGAACAAGACTTTGATCAAAATGTTTTTGACCAAGAGCTCATGATCGAAGCCACCCAAAGCATTGGGATTACAGTTGAATTTGCATCCATGAGATGGCGAGCTGAGAACCTATAACCCAAAGCTCATCTTGTGTTGTCGTCTCATGGATCCAGTGACTCTATCTCTGCTGTCCACACTCTTTGAAAGATAGATGAATGCATTCAAGAGCTCTAGCTTAATTCAGAGACAAATTTTCTACTAAAGAGCCAGAACCAATGATAAATATTGAAGAGAGAACAAGCCGTTCTGAAAAACTATCCTCTAAGCTGCAGGCGTACAGCAAGAGAGATTGATGGCATTACCCGGATAGAGAGGGAGGATAGGGCGTGGGGTAAAAGGGGTCAGAAGCAGGGTTGGAAGAGGAGCGGGAAGGAAGAAGAGCGGGAAGGAGGAGTAGCGGGAAGGAGAAGGAGAGAACGGCAGAAGAGGGAATGGCAGAGCAGAGGCAGAGCAAAAGGTGGAGGCACAGCAGAAGGAGCGAGAACAGTTCCTATGATGAAGATGCTCTACAGCTCTACAGTTAGAGGGCCGGTGACTTCGACCTGACCAGCCTTTAGAAGGTCAGCCCATATTGAGCACGCCCACACGCCAACACCCGCAGTAGCTTAACCCCACAGAGTATAGCGGTACGTCATCCAGATAGTTAAAAAAATACAGAATTGGGATGACCAAAGACCATAGTCTTTATTGTCTGATTGGAGGTCAACGTAATAATGCGTGAATACACCGACTCTCACTTCAACGAGTGGGCCATCTGGTGATATCTCACATGCGATGCCACTCCCTAAATCCACAGACCGCCTTGAACCTCCAACGGGGTCAGCCTAGGAGCCTTAGCTTGCAAGTCTCACCCTGGAAGCTTCACCCTGGAAGGCTCAGCCTACAAGCATGGCAGCTTGCTGTGCCGGCCAAACCTGAAAGCTGAAGGGAGTATGCGAAGTGGTGGTGCGGTGCGTAAACCTCGCTAGGCATGACAGGTGCCCCCCCCCCCCCCCGCCATCAGATCAACCTGGCAACGACTGGCACCAACCACATCCTGTGAGCCTCATACTGTGGAGACAACCGCCAGCCAACTGTGTGGGTAGTACTTGCTATGCACTGTAGGCAGTTTAAGCAGCAGCACCTCATTCCCCCGACAGGTGGCTATTGCATGGCAGACAGGTAGGCAGGCAGGCAGGTAGGCAGGGGATTTGGTTGCACTTTGATCAGATGTTTGGAGGATGTAAACTGGTGCTGATTCAGTTAACTGTTCAACACATCCCATCAAGGAGTTGACCATCCCGACTAACCAATTGATGTATTTGAAGAGTTTAACCGAATAGATTTAATTGACTGGCCAGTTGATTCTTACATTGCTCCCCCCCCCAATTGTTTTCCAGTTTGGTCTACAGTTGTTCCCCCACATCTCATTGACATAGTTCACCCCCTGTAGTTGTGTCCCCTACTATCAATCAATTGACATCACCACATAATGTCGGAGAAAGTTGCTAGTGAACCCCCACTGGAGGAACCAGTTGCATTAACACCAACAGAAGTTGTTGAAGAGAAGAAACCAGAAGCTGAAGTTGGGGCCCCACCTGCTGATGAGAAGGATGAACCACCAGCTCCACCACCAAAGCCCGCAAGGCCTCTTTCGCCCCTTGCAAAGGCCAGGAAGACTCTGTCTGATGCATTCCCCTCAATTGAAGAGAAATACCTCACAATGGCATTGATTGCCTCTTCAGGTGAGCTTGACCCTGCGTTCAACGCCCTGCTCTACCTTTCAGATCCATCATTCGAGCCAGAGATCCCCACTCCCAAGCCAAAGCTTCCATCCAGGGAGTCGTTTAAGAATAGAGAACAAGTTGAAAGTGATGAGGCTCTTGCAAGAAGGTTAGCCAGAGAGTACGAAAGACGCAGCGGTGCACCCAGGAGGAGATCCCATGACCAGCAGCCTGCTAACCCACAGCGTAGAAGACAGCATGGTGACCCAACAAGAAGCAACGACGATGACGACGATGAAGACGTGTTTGAGAAGTTAATCGACAAAGACCTTCCTCAGTTGAGAGATCAGTTGACCAAGAACGTTGAAGAGGCTCGCACTAAAGTCACTGGCTGGATCGACAACTGGAGGAAACAGTCTGCAGGTAACCAAGGTGGTCAGCCATTGTTCTCTGCCTTTGGCGCTAATACTCCAAACCAGGGAGCATATCCACATGATACAGAGGAGTATTATGCAAGACCAAGCAGAAGAGAGCAAAATCCAACTCCTCCCGCCAGACCAACACCACCGCAACAACAGGAGCACGGCGCATTGTACCAGGACTTGGAGAGTGCCACCGGTGATATCAAGCTCACTGACAACGATGTTCCTGAAAGAACTGTTCCTGCTGCTCCAACAACCACTTCCCAGGAGCCTTCAAAGATAGCGGAGGCGGCAGCAGCTGTGGACAGTGGTGCTAAGAAGACTGGAAAATGGGAGCCATTGACAAGTGTGCAACCAGAGCCAATTGCAAGTGATACTTTCTTGGTCACTGATAGCGAGGAGGAAGAGGAGGAGGAAGAGAATAAGGAAGAGAATAAGTAGTTGAATTGTAACCTTTGATTTGTCTTTATATACAATAAATGTGCAACTAACCTGATTGAGAATAGTTGTAGATTGTTATGCAAACACCACGCCATCCTTAAGCCCCACTATTAAGGTAAAATAACTCTTATTTATCAATCATTATTCATTAACATATAAAACACAGTAACCAAACCAAATAAAAAAACAACCGGCAGAATTCCCACACAGGAACTCACTAAGTAATGCTGTACATGTACATACACTAAACATGCACCAATACAGCAGCATCAACTTGGAGAAATGCAAAAACACAGTATAAAGTCAAAAAAAGGAAACAAAGACATAAATGTCCAGAGTATATGCATGTGGTATAAGAACGAAAACAAGCATTCGTGGTATCAAAGATGTGTACATGTCATGTCTCCCAACCACTCTAGTTAAAACGCTCAGCGTAGAACTTGGGTCTATTGACAAAGTCTTCGATTGCAGATGCCTCTTCACCAAAGAACTTTTCAAGGTTTGGAAGATTGATTTGTTTTTCTGGAGCCGAGTAAACTATTTGACGCTCGTTAGGGTTGGCGATTGCTTCACCATTGGCTCTAGCCTGCATGAGTACAGAGGACTCCTCATCAGCATCGATGAAAGAAGATGGCTCAGAGAGCGCAACGTTGTGGGATTCAACCTCCTCAACAGAGCCATCACCACGGCTCCTAGCTGGTTCTCTGATTGCCTGCTCGAATTCTAACCTGATAGGGCCAGCTGGTGCTGCGAATATGGGTGTTACAAGCAGGAAGAGCAGGGTGACTATTGTCACTAATGAGAAGAACGGGGTGTTGTGTGGTGCCATTTTGTATATTTTATATTGTTTATGAATGGATTTTGGAATGTATTCTACTTCCTTTTATGTATAATATGGTGTGCTGCACTTTTTCCTCCTTGTATAGTCAAATGTCAGTCTGTATAGTTTGTTGATTGTAAGTGTGGATCCGCCGATGTGGGGTATAAGGAGCGGGGTATGTTGCTATAAACGGGGATTTATTCTATATAACCCAGTTATTTTGCTTTTCTTTTCTTTCAGCTTCAATATAAGCAAAGGAGTGTGATGTAACGGTTGCCTCTAATGGTATCAACCTAATATATGTGGTCTCTGGGAGATTAAATTCAAACGGCTAAATCTGTTTCCCATGTAATGTTCGATCAGACGTGAAGCGTGCAACGACAACAACCTGAAACGCGAGATAAAATGATGGTTTTTCCCTTAAGCAAAACCCCAAATAATTTCCAGCACGGATATTCGAACGGTTTTATACAAAAAGGTGGAATGTCCAGGAACAAGGGGACAGAAATAAACAAAAGGAGTTAAAAAGAAAACCCAGCAATAAGCGGTGAGGGTGGTGGTTTAAAGGGCCTGTATTGGGGATGGAAGTTGCCAAACCCAGCCACCGCAGCGTTACTTTTAGGGGCCTCAGCCAGCATACCAACTGGCGGCGTGCATGCGACCGGAAGCCGGTATCGCATATGCCTTATTTTTGTGTGCCTCGTGGGCGGAGAGGGAGGCAACTTAATGTGCCTATATTTCAGCCGGGTATGATGGCATCACGGAGGTGCATGCCCTCTATTAGGTAGGTGCAGGAGCAGACGCTCGACCGGGCGTCTGGCAGTAAGATGACATGCAAGGTTGATCGTACTATACGGATGGTACAGGCTTATCGCGCGAAAAAAACACTAATGCACATGTCGGTGTGGTAGACAAAGAGGCAGAGGGAGGCAGAGAGAGGTAACTTAAGCGCTAGTTGAAGAGGTTTGCGGCCCGTTTTAGTCAGTGGTGAGATTAGTTCTCCGTTGTGTGTGTGGAAAGTCTGTGTGAGAAGGCAGGATAACGAAAATGTGGTGAAGAAGATAAGAAAGTAGAGGCTGGTTTTATTCTTCTCTCAGATGGTTTTGAAGTTTTTGTGGTTTATCTGTTGTGCGAAATGTGTCTGGAGATGACACACAAAACCAGTTGATGGAAGGTATTGCTACTGCAGTAAGCGGAAATGATGATGGTGATGAATGACGTGGACTCACTGCGTGGGGCAGAGTGGGCAGGGCCCGCCAGCTAGCTAAGCCAAGGCTTGCCCAGTTCTTCTACTGACTGTACGATGACATGCGATGAGATTGGACGGGGCCAAGGCTTGTGAAACTGATATATTGATGCATATTTAAACCGAGTTACCTCTTCATTGCTCTGGGGGTTGTGGCTGAGAGCAATGCGGGTGCCAAGCTCGCACCTCGCACTGTACATAAGATGGGGTGGAGACAGCCCCCTCCACCTCCTCCGCCTTCTCTCGCCTCTTGTCCACGCAGAGCAAGACGTTCTAGGCCTGCCAGCAACAAAACACATCAATTTCATCTTTTTTTAGCTAGACATACTTAATGGTTGTCATAGTGGGTTATGAAAACCGTTCATTTCGCGCACAGTTTGTCCCGCCTGGGATAAGCTTTGCAACGTTCGTTCTAATCAGGGTCTTTTATGATACATTCCGTCCTCAACAGCATGCCTCCCCTACAGGGGGCTGCATGTACTTGCCTACATCCCTCTCGCTAACGACACGACTGGCACTTGTTTGCGAATCTAACTGAACCTGCACCTGTAAGTGTCACATGGAGTAAGGGACATGCCTAAGGGTGTCCAAAATAGACCGCGTTGTTTTGCCTACACGCGCCTCGTTTGTTGTCCCTTTTTCTTCCAGGAACGGGAGGTTACGTCATGAGGTTGTTATCCATGGAAACGGAATGAAAGCTAAACAAATAGGGGAGCAGGTGATAACTAGCTGCTAAAAATGGTTTCTATGACTATTTGCGTTGTGGTGTGATTTGAAATGTAAATCAGGCTGCTGCTGGTCAATCAAGCCACTGGTCACGACTCGATGCTGCTTCCCTATGTTTGTGACATTGATGCTTGGAAAACAAGCCTCTCTGTAGTCTCCTGGAAGCCTTTTTTCGGACCCATTCTCCTGGGATGTAAACAAAGGTGGGGGCGTAATACGCGGAACTCTAATGTGTATTATGTATTGTAGATCAATTTCTCCTGTCGGGTTTCTTCTGCGGTCTCCCCACATATATATGCAACCTTAATTTCAGGCTATATTTGTACGGAATGTACATGACCACCACCAGGTACCGTAAGCGCTAGGAACCATAAGCACTGACAGGGCTCCGAGTATCCGGTTCAATCGTTCTGTTACTACACTCATGTATACGAGATTAATTAATTAAAGTGTAGAGTGGTTGGTGCTAACAAATAGTTATATTGATAAACAAATGTGTTTTAGTGGTGACCATAGAGCGTACAATATGTAAACAGTATGTGAACAGAACAATATCTCCATCCCATTATATCCATAATGCGACGATTACTTCTCCTCTTCGTCTTCTTCCTCTTCATTTTCTTTTTCGTGGGAATCCCGATTTCTTTGTAGAACAGCTTGCATCACCCTACTCCTAACTGTACCACTTCCACTTCCACTCTCATGCCCACTAGATCTAACCGGACTTGCCGGCGACGAGGTGTCAGAGACGTTCCCTGAAGATCCACTCCTACCTCTATTACCAAAATCGGAGAAAATCGCGACATCGGCAAGGGATTTCAAAGGATTGGCAGTGCCAGAGAATGCCGAGGCAACAGAAGTAGCAGATGTTGTTCTGGATATCTCTGACCCCTGAGTGTCGTCTGCCTCTGTTTCGCTGATTCCTGTATCTTCTGATAATTTGGACACTTTGAACTCCTCGTCAAGCAATGATGATTTCCGCACCACTTGATCAAAGTCGGGGAATACAGCAGGACCTAGAGAATTACACAGTTCAGTCACCTCCATAGACAGCCTTCTCCTCTCTTCGTTGAGTTCAACCAGATGGTTTCTATATGGAGATAATGTAAGGGCCAAGGGTTTCAGAGATTTTACAATGTCCATACCGACTTCACCTATTTTAAATGCCGCATAGGTGGTACAAACAAGAACCGCGTAGCAGTTTACAAAAATACAGAATGACGAAAGCAGAGATGGCTTTCTCAAAAACCCGCTGTAAGGGAGGAAGAAGAACCAATCGTACAGGTTATACCTCCTAACTATAAATACACTTAGAGCTGAATATAGAATGTACAGAGTGGGTGCAATGGCCATTGCAACGAGTAATTTCCAAGAAGCCAAGACATCCTTTGCTCGTACCTTCACCACTGAACCGGCTAGGGCCTCCCTTTGCTTCTTGCGGGATATGGTGGTTGTGGCTATGAAAACGGGCATGAAGAGAATAGTGCCCGGTAAACTAAATAGAGCCATAATGAACAAAAGACCAACTCTCGAAAGTAGCAGCAAGAAAACCTTGATGGGATCAACAATGTCATTCTCAACCTGGTGATCCTTAATACCAAATTGGGCCAGCTTCTTATTATATGAGTTGACACTGTCCTTGAGGTGAATGATTCTGGGATCGTCCTTGTATTTAGTATATCCGATAACCAATCTCCTGTTCATATCAATTATAAGTGGCAGTGGAATCTGCTTCTTTGGAGAGGAATATAATCTGCGTGCAGCCTGAATGGTCATCAGGGTCTCATAATCTGGGGCCTGGATAGTCACCGCCTTCAATGCATCAGTAACAAGAGTCAATAACTTCTCAACAGCCTCCCTTGGGTTCTCCTTGTATTGGGCACCGTGCTCAGCAGTAATGACGATAGGGGTGCCAAATTCCAAAACAGCTCTTGATCTAAACTTATGAGCATGGAAATAGTTCATCCCACAGGGAATAATCTTGATCTCACAAGTAGGGTCCTCGGCAACAGCGCCCAGTGCCATAATTGCCACTCCTGGCTTCAATGGCAGTAGCTCCGTTCTGTCATGGGATCCACCTTCTGGGAAAATACCAATGAGACCTTGCTTGTGTAGATGACGGAACACTTGTTTGAACACGCTACTGTTATCAATCTTTGGAGCCACCTTATATGCAGTACCGTTTGCCACCATATCAATGGCCTGTTTCCCTTTGAATGGCCTACGGATACGTAGTTCTGTGTCACTGATGATTTCTTCAATGGGAGAGTTTCCAGCGGATCTGGGCAAGCCCAAAAGACCCTTGATCATACAATCCTGGGTGAACTTTGTGTCTGTTCCAATAATCAAACAAGGATCAGCGTCATAATCTTTGAATGTGATTGTGCCAGATTTGGTTGCCAGAATATCCTGTGGTCTCTCCACTGGAATGGCTCCCGAAAGGCGCGAGAGTGGTCCCACATATTTATCTCTGAAGGATTTTGCGGCCTCAATAAGGGCAACGTTGCGTCCTGTTAACCTCTTGACATTTAGAGTGAGAAGTGCAGCATCCACAAACTGATTAGCATGTGGAGCAGCAACCAGAATGGCTGGGCCACTTCTGGGCAAGTTGAATGACCCTCTTGTTTTGACTTCACGGAAAAAGATATCTGTGAGTATTGACACCAATGTCATGAGAAAGTCGTACATTAGTGGTGCCCACACAGAAGGGGCCGAAACATCATCAAGATCATCTGAAGGCAGGTCTAAAGATGTGGGGGCATTCTGTACCAATGGAGCATTCTCTACCAATGGAGCATTCTCCTCTGTAGTTGGTTGATCTGCCATTGTTGGTTGATCTCCGATTGTTTGTTGGGCGTTTGTAACTGTGATATATATGTTGAATGTTTGGATGCTTGGAGTTATGAAATATATAGGTGTTGTGAATAAATGTAAACAGCAGTAGACAAATGAGTGGTATCCTGAAATGAATTGAACCACCTCCGGGTCGCTTGAACCTGCTTAAGCCTCCTTGATCTGTTTAGGTAACTTTACAGTGTCAAGGCCCTCCTGGTTAATAGCGCCAACCTAACTAACAATGAAACTGCCAATTGCTAATCTATGTTGCCCCACAATTGACTACAATAGATTCGATGACCCTACACTCTCCAAAAATAATCTGGGAAGTAATCGGCGCCAATGGAGAGCAGTCGACCCAATTACCACCAATAGCAACAACAAAATAACCAGGAACCAAAATCCTCGAACTAAAGCCCGGGAACTAAAACCACAAAGTGCAGCGAGCTGGCTTCTTTGGGCATGACATCTTTTTCTGTGGGGATATTTTCTTGTGGTGCCAGGCGATGCCACTGTACGTATGCCCGATGTGATGCCCTCCCTTCGGGGAGTGCTGCTACTCATCTTCCTGTTGGGTCTGTGGTCTGATGGGCAAGGCAGGGAAGGCAGGGGAGCATGAAGATAGACGGGTAATATAATTGACAGACTGGCACACAGCGGGTTGGCGGAGAGTAAGTAGAGCAGAGCAGAGCATACTGGAGCAGAGGAGAGAAGACGAGAGGAGAGACGAGAGGAGAGGAGACTATGAACTGTGTGGTGTGAGCGTGAGGGCTGGGGGGACTGAGCAGTGCTTAAACTTCCTATGTGACTTGAAGTACATCGATCTGTAACCTTAGCGGGTTTGTGGGGCATGTCACCTTATTGGGTTTGTGGTGCATGATAGGGAACAAAATAATGCGGAGAAATAATCACAAGGTGACAAGATATATTTATCCGCAGGGGTACAAGGACAAGTGATAAGCTATCAATATGACGATGAGAGAGAACAAAGGATCATTACTATGTGAGTGTAATCATACTGTGTGAATCTACTCGCAATCTCTACAGCCAAATGACGGTGGCAGTTCTTTATCCAGTGGAGAGATCTGGGGTGACCTGAGGTAGATTATTCATTCCAATTGATTCTTCGGCTTAAGAGATATACGTAAGGCGGTCGAGTCTCCTCTGTCGAGTCTCCTCTTTCCAGTCTCCTCTGTCCGGTCTCATCTTTCCAGTCTCCTCTGTCCGGTCTCCCCTGTCCAGTCTCGTCTATCCTGTCTCATCTATCCACTCCCATCTGTCCACTCGTCTTTCCAATCACATCTGTCTTCTTGGATGGTTGTTCTCTACTGGCTATTATTCTCTTGTCTTGAAGATTCGTAGAGCTCTTTAGCTCAGTTCCTATGCATTAGACTGCATTAGTCGCAATTAACTGTATGCATGCAATTGAATACTGTGCATGTTCTGTAGTGGTAGACTACAGGTAGAGTCTACTGTATCTCTAAGAACCTTCTAGATGGCATTGCCGTACTCTATCTATTATTTCTATATCGTTATCTGTACAATGATGCGGCTGGCACTAAAGGGATACGAGCAGTCTGGAGAACACTACCCAGAACACTACCCCCACCATGAGTGAATCCACCATCAGTGCCCTCATTGGTCTTGTGATAAGTATGATACACCTCCCCTTTCTGCCTTTTACAGTGTTTTGCCCACTGAGCACACCATCTCTGCTCCTCCGAGGAGCCCTCACCGGTTAATCCTCTCCCGCTGGCACCTCGTCTTTAAGTACTTGTATCAGACGCATCTTGAGCTCTGTTACATCATCGCCTCTTAATACATCACTCACAAATGCAACCTCCACCTCCAATTGAACCATCTCCAGTGCACCCCTCAATACTCCTACAAGAACATTGGAATACCACAGCTCTCTGGAGGCCCTATCGTCATCAGGTAATTCTACAAACTCCGCAAGTGGGTTATCCTCTAATATAATACTAAACTGCCTGGCATCAGGAGACCAGTTGACAATGGCTGGCTGAATATTCAAAAACATCTTGAACCCAACTTTCGATATCACCTCTGCAGTTTCTTTGAATGTGTTACACCGACCAAGATTGGTGGCTGCGAGGAACTCCTCGATTAGTCGTATTCCCATATTGTATCCCATCTTGTCTAATTGCTTGTTCACCTCTGCGTAATCATAGTGTAGGTCCCTACATAGCTGTGCCACAACAGAACCATACGTAAGTGTGAACAATTCGCTGTTCTGAATCATAGATGAGGTTAGTAAAAGCCAACAATGCGATAAAGAAAGTAGAGCATTGACAAATCGCTCTATACAATAGACAGGGTGTGTGGGTGTCATAGCAACCACTATATGACCCTGATCTGTGTCACTCACCATCTTTTCAACCTTGTGTTTCCATACATCCTCACTGAGGACTTTTAGTGATCTGGACATTTCCGGTGATTGTTACTGTATGATTTGAGACAAAAGGTTTCCTCTTCTTCTATATGGTCTCTGTCGTGTGTGCTATAATTGAGGTACAGTGTTCACCAGTTGAACGCGTGCGATTAACAATTACAATGGATAGTTGGTGCTGGCAACAGTATTGACTGATAAATAGCCAGTGTAAATTGAGAACCTTAGAATGGATCAATTATATTATTTGGTCTTGCTTACCCTAACGTTCTTCATTTCTATTGAACGGCAATCCCTCCCATTTGGATCGCTCTGCCAAGGGCTTACAGGCCAGCTTAGGCCACCTCTCGCGCTTCACGACTGGCAAGCCTTTAACTACCAGCCTGCAACTGCACGACCAAATATTTTTGCGGGGTTGACTGGCCAATTCATCAAAGTTCATGTAACCGAGGATATGTGAATGATTTACTTCAAAATTGAGGTGCTCGACCCCATTTTCTATCAACATATTGTTGCTAAACGTAACAATAAATTTCTGTTTAAAATAGTCCTTATTTATCATACAAGTGCTTCATCCTCTTCCTCTTCTTCCTCATCCTTATTGAGAAGATTATTCAAAATATCTTCATACTTTCCATGTGTAGCGTTGTTTGCCTTTCTCAATCTAGTCTCGGCTATTCCATACCATTTTTCTTGGTCCGATGACTCTAGAGGGTACAGATTGCCGAGGGTTATCTGTGCCTCTGCTGTGTCTACCCAACTCTGTGGCTCTTCTGGATCCTCAGCATTAGATAGATACTCGATTGCTGTCTTGACCAACTTCTTTGCAATCTTCTGGGCCCCCTTTGCTGTGAGACCATTAATCTGACCAGAAGAGGAGTCTTCGTATTCAAGAGTGGTATAGATACCAGCTGGCTCTTCAGCCTCCATGAGGAAACTCTGACCGATCTTCCTATTCACGGTACGGAAGAGCTTAATGAAAGTAAGCTGGGTTATCTGCTGTTCATCGGCTGCAATGTCTTTACTGTCGGAAAGATCAATGCCGACTACCTTCGCCTGCTCTTTTAATGACTGTAAGAAGACAACCATGTGATCTCTCCACCACTGGTTATAGTCATCACTGGCTGCTATCTTGGCAAGCGGATGGTTCTTGTGCAGCTCAACTGGCTCGTCAACAATGTCCTCATCCTCGCTATCCAGCCCTTCATCATTCTTGGATCCAAAGTTGTCTACAATATCCAACAAATCATCCAGCGAATCCATGATATCCATCACAACGTTGTCAAAGACAGCATATTCCTTTTCATTAATTGCTAACTGCTCGGCTTTCTCATAACACTCAAGTGCCTCATCGATAAGAGCTTTCACGTCAGGGAAATCTTTCCTCTTCGATTCAATAGTCATCTGAGAAATATGCTGCAATGGAATCTGATTTAGTATGATTCTGGCCTTGGCAATCAGTAACTCTATGGCTTCAGGAAAAGCATCAAAGCCTAGGTCAATTCTTTCCAGCGCCGCTGAGAAATAGTCACCAATGGAACTCTTTTCTGCGGACTGCTCTGTTTCATCTTCATCATCGTTCCCTTCTGTGAATCCCGCAATACTAGCTAGCGCCAGAGCATATATAGCATGGAACTCAGCGTCCAACGCACTTGTAACACCGTCCTTAGCCTTCTCGTCCACCTGGTTACGCAACAATCTGTCACATTCATGTACAATACCGTTCAGTACGAGCTCATTATCTTTGTCGGAAGACTCAAACGTACTCCAAAGTGCCTTCAGTTGTGCAACTTCATCATCGGGATTAGCGCTTTCGCTCAGCTCCACGGCCAGCTGTTGCTGCTGCTCTTTTTCTGTGGGGACGACAGAGGCAGTTTCACTGATAACAGAGGTCTCCCCGGTCTTGGTGGAACGCTGTTTCTTGTGCTTTGAGGCCTTGGAAAGGCCCATTGGTCTCTTAGGTGCCATTTTTAGTAATAATCAACTGGTTGATAGTGTTATCGAATGTCGCTTCAGAACCTAAAGTTCTATATCTATGATTATGAAAAATCCGTCTCCAAAATAATACAGTCTCACACCACCTTGTAATAACTTTTCAATAATGCCACTACCTCATCTCATTACCCCAAGCGATATGGAGACAGATTGGTAATCCCACTACTGCGCTATCTGACCGATGAGACGGAGAATACACTGCTGTTGACATGCATGCAGTCACGTGCATATATCTCATCCATGCGTCGGGGTCTGGATTTTCTATGAAGCAGCGGAGAATAGATAAGATGAGCTGGAGAAAAGTGAAAGATAGCGTTTGGTTCAAGTATCTCTTATATATGGGGCTCTTGACTTAGCTGTTGAATTGTACTTCCCTTTTCTATTGTATATATTGCAGCTCATTTTATTTTGAGAGATCCCAGGAAGATGGCAAAAGTACTCACAGCTTGGAACTGTCAAGGTGAGTTACACCTCATCATAGGTGCATCGGCGCTTGGTGCCCTGAGAGCTGAGACCGTCATAAATGCCGGAGCAACTCCAGTTCTGGTATTTCCAGACACAGATAGCGTTCCTACTCGTCTAAGAAACATTATTCAACAACATGGCTTGACATGGATACGACGGGAATTCACTCCCGAAGACCTTATCACACTTGGAAGAGTTGAGGTGGAGAAAGTTGTGGATAAGGTATTTGTGACACTTGGTGGGGAGTTTTCTGATTTGAAAAAGGTGATCTACAATCAGTGTAGGAGACTCAGAATACCTGTGAGTGTGGCAGACTCGCCTGAGCTGTGTACTTTCACTCTTTTGTCTACATACTCTTCAGGAGACTTCCAGCTGGGTATCACAACCTCAGGCAAGGGATGTAGGCTGGCATCGAGGATAAAGAGAGAGGTTGCCAATAGCCTACCGTCAAACATCGAGGAGATATGCTCGAACGTGGGCAAGCTCAGGTCACGTATCCAACAAGAAGATGCAGCTGAGCTGGAAAGACTCAAGCACATTAGATATGATGACATTGGTGAACATGAGGATGATGCTGTGCAGACATCCAAACTGGGGGAGTTGGTGCATGAGTTTGAGATGACCGAGAGAGATAAGAAATTACAGCGGAACAGATGGCTATCACAGATTGTGGAATATTACCCTCTTGCCAAGTTGGCTGATATATCCATCGATGACCTTTCTAATGCTTACCATGCATCATATTCAAAGAGCTCCGATGAGGGTGGCCTTGAGGCAATCCAAGCAACACCAACACAGGGTTCAATCTCTTTGGTGGGCTCTGGTCCTGGTGCTATATCTCTTCTCACGGTCGGTGCCTTATCGGAGATCTACTCTGCGGACCTCATATTAGCGGACAAGTTGGTTCCACAGCAAGTTCTTGAACTGATTCCAAGAAACACAGAGACTTTCATCGCACGCAAATTCCCTGGTAATGCAGAAGCCGCCCAACAAGAATTGTTGGGGCTGGGCCTCAAGGCTCTACAGGAAGGAAAGAAGGTTGTACGTCTCAAGCAAGGTGATCCATATATCTTTGGCAGAGGCGGTGAAGAATACCTTTTCTTTGAAACCCATGGATACACCCCAACCGTTTTACCAGGAATTACTTCCGCTTTGGCGGCACCTGTTGTTTCCCAGATCCCAGCAACCCATAGAGATGTTGCTGACCAGGTGCTTATCTGCACAGGCACTGGAAGGAGAGGAGCACTTCCGATGATGCCTGAGTATGTTCAATCCAGAACAACCGTCTTTCTTATGGCGCTGCATAGAATTGTTGATCTGATTCCTTCTCTGATAGAAAAGGGATGGGATCCTAAAGTGCCAGCTGCCATTGTAGAGCGTGCTTCATGTCCAGATCAGCGTGTTGTACGTACCACCTTGGAGAAAGTTGCGGAGACCGTTGAAGCTGTCGGTTCCAGGCCTCCTGGGCTGCTGGTTGTTGGATGGGCTTGTCAGGTCATCAAGAAAGAAGGTGAAGTGGATTTGGATACCACTACGAAAATTACTATTGAAGAGGGCTACTGTGGCGTGGAGAATACCCGTGTTTTAGAAGGTGTCCTTCAATCCATCAAGGCATGATCATGTATAGTATTCGTCTAAAGGTTTATATATTTATTTATTTTGCATTAATGGAGCATTTAGCTTATTCACTTATGTACAGCCCGTAATACTGAGCGGCAACCATATAGGCCCTTCTCCACAGTTGGTATTATTTCTCCTCTAAACTATGTAACTCTCCCAACTGTTTCACCCTCCGTCTCTTCCTCCCTTCCCCCCTCCCTCCGATCTCCTCCTATCAGTAAGCCTCACCTGCAGATATGACGCATAACTCCCGATGGGGTGCATATACTGCGGCCCAATTATTCACCAACCGCTTCGAGGGTGTTGAGTTGGTCTGAATTAGTCTGTGATTTTTCAGTAACCCTTGGTTGTGGAACTCCTTGGGTTGGATCTTTAAACTCGATATATTTCTTGTGACGATACTGATATTCAATTCTGAATTAAGTTGTCTAAACATTTATGGTTGAGCAGTTTATTCCGCTGGTATTCCCCCCCCCCTTTCTTATCAGATCTCTGCACAAACCAATGACTCAGCCATCTGAAGACTCTGGTCATAGAAACCAATTAACCACCAATACAACAATGAATCCAAAAACCAGAAAGGATGATGGATTTACAGAGGAAACATTACAGGACGATGGAGCGCCAAGTATCGTTGAAGTAGGATCCCAGAGGGCCCCCCTTAGAAAACTCTCTGTATCTGGAAGGGTGTCTGTAGGTATGAGTGGGTCGCCATTTGGTCACTATATCACTTCATTTCCTAACGAGTTGGGAGTTGTTCATGCTACGCCGTCTGCTTCATCATCTCTATCCAATGATTTTGATATAGTGGGTGTGAGGGATGAAGAAAACACAGGCAATGAAGTGTATATCTTGAGACAGCTTACACCAGCAATAATTGCTAATGAGGGAAGTTCCACTGGTGTAGACAACACTGACATTGAGCTGGTTTCCCCTCACACAATTGAAGAAGCTGATGAAGATGAAGATGAGGAGATTGAATACCCTGATGGAGGCATGGAGGCGTGGCTCATTGTTGTTGGGTCTTTCTTTGGCTTCTTTGCTGATTTTGGGCTCATCAACTCTATGGGTGCCATTCAGGCATATATTGGTGTCAACCAGTTGAGTAACGTGAGCAGTTCAACCTCAGCTTGGATCTTCTCTGTGTTCACAGGTGTCTCATATATGGGCGGTATATTTTCTGGAGTTTTATTCGATGAGTTCGGTGTCAAGATCCCATTGATTGCGGGCTCGATTTTGCTTTCGGGAGGCCTATTCCTCACAGCAAACTGTGAGACTTTCATCGAATTCCTTTTTGCATTCGGATTCTGTGTAGGTCTCGGCTGTGCTCTATGTATGAATCCTCTCATGGGCGTGCTGTCGCATTGGTTCTATAAAAAGAGAGCACAGGCTACTGGATTAGCCACTTTGGGTGGCTCTATTGGAGGAATTGTGTTCCCGTTGATGTTGTCTGGCCTCTATCGTAAGGTTGGATTCCCCTGGGCCATTCGAGTCCTGGCGATACTTTGTTTGGCAAGCCTCATAGCTGCATACTGTTTAGTAAGAGAAAGACTTAGTGGTTCAAGTAATCGCCTTGGAAATGGTAGGTCCAGGCTCCGCACCTCTTCCCTTGCTGGTCCTGAGAGTGGTGGGTTTGTAGGCAAAACTGCAATTCCTATGCATTATGCCAAGAACACTGCTCATTACCTTAGAAACACCGTAGAGTTCAAAGCATTGCGAGACCTCAAGTTCCTGTTCACTGTTCTTGCCGCATCATTCAGTGAACTTTCACTGGTTTGCACCTTGATTTATTTCTCATCATATGCCATTAAGAGAGGGGCTTCTCAAACTGATGCCCTTGCCATGATTGGTGTGATGAACGCAGTTGGTATTGCTGGAAGGTGGATTACTGGTGTATTGGCAGATAAGTTTGGGGCCTTTAATGTGGCTTCGCTGGTTATCATGGGTGTCTCTCTGACAGACTTCATTCTGTGGCTGGCCTTGGGACATAGTAGAGTGGCCCTCTTTGTGTATGCTGCTACATTTGGATTATTCTCAAGTGCAGTTCTGAGTTTATCGCCTGTATGCTGCGGTATGATCTCTCCCACTAGGGATTTCGGCAAGAGGTATGCCACAATGTATTTGGTTACCGGATGTATCAGTTTGCTGGGTGTGTTTATTGCCGGTGTGATCATTGGAGGTGAGACCATTGAAGAATATAACAATTTCATTATATACACTGGTCTGGTTGGCGTTGCTGGCGATTTCTTCTTCTTCGCCGCCAGATACGTAATGGTTGGAACGAAGATCCGGGTGAAGGTGTAGGTGCAGTAGCGCCATGTAGCTATGCCATGGTATGGTATACTACTACATTTATGGAAAGGCATCTGTCAAAGTATACAAAATCAATGGATATATACATATTATAGTGCACTATACATGGTACATACTGAGATAAATTCCAACCGCCATTAGTTCAATTTTTCTTCTTCCTCCTTCTTACAGATACTGGCACCATTAGTAGAGAGGCGGCTGTAGGAGATGGCTTGGGGAGACTATTCAGGTTAGCTTCGCCATCATTTCTTTCCAGTTCTCTTCTTGAACCTATAGAAATCTTTTGGCCACCTAGCTCCTTTCCTTCAAACTTCATGGCCGCAACCCCTGCATGTTGCACATGGTCATACTCTACAATGGCTCCATTGCGGTCCGGCCTAAGGGTAACTTTCCTAACAGGCCCAACCTGTTGGAAAATCTCCAGTAGTTGAGCACTACTAACTGTATCTGCTAGGTTGCTGATCCCAAGGGTTCTGGCATCAATTTCTTGATAGCTAGTAGAACTACCAGTATTGGAATCGATGTTGTTGGTACTCTTCTGATCTCTGGCTCCCTCTCCCTTGGAGTCTTTTGAATCTGAAGGTTTGCTAACTGACTTAGTATGTTTTCCTCTCACTTCTGCCAGCATCACCTGGATAATCCGACCTCCCATCTCAGTACCGTTCAATGCCAATGAAGCATTTGACTGGTCACTCTGCGTGAATACAACAAATCCATAGCCGTCATGAAGATGGCCCAGGTGCTTGTTCCTACCACTAAGAGGGAGACGGATCTTCTCGATATCACCATACTTCGCAAAGGCATCTCTTACATGTTCTTCACCAACAGTGTTGAAATCCAAATTGCGAATATACACTTCCCTTCCTTCCTGGGTAGCATCGATCCTGCCCGATTTATTCTCAGGATTGGATATTTTAACAACTAATTTATGTACGGTATTCCCATCAGAACCAAGCCTTTCCTTCCCATTCAAAGATTCCACCGCCGCATTGGCAACATTTCCACTGACATATTCCACATAGCAAAATCTCCTATGGGAATTAACTGCCAACGATGGGAATCTAACACTTATAACTGTACCGACGGTCTCAAATAGCTCTCGGAGTGACTCCTGAGTATCAGAAGGAGGGAAATTGGTGACCCAAATAGTACTGCCCTCAGATCTGGCTACACTCACCTCTCTATTATTGAGAAGTTTATGATCTCTGGTGAGTGCGGCGAGTATCTGTTGCTCACTAGAGAATTCAACAGTGCAAATAGAATCCGCTTGGCTTATGGTCAAGAGACTGATGTTTCTTATTGTACCACAATCAGTGAAGAACTTGCGAACATCATTCTCAGGGGTTGATGAAGAGAGTCCAGTGACCCTGATGGTGAATTCCTCTCTGTTCCTACGCTCAGCTTCTCCACTGTTATTGCTTTCCTGTTTCTGCCTCTTTGACGGAACATCAACCGCATTCTCTCTCTCTCTTTTATGAGATGCTGAAGCTGGAGATGTTGAAACTGGGGAGATTGTACTGGAAGCAACTTTTTCGGACACCACTTCAGCAGGATAATAAACTTCTTCAGTTTCGGCCTGTTGTTGCTGTTCCTGTCTGAGTAGGTCAACTTTCGACATCTCTGCGGCGGCTCTATGCTTTGCTTCTAGGTACCGTAAAGAACTTCCTCTAAGGTCGTCTGATCCATGCAATCTTTCATGTCTCAGCCACTCGTCTATAATTCTTTCTGGCCAATCCAAAAGGGAAGCTCTGGAAACAGCAGCCTTCAAGACTTTACCCATCAGTTCTGGTGTTCCATGTCTCTGTTCAAATTCATAAGCCATCAGCCATGTCTCAACCTGTTTCTGATAAGTTGGGTGGGATGTGAGAATGCGAATTCGTTTACGTGTTTCCTCTGGTTCTTCAACAACTTCATAAACAGATATACACATCCGATCCACCGTATGGTAGACATCATCATTCTCTAATGAAAGAGCGAAGAAACTATCCAGGTCATTGAGAAGCTGCTCCAGTTGGGAGGAATCATGGTTAGTTACAACTTTTAGTTGAAAGGAGAGCACAGTACACATGAGCTGTTTTGCTGAATCGTACGGAGATGTAATCAATATGCTGCTCTGCATGATACGATCCTTGGCCTCGACAAATAGTTCCCAATCGGATGAGGGAGATAAAAGAGAGAGGTAAATATCCCAACACTCACAACTTGTGCTAACTTGCCTCACCATTCGTTTGGCTAGGTCTACAATGCCATTGCTGGCGCTATACATGGAATTTTCTCCTAATAATACAGATATATACATGTTCCAGACCTGTACCCATTCATTCAGATTATCTGCTTCATCGTCTGCAATCATCTTCGACACCGCTATCGATCTCTCAAAGAGAGACTCCACCACTCTCATATTCCGCACCTTTTTGTTTCTTTTGGACTCCTCCTCTATGCAATGGACCCAATACTCGGCTGAGAATATATTCTCCTTTTGGAGTAGGCCAAGCTCGTAATCTTCAACAGATTCCATATACTTTTTGGTTGCGGAATAGACTTTATTCGCATCCTGCATCTCTTGGGCATAGGATTGAGGATAATTAGTTGATATGAAAGAAGAGTATCTGCTAAAAGTATCATCCAATCTGGAATGGGGAACTCCCAGTCGTTGTAAATACAGCTGTTTTACTGTAGTTTTGAGGTCTTCCATGCGTTGGTAGTTTGGTTGCTGCTTTTCCAGCTCTTCCAAATATAAATCAAATAATATATGGCTGTCATTGAAATGATAAAGTGTTTGCTGTGCACCATGCGAAAGAGTATCTATGTCGTAGTCAGAGTCTCCATCTGCCATAGTTGAGGCATACTGTTTCCACACTTGAGTATTCTGAGGTTCATCTGTGAGCCACAGTTGATAAACCTCTTTCTTTGCCTCCTTTGTATCCTCATCTTCAATCCAGCTCTCCCATTCTGCTGCAGAAAAGACGAAGAGCTTGAGAGCACTCTGTCTCTGTGAAAGGAGTTCATCTGCCATATGTTGCTTGACGACTTTTAATTGGTCAATGAGTTGGAAATTGATCTCACGAGAATATGGTGTTTCTGCTAATTGGTCAAATAGTTCAACAACTTTTTCAATGGTGTCTTCGCTGGCAGAGTTGGTGCCGGTGTTGGGATGCTCTGTGTTAGGATCCCCTGTGCTGGGATCCCTTGTGCTAAGTGGACTCATGCCAACACCATTTACCTCCTCTCTCTCTTCCCGTGCCTGATCCCCCTCCTCCTCCTCCACAGCAATCTCTAGATGTGAAACATCTTCACCAATCTCACTCATGGTGTGACTGGGCTGCTGCGACTCGTGCTCCAGCCCGTGCTCTTTCTCGTATTGCTGCTCCGGTTCTTGGTGTTGTATTAGCCTTTGCATTAGCCTTTGCTCTAGCTGTGTATCGTTCATTATGCGTCTATACCACAAGCACCACCATAGCAGGACGGTTGTTTCTCTGCCTAAATTGAGTTTTTCAAAACCAATGAGCTTAGCTTCACCTTTTGGATACTGGTGGTCTAGTGGTCTAGTGGTCTAGAGATCCAGTGCTGTAGTGATCAAGTGGTCTAGAGATCTAGTGGTCAAGTGGTCTAGAGATCTAGTGGTCAAGTGGTCTAGTGGTCAAGTGGTCTAGTGGTCTAGTGGTCTAGTGGTCTTGTATTCTCAGAAATTGATATCCAATTTCTTCCTTCTCCCTTTCTCTCTCTCTCTCTCTCTCACCATGCACTGTTAGTATGCACCGCGCAGTATCGTGCACTGTTTACGATTTGTATGCGCTCTCTGCTGGTGGAGCGATGAGGCTTACCGTTTTGGTAATAATTTTTTTTTCAGTTTTCTGCAAGAGGTTTCTAGTCATAGACGGGAAGGGAGACAAATAATTGGAGAGATTTATATGAACTATATAGGTATAGGAGTTTATATACAAGTTGGATAAATTGTATTTACTTACAGAAAGGGCAAAGGTCTGCTTGTTGCTGGAAGAGTGGTTGAATTTTTTTCTAGGAAGAGTTCCCGAGAGAGTACATCAGAGAGTTCACTAGAGAGTTGCTGAGAGAATTCCCAAGAGAATCCGTGTAGTGCATATCGAGATACACATAGACAACAACCAGGTAACAAACAGATATCAAGAAAGACAATAATATTCTTCAGTGAATCATCGTTGCGATAGTTCGTTGTTTTTTAGTACAGATATCATTATCTTGTATCTATTGGTGAACATCTATCACATTCTGGCATACTGCATAAGATTCATACATCGTCTGACACTTCATTAGACTTACACATACCGTACGATGGACTCACGACAGTATTTGATATCCCGCGGATGGGAGGAAGGACAGCCTCTTAGGAAAGGAGGACTGAAGAGGCCAATTTTGGTGAAGCATAAAAAAGATACAAAAGGTTTGGGCCATGGTTCTGACCAGGCTGAGGCATGGTGGGAGAGGCTATTTGATGGCCAGTTGAAAGGTCTTGATATTCAAGCCAGCAGCTCGGGAATTTCGTTCCAGCAACAAGAAGTGAAAGCGAGCGGAATATCGAAGAGTCAATCACCACTATATAGAATGTTTGTGCGAGGCGAGGGGTTATCGGGCACAATAGGTAAGACTGAAGTAGCCGCAGTGAGTCAGGTATTTGTGAAATCTGAGGTTAAGGGGGTGAAGAACAAAAAGGAAAAAAAGGACAAGACAGACAAGAAGGAGAAGACAGACAAGAAAGAGAAGAAAGAGAAGAAGGAGACCACAGACAAGAAAGAAAAGAAAGACAAGAAAGAAAAGAAAGACAAGAAAGACAAGAAAGACAAGAAAGATATCAAGGAAAAGAAACCTAAAAAGGACAGCAAAATAAAGGATAGGAGCAGTTCAAAGTCAAGCTCGAAGGATAAGTCTTCTGGGGAATTAAAGAAACGCAAAAGAAGCTCCGACGATGAAGACAGCGGGAAAAAGAGCAAGTCAAAGAAATGATAAGCGCCATTAAGATTTAGAGCCTACTGACTGTTGGTTGGTAGACAGATACCCCACATGCATTGTATATAGTATATAGAAGAGAGTCATAATACATGATAGAGTGTACAATAATTGGACTAGTACTCAGCTTTGTGGTTTTGATATTCTTACCTCCAAAGGAGAGTTAAAGGACAGTTAAAGGAAAGTATTAGAAGACCGTGATTCCGTTGCTACTTAGATATGAAGTAGTGAAAATTCACCAAGGCAGGTCAGCTACTCTATTCCTTCCTTTTAACTATGGAGAGGACGTTTTCTTTAAGCGCTTCCTTGCCGTATTGGGAGATGCCCTCCTTGACAGGCCCGTTGGAGAACCCACTGCAGACTGGTCAGAAGCTCCACTGCAGGCCAGTTGGAGGCTCCGCTCCACTGCAGACCCCACTGAGGTGTCTATTTACTATAGCGATAAGGCATCGTTCAAACCCCATACAGATATCCTCATCGGGACCAATTGGCAGTCATCCTATCATGGTGATTGGAATTATTTGATTGGAATCATTTGATTGACCCTCGGAGGACATGGAGGTTTATTTTTCGCTCTGTATTTTTAGTTTCTTGGCGGTTTTTAGAACATGGTTAGTTCAGTATCCGAGATCCTAAGATACGTCAACTTGGTTACCGAATAACTACACCAATGCTTCAAAGGGCTGTATCTCTTAGGCCTGCTCCAGTGCGTGCTCACACCACGTGGAGATTCTTGAGCCTAACAGCCAGCCGATTGAGTTCCAGTTCCACGGCTGCTCAGGATATAGCATTTGTTTTTGAGTAAGTGATCTAAAGAAAAGGAAAGGGGGAAAATAAAAGGTGGAGTTGCGTGATGAAGTGTGACTATCATTGACTATCCATGTGGGGTAGGTGGGCCGGAGCCCCTTTCCAGGAATGTTCTTCTCCTCATGAGGGTGCTACTCTTGAGGCTCTCATACCCTGCTTTATGGCTGCACGGCATCCTGTGGGACAGCTTATGGGGGTATTCAAGGTATTCAAGACATATTCAAGACGTATTCTGAGTGCTTTTGATTATAAATTTTAACTAACATTTCATTCAGTATTGATGGTGTTCTTCTTAGAGGCTCAAACACAATTGATGCAGGCAGCCGAGCATTGAGTCTGCTCAACAAACATGCAATCCCATATATCATGCTGACCAATGGAGGAGGAGTATCTGAGCAAGACAGAATAGCATTCTTGTCGCAGAAATTGGGGTTACCTCTCTCACCGCTTCAGATCGTTCAATCACACACTCCCTTCAAAGCATTTGCGAAGGAGGGGAAGTACTCTAGAGTGCTCGTGGTGGGTGGACCCGAGGACAAGGCAAGGCGGGTTGCCCAAGGCTATGGGTTCAAAGAGGTGATAACTCCCATCGACATTGTACGTGCCAATCCTTCAGTGTGGCCGTTTCATAAATATACAAGTGATCAACTACAGAAATGGACGTATAGCCCAGAGATCACCAGAGTAACGGCATTGCCTACCTCCGGTGACCACGGACGAGCAGTGGAGCCACCTGAACCAATCGACTGTATTCTTGTGTTCAACGACCCAAGAGATATGGGGTCTGATCTACAGATAATTCTGGAGCTTCTTAACTCCTGTGATGGTTATATTGGTACTAGGAGAGATATGGGTTCCAGTACACCCAGTATTCCCATCATGTTCTCCAACAACGATCTCTTGTGGGCCAATGATTATGTGATCCCACGGTTCGGTCAAGGAGCATTCAAGATCGTTGTTGACTCCCTTTATGCTGCTACAAATGGCGGTCACCAATTGGAATCAACCGTTCTGGGTAAACCAGAAAAAGTCTCCTACGATTATGCCCATCATATTCTGATTGACTGGAAAAAGCGTCTGACCCATGGAGATTCCACTGAGAATGAGCTAGGTTTGCCCAAACTGGGTGAAAGTGTTGTTATGTCACCCTTCAAGAGCATATTCATGGTTGGTGATAACCCGGCTTCTGATATTGCCGGCGCCAATGCCAACCATTGGGAGAGCATTCTCGTTAGGACTGGTGTGTTTAAGGATCATGATCTGATACACGATAAGGATGGCCTCATTGCTAGGCCCTCTGTTGGTATTTTTGACGATGTAGAAGCGGGTGTCAAGCATGTACTACAAGAGCATGGAGTGATATAGTAGATAAAGATTTAGTCAGCATTACAGTATCTAGAATATAACTTTCTATAGATAACTAATAGTCCCTCTGTATGTATACGTAAATTAATATATATTTCATCTATTGGATGGTAAAGACAATCTAAGTTGTCCTAAAACGTGGGGGAGGTGTGAAGAGTATATGCGATGATGGAAACAAACCAAGAGCATTTAAAAAAGTGTAAAACCAAATCATCAGCAAGTAAGAAAATAAAAAAAGAGAGGAAAAAAAGAATTGCTATGACACAACAAGATTCAAATGACAAACAAAAACACAAATAAGGAAAGGAAAAAAAAGACAACAAACGTACCAGATTCACACCACCTATAAAATAAGCAGGTGTTTGAGGAACGGGGTTGAGATGAACCAGATGAGAAGGGAAAACACAAAGATGTAGGGGGAAGGAACCACCAAAAGGGAGGATCCACAGAGCGAAAAACCAAATGAGGAGCCATGTGTACAAAGAGCACAGCACAGCGTGGACAAAGACAAAAAACCAAAACAAACAAACTATGACGATGCAAACCAACACGAAACGAAGAGAGAACAAACAGAATAAGGAGATGTCTTACTGGGACAAGCAGCATGAGAACAAGAGATCTAATCTCTGTGTGTGATCTCAGTGAGCGAGGTCAATCTACTCTCTCTTCACTTGGTTGATGCAAAATGCCAACCATTGACCAATAATGACCCACAAAAAGCGAGATATGGAACTCTTAGCCTTGAATCTTACGATTCTGTGACTTATACCTTTGAGGCAACGGTCTGCTCTGATTGAAGCTTCATTGCATTACGCTCATGGAGCTGATCCTTACAGCTCTGAAGACCAATGCAGTTATGGTTCTCCAAAAGTCTGTGCTTTGCACAGAACTTACCCTCGCAGAAGGCACAGTCACCAACAATGCGAAGTGGTGCGGCAGTGCATCTGAGAGACGAACAACGACGCTTGTTTGCGGACTTTCTGCGGAGCTTGGTGGCCTTTTCTGCGTCAACAGATGGTGCTGGTCCAGTCTCCTCACTAATGGCTGAGCTAGCTTCTGGATCCACGGGTTTTAATGCAGGGGAGTTCAAACTGTTGGACAAAAAGACTGTGGACTCTTCCGTTATACCG
>JAJLSL010000038.1:0-77522 GCA_030567555.1 Kuraishia hungarica | reverse complement strand
CAGAGCACAGAGCACAGAGCACAGAGCACAGAGCACAGAGCACAGAGCACAGAGCAGTGCGGAAGACATAACCCCCTCTAAAAAACATACTTTGGCACACCATCAGGCAGAATAAACAGCTCGAATCTATCTGGAGCATTCATTTTTCTTATTCATATACTTTTTCAACTGTTGGATGAACAATCTGGATGTAAAATATAGTAATGTATAGATATTGCCTTCAAGTTATGTATGAAATACCCATCACCACAGTTAGTCCCAGCTCACTAATCTCGCGATGATGGTTACGGTGCCCTGTGTAAGCAGAGCACCAGAAGCACAGGCATGCTAAGCGGCCCTTCGACTGCAGCCATCTCCGACAGGTACTTTACCTGCGGTCTGCCATCAGCACCAGGCTGAGACAAAGGCACTAAGCATATGAGCCGTATATGGTCTAGATATTATAGAGTTACCCTACTAATGTATCAGGAGTTTGGCAATTCCCGCTTTCGTACCTTTTCGCGCTATACACACGTCCTAAGATGGCTTCAATATGTGTGTATGGCTTATTCCGACTTTCCTGGGGGAACCGAGCCGCAACCAGCCCGCCAGCTAGCCAGCCAACAACACCACACTTGAGGCATAAGCAACTACTCTGCTACTACTGCAAGAGGAAGTGAGGTGAATGGAGCTAATCAACGCAGGAGCAGAAAGCGGTAGTTTACTCTACGATCGTTTCTCCCAAAGATCTATCTAGATAAAAGAATGAATAAAAGAGAGGAATCAATGGACACTGGATAAATTCCTTTTTAATTTACGTTCGTAATCCCTTAGTTGCACCTTGGATGCCCTTTTGGACCAGGTGCCATGCAATCACCAACTCTCACTGCCTTTGGCTAACCCTATCAGTCTTTTCCCATTTCCTCTTTTCATCACAAGTGCTCCTCGCCCTGCTAAATGAACCTGCGCTGCAACTCCACCCCCTCCCCGGCTGATCTAGATGTCCCTCCTTCCTTAGCGTTACCCTCCCTGCATCTACATAACAGATTAGCATTGCCAATGCAGTGTGTGCCGTTTTTGGCACGCCTTTTTGCATTGGTTCGATTTTACACACATCCACTCTGAACCACCGAGAAGCGAGGCATCGTCCCCTCTAGTTCCATCACAGGTTGCAACCGTGTATTTCTCCACCCAGGAATAAACCACATGGGTAATTGAATATATCTTCAACTTGTAACCCTCTCACATTCACAGTCTCGAATTGCCGTGTTGCATTTTTCAGACACACTCGAAGAGGTGCTGTGTTATCGAGCAGGCCCCAACCAACCCAACCAACCCCACCAAAGCTTGAAAAAAGTGCTTCCCCCTCGGCAGATATGTCCAACCAGAAGACCTGGCAGCAACAGGGGTCGGAGACCAAGGATCCAGCTGCTCAGAATGCGCAGGCATTTCAGTAAGTTCCACTTTGTTCTTGCGATACGCGTGAAGGGCCTATCACATTGACCCTCCAGTCTGTCGCGCCCTACTAACACCATCCCCCTACTAGCCATCAGCATGCCGTCCCTCCACCCGTGCTACCGCCCCCATCCAGCCTTGATAATGGTAAGTCTTGCAATCATATTACTTGGAGTCAATCACAGCACCAAATTGTGTTTTTTTTCAAAATTTTGCGTTGTCGCTAACATATCTTCTCCCACCAGGACAATCCTACTACGCGCTACCCTCTCTACCGGGGTTGCCCAACAATATGGCCGCAGGTGGATTCGCTATTCCTCCCCTGAACAACTCTCATGTCATGCATCAGGTAAGTTCACATTGCATCATATAGACTCAGGAAATTAACAGCTCTTGCTGTTTTCTTCGTGTTCCGCGCGGTGCATCCCCTTACTAACACTCCTTTATCCGTAGGTGTCATCGGAGCAAGATAGAAGACTCTCGCACTCTTCGACACAGTCTCATATAAACTTGCAATCACATCAACCTTCGCATCAGCAACAGCCGCAGCAACAGCCGCAGCAACAGCCGCAGCAACAGCCGCAGCAACAGCAACAGCAACAGCAACAGCAACAGCAACAGCAACAGCAGCAACAACAACAACAACAAGAGCAGCAGCAGCAGCAGCAGCAACAACAGGCTGCAAATCAAGCTTCTGCTCTTCCTTCTTATAGACCGCTCAATGTGAAAGATGCTCTCTCTTACCTTGACCAAGTGAAGGTGCAGTTTCAGAATCAGTCCGATGTGTATAATCACTTTTTAGATATCATGAAGGACTTCAAGTGTCAAAAGTAAGTGAATGATTGTTTTTTTCAGCCAACATGGCTGCCCAGTAGAACCCCAAATTAACACCTAACTTTAGCATCGATACACCAGGAGTCATCGACAGAGTCTCCACGCTCTTTAGAGGTCATCCAAACCTCATCCAGGGATTCAACACGTTCCTTCCAGCAGGGTTTCGTATAGATTGTTCGTTGGACCCTTCGGATCCCAACCCAATCAGGGTCACGACTCCTATGGGTACCACCACTAGGCCAGAGGTGTCGATGGAGGGGCTCACATATGAGCAAAGGTGGCCCTCACAGCCACAGCAGAAAAGTGATCCACAACAAAATAATGACCAACAACAGCAACAACAGCAACCACAACCGCAACAGCATCAGCTGCAGCAAGGTCTTCAAGGTGATATGTACGGCCCCCGATATATCCCGGAACAAGGAATGCCCCCAGGTATGAACTCGGGCAGCTTGCAGCAGCAGCCTCAGCAGCAGCCTCAGCAACAGCCTCAGCAACAGCTACAGCAACAGCCACAACCACCACAGTTCCAGCCGGGTCCTCAGGAAATGCCCCAAATTGCAGCAAACGATGGACAGTTCGGCCAGAATGCTGCTGGATCACCTGTGGAGTTCAACCATGCCATCAGCTATGTCAACAAGATCAAGGTCCGTTTTGCCAACCAGCCCGACATCTATAAGCACTTTCTGGGAATTCTGCAGACATACCAGAAGGATGCCAAGCCCATAGAGGAGGTTTACCAGCAAGTGACTATTTTGTTCCAGAATGCCCCAGACTTACTTGATGACTTCAAGCAGTTTCTACCTGATACCAGTGGTCAAGCACAGATCGGCCCGCCCCAACAAAGACAGCAACAACAACCACAACCACAACAGCCACAGCCTCAGCAGCAGCAACAGCCACCACCTATGGAAGAGTACTATGGCAAGGGCGCGTATGTCAAGGGTAACCAAGGTCATCTACCTCCTGTTGGTAGTTTCTCTCCACCACCTTATGGGTCAGCCGGTGCTCCAACCAAGGAGAGGAAGAAGAAGAACTCCTCAGGTATTCCTCTTATGTACGAGCAACCACCTGCTCAACAGCAGCTTCAACAACTTCAACAGGTGCCACCCTCGGGTGTGCCTGTGGTTGAAAAGCAGCCACAGCAGATTTACGCTGAGATTCCTATTTCGGACGTGCGTGGTTCTGCCGCTAAGAAGCAGCGTGCCAAGGAGGCTACTTTGAGCCCATCATTGCTTCCTGGAATCCCCGAGCCAGTCCATCCTACGAATTCATCCTCTACACTTGCTGAAGAATTGAACTTCTTTGACAAGGTAAAGAAGACAATGCCAAGCAAGCAAACATACAACGAGTTCTTGAAGATGCTCAACCTTTACTCACAAGATATCATTGATAAAGAAACCCTTGTGGAGCGTGTGGATGGCTTTATTGGTGGTCAGCGTGAGTTATTTGACTGGTTCAAGAACTTTGTGGGATATGAGGAGAAGCCCCTTCACATAGAAAACATCACTTTCAAGAAACACCAGATGGAGCTATCACTGTGCAAATCTTGTGGACCCAGTTATAGATTGTTGCCAAAAGCCGAGACTTATATGCCTTGTTCAGGACGTGATGATATGTGTTGGGAGGTGCTTAACGATGAGTGGGTTGGGCACCCTACTTGGGCATCGGAGGACTCTGGATTCATTGCACATCGTAAAAACCAGTACGAGGAGATTCTCTACCGTATTGAAGAGGAGCGTCTGGAGTATGATTACTACATGGAGGCAAACCTGCGTACTATCCAGACTCTGGAGACTATTGCCAACAGAATTGCTAACATGAGCCCAGAGGAAAAAGCACAATTCAAGCTTCCGCCTGGTCTTGGTCACACTTCTGTGACCATTTACAAGAAGGTGATTCGCAAGGTGTACGACAAAGATCGTGGATTTGAAGTCATCGATGCCCTTCATGATCACCCAGCCATTGCTGTTCCTATTGTGCTGAAGCGCCTCAAGCAGAAAGATGAAGAGTGGAAGCGCTCACACAGGGAGTGGAATAAGGTATGGCGTGAGATGGAACAGAAGGTGTTCTACAAGTCCCTTGACCACCTAGGTCTCACATTCAAGCAGGCTGACAAGAAATTGCTCACTACTAAGCAACTGATTAGTGAGATTTCCACTGTTAAGATGGAGCAGACTCAAAAGCGACTTCACCCTCTGACTCCTATCCCTAAGCCACAGCTCGACTACAAATACGAAGATTATGACATAATAATGGACATTATGAGACTAGTTTTTGTTTTCCTTAATCATTCTTCATCTTATTCTCAGTTTGATAAGGAACGCTTGGAAACATTCCTTAGACTTTTTGTTACAAACTTTTTCTCACTCAAGCCTCAGTATGTTGACGAGGAGCTTGAGAAACGTGCTGTTGGCAAGGAAACCCGCGACTCTGAGAGTGATCATGACGAGAATTCGCAGCCACCAACCCCATCATTGTCCCAGAGCAGAAAGCGTGGTAGAACGGCAGATCTCCTTAGAGATGTTCTACGCAAGTCAAAGAATCAGAAGACTTCGGCTACCAGGGCAGAGTCAGCTGATTTGGCTGCTATAGGATCCCCAGCCCCTGAAGCAGCCGAGAAAGAAACTTCAGAGCTTGTTGATAAGGCTGAACAGAACTGGATTGCCACTCTCCCGCAGAGCACCAGAACTGATGGTAAGCCAGCATCTGAGGAGTTGCCAAGGACTACCTTCAACTGCTTCTGCAACACAACCATGTATGTGTTCTTCCGTTACCTGACCGCTCTTTACGAGCGTATGTACGAAGTGAAGCAGATGAACGATACTGTGTACAGAGAAATTAGTGCACGCAACGAGGTGCAGTTTGCCAAGGACTTGGACCTTCTCTCCCACCAGTTGGAAGACATGGGTATCAGTATCAGGGCAGAGGACAGTTATTCGCAGGTTTTGGAGTTATCTGAGCGTGTGATTGAGGGCGAACTCGAGCATGCCTGGTTTGAGGAGACTCTTCGCCAGGGATACCGTAATAACGCATACAAGCTTTTTACCATTGACAAGGTCGTTCAAGGTCTCGTTAAGTACATGCAGATGATCATCACTGACCACCGTAGTTCTGAGATGATCCTCCTCATGGAGAAGGACCGCGAACAGAAGATTACCAGCGCCAAGGACCAGATCATGTACCGTATGCAGGTGCGTGACTTGATGGGTAACGAGGAGGATATGTTCAAGATTGCATTTGACACATCTGCTAACACTGTTGCTGTGACATTTGTAGCCCTTGATGATCTCACCCTCAAGGAGCAGAAGAACGAACAAGAAAGTTGGAGTTATTACCTGACAAGTTATGTTATGTCGCATCCTACCGAGGCCGTTCCTGCCTCCAAAATCAGAATTCCTTTCCTTCAATCTCTTCTGGAAGATGATGTAGACAATGAGGGAGAACTGGAAGCAGTCACCGAGTCAAACCTGAAGGTGAAGGTTGACCTTAACACATACAAGCTATTCTTTGAGTCAGGTAGCTATGATGAGTTCATAAGGGAGTCTGTGTTCACAGGTTCCTCAGGTAGCTCCAAGACCACCGCTCAGAAGGTTTCTGCTCTGCAAAACATTCTGGACGGGGAGAACGGTTGGAAGAAGGGTTTAGACACTGGTGATTTCGAGACCGCTGAGGAAATGTTCCAAGTGCTCGTTGAAAAGGGACCAGAGACATACACTGAGCAAGTTGCCAAGACAGAGGAGTCTAAGGATGGTGACAACACCGAGACTGGCCTTGATATCGATGTTACTGAAGAAAGCAAGACTGAAGCTGGTTCGGATACGCCCACCGCACCACTTGTTGTTCCAATCCCAACATCCATTCACCAATCTGACCTCACGGTGGACGCTGATTCCACGATCGCGCAGGAGGATGTTACCACTGATGAACCTAACAAGCAAATAAGCTCCGCTGATGATTCGGCCAAGACCAGCACTACAGGCATATCCAATGGGTCCAAGTCTGAGGGTCAGGAGTCAATATTACCTTCCCTCACTTCCACCTCAGCTCCTGAAGTGTCTGAGGCAAAGTCATGAGGTAATCTTCTCTTTTTTGTAAGCGATGCCATTCTGTCAAAGTATTCCGTGGCAGCTGTTGCATATTTCCACGAGGCGCTATTTATCTGCTAACCTCAAAAGTGTGGTTCTTTTAGTGTACTTTAGTTTTTTATATGAGTGTAATATGTATTTCATTTTTCCTGATTTATATTATATGTTTGTTCTCCAATAGACGCCTTGCTATTATACACAGCCCTGGCTATAATTATGATTAAGTTTATGAAGCGTTGCTGGCTGATGGGCTATGTGATGCAACTCTGCTTCTTAACTCGATACCTTCGCCATGATCAGAACCGTAATCTCCGATATCCTCTCCATCTACAACCACTCCTACCGTTTCCGCATTCGCTGAACCTTCTTCAGCTTCTACATCAACTCCGAAGTCACCCAACCCTTCGCCTAGAGAATTCATCCACTCTGTACGTCCCATTTCCACCCTTGGATCAATACGGTAGTATCTACCCTTGGCATCCCGTCTGATCTGGGGTATATTTGCAACGGACTGTGACAAGAAGTCAGCATCTCTCTCTGTATCATTACCATCAGGTGGCCAAGGCAGATCCAGTTGGTCATCTTGGATCATACCTTCATTGACATCGAAACGAGTGCCATCACCCTTTGGAGCACCCCAGGGCCACAACCACAGATAAACCGGACCCATAGTGTTTGTTAGATTGGTCCAAGAAGATATGTCATAGGGAAACACCAAGTCATCAGAAGTGAACTGTGGTATTTCTTCATCACTTATAACATCTGGATCTTCGTCTTCTTCTGGGTCACGTTCAAAAGTGTCAGGAATATTGGTCCAAGTTGTCAAACGTGGAAGTGGTTTCTTGTGTAGCAGTTCATAGTTTGCTCGTATCTTTCTCCACAATCTAATACTGTGCATCTGGGATTCCAGTCTCTCCATCTCCCAGCTCTCAATTTGTGACATTCCCTGAAACAGGATGTTATAGAGACATCTGAGCAGTAAGATCAGGATAGAGGCGAACACAAATAAATCAACAATTGTGAGGACCAACACGCCCGTCATTTCAACCTTTGAGATAAGATAGGAGGGTAAATCACGATCCAAATAATACTGGTAGAGCACCTTTAACAACTCCACAAGGACAAATCCTGTAGTGTAGACCACCCATGCTAGAAACCTCAAGAAATGAGGCATATTACCGTACCCCACACAATTCATCGTCCATGGACAATGATGGTCCATCTTCAGCACACATTTCCGGCATGTCTTGCAGTGATGGGCTCTTTCTGGCTTATAGTTTTCACATTTCTGACACCACCTTTTCCATATCCTTCTCTTCTCATCTCCTAGCTTGAAATTGTGTGCGGGTGAGCCGGGTGGAGTTACAATGGCCAAGAAGTAAGACAACCAAACCATTGACAGTGCTACTTCAAACCATATCTGCTTCTCAAATGAAACACGTTGTAAAAATACCAATAGATGTGACCCGTATCCTATGAATGCGATCAAGAAACTCGGTATCTTCAATGGGTGTTAATGTTAGTAAATGTTTGGAGCACAGGTCTGCTTTGGCAGATACAATTGCACCTGACTGGGTTGAGTGTACTCACTATCACACCCCACACTGGCCTACTAAACTGTATTGCCATTTTGAGAGGGTCAAGGGGTTATTGCCTCAACAAAGGGTATACCAGAGATATTGTCGTTGGCTATGGTTAATATGGTTAATACGGTTGGAAAGATACACTTATAGGACGCTCGCAGGGGTCAGATCGAAGAGTTGGCGTTACACGACAATATCACTTCACCTGAAAATGAATACTACACATACATTTACATTAACGATTCTTCAGTCCAAAAATTTCTCCAAGAAATATATGCAATTTGGTCAGTATTAGTTATGATATAACTATATAATATACATTTGTAGGATACATAATGGCCGATTTTAAAAGATTCACTTGATTAGATCACATATGCTCAGTTGTGAAAGTCCAGGTTCCAGAAGGGGGATCATAGCTTTCAAATTTGGCACCCTTAATCTCATGCAGTTTTTTGATATGTCTCTTCACCAGCGGGTGCTTGGGGTCCACAACCGGTTTCTTGAAATCCCGAGCAACTGGATAACAGTGTTCCAAAGTGATACGAGCAGGGAGGTTGAAACCATCACCAATGGCTGGCTTCATCGACTCATCGGGGTAAACAATACAGGATTTATGATCCAAAATGATTAAACCACCGCATATTTTATCAAACTGAATAGAGGTAAGATCAACAGGCTTCAAGAACTCAATAGAGCCATAACCATGTCTGCCGACGGTGAAACCCTCAACAGATCTAAGTTGAGAAGGTGTCATGGAGCGTAACCTTGCATGTGGAATGGACATCCAGTAATCCTCGTCATCGGCAACATCAGATGATGTTGCCTTTGAAGGAACAATATCGTTCGCAGTCTTGCTTTGTTGTGTTGTTGGTTCTTTGACTGGAGTGACCAAAGGTACGCCCTCCTGTGACTTGGAAGATGGAACTCCCCGGGACTCCACCTTGCCATTAGTAGCCATGCCGTTGACAGCTTTACCATTTTGCTCCTTAGCTTCATCTACTCTGAACGATGCCTGCCTCTGTGATGTGAGAATATCACCGGCCACACCAAGGTCGAAGGAGTCGGATCTATTTTTGTCGATCACAAGCCTTGTGAGATCCTTAGCTGGTGCAAAGATAGTGCTTGAGAGAATAGCCTCATCCGTATTGGAGTTGAACAGCTTGGAAGTACGCTTACTTGCTACCAAACTGGTATTCGCAATTTGTGATTTACCAGCTGTCACATCGGGCACCAACATACTACCATCAGCAGAGTTTGGGGAGTGGCTGGGCGGAGAAACACTAATCCTGGAAGGTGTAGGGGCACGCGAGAATAATGGCTTAGGGGAAAGCTTATAAGCGGTGACGAGACTGACCTTCTTTTTCTCAACAGGAGTTAATGGTGTGGCAATTGGCTTGACCACCGTTGGCGTCACTGCTGAAGGAATGTTGCCTATAGTTGCAAAGAGTGCATTGGTACCATATGGATTCTGGTTCACTGCCGATGCTTGTGGCTGTTGAGCACCACCAAACAGTGAGGTTTTCTGCTGCTGAGGCTGTTGCTGGCCCAGACCTTGGGATTGTCCAAACAGTCCCCCTGCAGTCTGTTGCGGCTGTGTAAGGCTGCCCTGGCCAAAACCTGTTGCACCACTACCACCAAACAAGCCACCTGCAGCAGCTGGCTTGCTGCCGAACAAGCCACCGGTGCTCTGTGCTGGTTGAGCAAAGCCAGTTCCAATAGATGGGGCGGCGGGCTTGTTGCCAAAAAGTCCACCTGCCGTAGTGGGAGCAGCGGTATTACCGAAAAGCCCACCACCTGTGGGTGCTGCTGGCTTGGCTCCAAAAAGACCACCGGTGGCAGGTGCAGCTGGTGCGCCAAATCCAGTGGATTGAGCAGGAGCTACAGAGGAGGTGTTGCCAAAGAGACCACCAGTTGCAGCTGGCTTATTGAGCGTAGAGCCAAAACTCGAGCCAAAACCTGAGGCAGTAGGGGCGTTATTAGCACCACCGAAAAGGCCTCCCGAAGGTGTGTTGTTTTGAGCGGCGCCGGTGCTGCTTGCACCAAAGGCTCCACCAAAGGGAGATGCATTGGCATTAGGAGCTGCAGGTGCGCTTCCAAAGAGACCCCCTCCAGATGGTGCAGCAGGTTTTGCGCCGCCGAATAGACCACCGGAGGTGGCTGTATTAGAGGCTCCGAATGGACTGCTGTTGGTATTGGCAGTGGCACCAAAACCCATTCCTGTTGCGGGTTTAGCACCGAAGGGCCCGGATGCAGGGTTGTTGTTTGAGCTAAAGAGACCTCCTCCAGCAGCATTATTCGTCATGTTGCTAGCACCGAACGCACCTCCTCCTCCAAATGCGTTAGATGAGTTGCCTATTCCACCAAATGCATTCGACTGATTGTTAGTAGCGGCACCAAATGGGGATGTGGTCTCACTGCTACCAAACAATCCACCAGCAGCACCGGTGTTGGATGCTCCAAAGGCACTTGTATTCCCAGCACTACCAAATCCTGAAGGCTGATTCTGGTTTTGATTCTGGAAGAAGGGGGAACTTCCTGACGCTCCAAAACCCGCAGCAGGTTGCGCTGCGTTATTAGCTCCAAATATGGAGTTGGTGGTGGTGTTGTTGTTGGCAGCTCCGAACGCAGATCCGGTATTTGCACTTCCAAACAAACCACCCGCACCCGCTGGCTTGGCACCAAAGAGACCAGCAGAACCACTACCGAACCCAGAAGATGCGGCATTGTTATTCAATGAATTTTGGTTGGAGTTTCCAAAGATACCACCTGTAGCCGCAGAGTTGTTGGATCCAAACCCTGAGTTTGTTCCGAATGGTGAGGACATTGAATTGGTAGCGTCAGATCCATATTTACGGTTCTGAGTATAATCCTGAACTCTCAGCTCCTCAAAAGAGTAGTCCTTGTATTCTGGCATAGATGCAACGTTTTCGTAAACCAAAGTGCCACCAGTTGTGGGGTCCTTCTCTGTGTATGCCTTAAATGGCCTGTATGCTGTACCCTGGTTATTTGTGCCCATTGTAGGCTGGTTGATAGTCGAGCCAAAAGCATTTGTCGTGTTAGGTGCTGATCCAAATGGAGAGGTGGTGTTATTTACACCTCCAAAGGTCGATCCTGTGTTTCCACCAAACCCTGATGAAGCTGCTCCAAAAGCTGGAACCGTGTTTGTATTATTATTAGCCGAACCAAACCCACCGAACATCCCCCCAGTGGAGGCTGGAGTGGAGTTCTGTGTTTGGTTTCCACCAAATGAAAATCCACTGCCAGCGCCTTGATTCAGACCACCATTGTTACTAGCGGCACCAAATATTCCACCGGAATTAGCTGTATTGTTGACAGTGTTTGCATTGTTTGCACCAAAAGCGCCATTCGTGTTTCCGAATGGAGATGTGGAGGCATTATTGGATGATCCGAACCCTCCAAATCCGCTCGTCGAGCTTGATGGCATACCAAACATCTCGCACGTAAGTTTGGAAACCTACCTAAACGCCAAGCTGGGATAATTTAATCAGAGGGAGATTCTCTAATCCAAGGTGCGGAGTGATATATACAAAAAAAGATAGTATCCAAGAGTAGAGAGTAGCCGAATGGAATAGGATCCCAGACAAGAAGTCACGACAATTGATCGATAGCCTTGGTTGATGTCTCTCTGAGAAGGAGCCTAAACCACCTTCCTCGATTCCTTCTGCTCTGTGTGTGTGTGAAGGTAGAAAAATCAAGTTAAATCAATGCTGACACACAATTGTATGGCAGCGTTGTCTCTATTGCATAACAGTGGCCGTGGTGGCGGCTGACTGTGGCACAGTAACTTGAGATGCGAGATAGTCGGTAGGTGAGATGGAGATGAGGATGCATAGTGCTAAGGCGTAGTAACGCGTTAACCACACGCGCATACAGATATTATGGTCACTCCTGGAATATTTGGGAAGAGAAAAACAGAGTTAAAGAAAGAGGAGAGATGAGACAGAGCAGGAGATCATCCATTTCAGAACCCGAGAAATTTATTCATTTCATTTTTCTTCTGTGTATATATCTTTCCAAAAATGGGTATCAAAGGTCTCAACTCTATTATTTCAGAGAATGCACCTAGGGCTATCAAAAATGGTGAGATGAAGACCTTCTTCGGAAGGAAGGTTGCCATTGATGCCTCCATGTGTCTTTATCAGTTTCTTATAGCTGTGAGGCAGCAAGATGGTCAGCAGCTGACAAACGAGAACGGAGAAACTACATCCCATCTCATGGGATTCTTCTACAGAACTGTCCGCATGGTCAACCAAGGCATAAAACCGTGCTATGTGTTTGATGGAAAACCTCCTGTTCTTAAGGGCGGAGAGTTGGAGAAGAGATTGAAACGCCGTGAAGAGGCAGAGAAGCAGGCTGTGGAGATGAAAGAAACAGGTACAGCGCTAGAATTGCAGAAGTTTGAGAGGAGAATGGTGCGTGTTTCTCGAGATCAGAACGAGGATGCCAAGAAGTTGCTCAAGCTTATGGGCATACCCTTTGTGGAAGCACCCTGTGAAGCAGAGGCTCAATGTGCTGCTCTTGCCAAAGCGGGAAAGGTATATGCAGCTGCATCAGAGGATATGGATACTCTATGTTACGAGCCTCCCTACCTGCTTCGTCATCTGACTGCAGCTGAGGCAAGAAAGCTTCCAGTGAACGAGATACACCAGCCAACTGTGCTTGAAGATCTTGGATTCGACCTTGCTACTTTTGTAGATCTGTGTATTTTACTGGGCTGTGACTACTGTGAGACTATCAAGGGTATTGGCCCGGTCACCGCTCTTAAGCTCATCAAAGAATATGGTTCAATAGAAAAGGTGATCGAGTCTATCGAGTCCAACCCCAAATCGAAGTACAAGATTCCAGAGAACTGGCCATATGTGGAAGCTAGGCAGCTGTTTTTGAACCCTGACGTAACGGATCCAAACACCATCGATTTGAAGTGGACCGAGCCAGACGTTGAAGGGCTAGTGCAGTACATGGTGAGAGAAAATGGGTTTTCGGAGCAAAGAATACGCGACGGTGCTGAAAAGTTGAAAAAGGGACTGAAGACAGGAACACAAGGAAGATTGGATGGTTTCTTTTCCGCTATGAAAAAGCCAGAACTTAAGGGAGCGGTTAACGGGAAGAAGAGAGCAAAGGACGAGCCTAATGGCAAGGCTAAGGGCAAGCCGGCTGCCAAGAGAAGAAAGTAGTTCACTTACCGAATGCTTTAACTGTATGATTTTTTCTTACTTGTAGGAATAGAGCTCATTGTATATTAATAAAACTTCATAAATATCATTTTTACACAAGCTATTTTTTCGGCGCAATTGTGTAGTTCTTTCCTAGGCCTGAAGATCCCGGAGTGACCTGCCGGCATTTGGTTCATCACCTTGTACAGCTCATCTGCTCAAGCCCACCACTAATGCGCGTCTCCGGATAACGCGAAAAAGTCACTCTGTTAGATAAAGTAGCCTTCAGTCATCTTGTATTTCAACTCTCACAATGAGGCGAATTCCGACAACAATTATCTGAATTTGGATTCTTTTTGCAATGAGTGGTAAACTGGTGAAGGCCACGGATCTCACAATCGAGCGATTGACAGGAATTGTTCTGTGGGGTTATCTTGTCAAGGTACTTCCTCCCCACTCTTCTAGATCCCCATACAAACTTCTGATATCCGATTTCACCGAGAATAGATGTCAGAATCTGGAGTATGTGGTACTGCATGATAATTCACCACTTTTGCCATCCAGGATGATGGTCGAGATCCAATGCTTTGAAGAGAAACTGGGAGCTCTTAGGACGAAAGATGCCGATAGAACATATGGTGATGTGTACAAAGACTTCTATTTCATTGCGGTCACTATACGTTGCAAGCCTTACCAAGAAAACAAACTAGATATAATTGCAGACTCAGTCGAGCTTTTGAATGTTCCAGCAAATAAAATAGGTCAGCCGGTGTCACCCGCCCTGAAAGAGTTATACAAGAAGTTTCTAGTTTCACTACCGAGACAGTTTCTGCATGATGATCTCCACACTCTACGAAGATTCATACCGAATGAAGTTTTTTCTCTCGCAGCTTCAGAGTTGACCACAATTTCACGAAGTTCCCCTATGGAGCCACCGCCACAGAGAAAACGTTCGAGGACAACACTGGATCCTGACAACAGACACCCAGATGATTATGAGGCTTCCTTTGATGACGAGATAGTAGCACACACACAGCGACACACCAGCAATCAAATAATATCAGATGGAGTTATCTCAGATGGCTATTCAGCTATACGACAACTATCCCTCTTACCAGAAACTGTTGGCTCTAGGCCATTTCTTGTTAACGTGAGATTAGTAAATACATCTCCTGCTCCAGAGATAGTGTGCAGCAAGGATATTTATACAGGGCAAGTGAAGTTGAACAGATTGGATTTGACTGTAACAGACATATACTCTCAGAAAAATGTGATGAAGATAACAGTAGACCCCCAGGATGTGCCGACATTTTTCGGGTACCGTGATAAGGAACATCTATATGTAGACGCACCTCGTGCGACAACTGAAATAGAAAGCTTCATAGCAGCGGGAAAGCTTCATCCATTATTGGTGGCAAGAAAGTTGGTCAAAATTGATGGCACGGCAAATGATTATATAATAATGTGGAAATGGCTTGCCCTGACGCTGAAGGATTTTTGACGCTTAGAGGAAATACATAAGAGTGCTCGAGAGAGAGAAGACTCCAAGGCTGGGGTCTCTTATCTCGCTGGTGACCGACAAGGATTCATAGTGGATTGTGTTTTATCTGCAGTTACGAGTTTTAATGGATCAATTGCGGCAAATCTCTTCATGCTCTTGTCGATTCCAGAAAAACATCTTGCCAGCTCTACTATTGGCCAAGGGACTGCTCTGAACAAAGGCAATATGTTGCCGTAAAGAGGCAGTCTGATTTCGCCTCTCCTGCCCAGCTCCACTGCCCTGATCACAGAGCGTGCGACATAACTGGGTTCCAGCTCCGGTGCAAGGATTGTGGAGGGTGTTTTTATGCTGTTGAACATGTTTGTCTTGAGCTGCCCGGGACATATCAGGAGTGTCTTGACTCCTGTTAGATTTAGGGATGGCGGTCCAAGCTCATAAGTAAGGGATTCATGCAAAGCAATGAGTCCGGATTTAGATGCTCCATATGCACTTAACCTGGCAGGTGACATGTATCCGAGGACCGATGCGATTGTGATTATGTAGCCTCGCTTCAGCTTGAGCATGTCAGGAAGGAATACCTTGATGGTATAGAAGCTAGCAGTTAGGTTGATTTGTATTATTCTCTCAATTTGGTCAAAGGTCAGATCCACAAGAGATACCCCAGCGGTGATTCCGGCATTGTTCACCAGCACCGTTATAACGCCAACTTCGACCCTTACGAGATTAGCAGTTGCAAGTACTTCTTTTCGACACCCAACATCACACTTATAATAGTTAACGCCATCAATTCTAGTTTCCTTATTAGGCATGGAAATGTCGAACACCACAAGTCTAGCACCTTTTTGCCGAAATTTCAGGACCAATTCTCGTCCAAGACCGGAACATCCGCCTGTAATTAGCACTATATCCCTATAAGGGTCAAAGACGTTGCCTATTATCAACTCAGAACATCGCTTATAGTAGAGATTTATTTGGTATACCAGAAGGCTAACGGAATTAATGAACGCCATTTTCTACACTTATATTTGTATATGTATAATTATCTCCACATTTATTTAAGTGATTAGATGAACATAAGTGCCATAAATGAAGTACTAGCCCTCACTCAATACCCTCATATCCCTCATTGGGAATTGTCTCTAAATTTTATTCCCTTTGCAACCTTCGTTACTTAACTTGCCTGGGCTCCTGACACAAAGTGCGCAAAGAGCCTACTCTTAGGAAATTATTTCCCCTTATTCTTAAGATCACGTGCGTGTTCCTCCGCCCAATCTTTCTTCCACCCAGTTACGCCACGTCGTCAGCAGAGCCTTTGAAAGGCCATGCCATGCGATGCATGGAAAGAAGTCAGATGGGATCGGACCTACGCAAGACCAACTGCTGCTTCCTACTATGTGCTGCTATGCGTAGTGGAGATTGGCGCTCGTGGCCACGCAGGTAGATGCAGACGTCGTAGCTGTAAGCAAATAGAGTTGACGCTTCCTTAGAAGCGTCCTTCGCCTTGCGAGTAGTACGTAGTGTGATTGGGGCATTGGAGCTTTCTTAGTTTAACTGTAACGGGTCGAGGTTAGTTCTTAACTTAGGTTTCTGTTTGTTGTTTTCATAGACAGAGGAAGATCTATGCAATTCGATGAACCGAACACAGCTATAAAGCCAGATATACTAAACCCTTCGGATCCGTGCGAGAGCAGCACCATACACCGCTAGTAATAAAGAGAAACATGCCACAAATATCTACCCCACCTCAGGTGTTGAGGGTGAAACGTAAGAGGAATGAAGATCCTCTGCAGGCGCTGAGTAAGTTGAGCCGAACGAAGAACCAGTCACATGACTTGAATTCGGTCCTAACGATTATCTGCTGCATTTCAGACTCAACATACGTATGATTTGTATACTAACATCGCATTAGTCTTGGAGAACAACTCTCTCAAGAGGTCAAAATCAGACAAGTTCAGTAAGTAAATCTGGATTATATTCTCTCAATTCAAAGGTATATCACGTGGACTGACCTGAAATTTGCTATAGTTTTCAAGCTTGCTCGAACAGATGAGTTTCAACAAGGTGATGAATCTACAATCCTCAAGTCCGAGGGAGTAGAGAATGTAAGTGTCTTTCAAGCAATTATAACAATATTCATTTGCAGCTCTAACCAACTCCCATAAGAATAAAATGATATTCTTGCTTTCACAGCAGCCTCTTCACTTTGAACCGGCAGAGGAAGAGTCCAAACTGCGACCCGAATTGACCGAAATGTTAGATGACTTCCTCCATGCCAATCAGGATACACTGAATTTACCCCAGCCAAGACAAAGGCGTCCATCAAGGTCAACAGATCGTCAACAAGTATTACAGCAATTCCAAACTCATAGCGACGAATACGTTTATGACGTCTATCTCTGGGACCAAGCCGCTCGCAAAGACTGGGAAACAAGTAAAATTGGCTATATCAAATATGACGGTGAATCAAGCGACTTTGTAGAACAAGAGGAGGAAGAGGGAAGAGCACTGACTGATGACGAAGACTCTAATGCAGAGGATTACTACCAGAATGATTACCCTGAGAATGAAGACTTGGGATTTCAGAGTGATTCCTCATATATTGACGACGAGATTCGTACAAGACAGGAGAAAGACGAAATAGATGATTTGAGTGACAAGCCAGTTGTGAGCGACGATGAAGATGATGAGTATGAAATCTCACACAATCATAATAAGTTCTCTCACCACGATTACGTAGAGAGCCAGGGAATGGGAGGTGATGGTTATGATACAGACGAAGCCATTGACAATCTCTACGATGAGATCTATGGGTCAAAGGATGGAGCGCTGCCACCATCGCAGTTCATGGATGATGCAGAAAGTACAAGCCCACCATTAAAGAGGAATATTTTTTTCCCCAGCGATGCTGATGATGAGGTGGCCATTCACAGAGATAGGATATTTGGGAGGCTAGAAAGAATGATTAACGAGAAGAAAGATTGATAATCCCCTTGCATTAGGTATATTATTACTTATTATCCTAATTCAAATGAAACACAATAACCAATTGGCAGCACATTTTTGTTGAGCAATAAGCAGCTACAACATATATCTGTTTATGTGGAGTGCAAACAGTAAGACAATGAAGCCACACAAACTTCAAACATAAAAGGTAAAAAGACCCGCTCCACGTAGGATCAATCAGTAGTGATAAGATCTACTAGTTCACTTGATCCACCTCTTGTAGAGGTTTGGAGAGTCTGGACCCTTGAGGACAAACTTTGAGCCAAACCGATCATTGGAAGAGTGGACAGTGGACTGCTGTCCTGGAGCATGGAGGCAACCTTCGATTTCACATTTTGCGGGATGTTCCTCTGCACCATCATTCACGTTATGCCCATCAATCTGTTTGCTGTCTGTTGTGGTAGAGGCTGGCATCTGGGTAGGCAAGTTCTCCTGCTGAATTTTGTTCAAGCCACCTTGATCCGCACTATTTGAGGAAGACATTTTGTTATCGGATAGAATAGATATCCAGCATTCAATGGCCGTTCAAAAACTTCTCGACTGAAATAAGAACAGTTCTCAGGGAGGAGTGATGCGGCTTTCGGTACATATACACATCCAAAACCAATTTATATCCCTCACATATACGATGCGATGCTAGCCACTATAAACCAGTAAAGTCGCGCTGGCGCCAATACATTTTGTACCCTTAATATAAACACGCCTACCCTGAATGAACACTGAGTCATTTCGGTCATGTGGAGTACACCCAATACAAAACGGGCTGCGTAGTTTTCTACTCCCCTTTTGTCTGTGGAGAAGACCCCATCACGTGCTGCATAATTTAATTGTCAGTTAGCATAGCGCCTACAGGGCCTGGGACCCTACCTACCTTTTTACCCCACCGCCTCTCCCGTCTATTGACTTGTTCCCCCACACACCCACAGGCTGTACGTAAACCTTGAAGAGCCGGCAATGGTTGGTTCTGCAGTTGCACTACCACAGTCTCTTCTCATCTGTTTGTTATCAGCCACCGGATTCTCCTGTGTGCTTTCGACCCATCAGGAGCTGGGCTGGGAAGCCCGATGGGTCTGCAGAGGTGCCACGCCTTAATGGCATCATGCATATACTCGGCAGGCATATACGGTATACCGGTTCTAGTGAGCGGATGAGTGTGCCCTGTGATGAGTAGCGGTGCTGATCTTTGGTGCCCTTAGTTGCAGTGGTCTCCAGAGGTATGAAGCTGGTTTTCTGTGGCTAAACTGTCGTGAATTAGATACTTCATTGCCTTTGGGATTAGTTTCGAAAACTATTTATGATTCTAATTCTTGATTTTGGTTTTTCGTTGAATTCTCTTGCTTTTACAGTTGCTTTCAAAGAATAAGCCACGGAGTATAGTGCTCATCAGCGTGCACACCAATAGTCTCAAACAATGTCATTCAGAGGTGTCAAAAAAGCATTGGTTAGGACTCCACACCAACTGTTGGGAAAAAAGTCCTTGGAAGATTCAGTCATTGTCGCCTGGGAACATGACATAAGGGTAGCCATTGCGGGGGTTGAATATATATCAGGGCAGACTAACCAGTGGAGGTATACGTGGATGAAGCTGTTGGAGGCAGAGCTGGATATTGCCGAACATTATAAGCAATTTCACACTCCTGTGGATGTTTCCGATGCTCAAGGCACAGATGGAGCGATGAAATATAACGAGCAGGAAACTCTCTTCAACATAACTCTCACTGAAATTAACCACTTTGTCAAATTGATAAACTCACTCCGTTCCGATGTATCCGAGAGGGTAGACAACTTAGAGGAAAGTGTTCACAACAGATGCAAAGCAATGAAGACTAATCTGGAGGATGTTCAAAAATTACTACGTAAAAGAAGCCACAAGAAGATTGATTATGACCGACATCACGCAACTGCAGACAAAGCATATGCCAAGTCAGGTGCTTTCTCAGAGAAAGACATTGCTCAGTTAGAGACATCACAAGCAACTTTGGAAGATGCAACCCAAGCATTCCTTGAACTTGATGAGAAGGTCAGGATAGTGGTGCCTGATATACTGTATCTGTTGTCTGAATTTTTCCATGTTTTGAGCACACAGATTTACTACGATCAACTTGGCATCTATGAATATGTCCAAAAGAGACAGGCTAAGTTTGTCCAGTCCCAAGGGCTCTCACGGCTTCTGGTGTTCAGTTATCAGGATATCGTACAGCAATGGGAGCATGATCATACGCTTGAAAAAATAGAAAATTTGGAATTGCTCAAGGATTTCCAGCCATTCCATGACAAGTCCTTCCTCGAGAAGTCTGCTATTCAAATATGGGATACTAGTGCTGCAATAGTAGATAAAACTGCCGAGAAGACAGGTGCCGTCTTGACGAAAACATTTCATCCTCACCAGAGGCTAAGTCTTAGGACATTGACAATAGATAACCCTGTAAAGACATATTCTCCCAACGGAATGTTTGTTACGGCCGAGTCATTTGCTGATGCAAGATCGCAGCATATTGAGTCTCCCGCACTGGGTAGGGCAGCAGGAACTTTCTCTCCAGTTTCAGGATTCAATACACCTAGAACTTCTAGTGGGGAATGGATGAAACCTCTCTCTCTGCGAAGGGGTTCATCTGTGGCGCAGTCCCCCATCTCTCCTTCCACGCCTCCCAGATTGTTTCAGGATACAAATGCGCCACATACATCGGAGCCAGCCTCACTGCATGATGCCCAGCCGGCCGATAGGAGGGGTAGCGACAGCAACCAATACCAGGGAAGTATAGAAATTGTGAGCGAGGTTCTACATGATATATCACTCATACCAGCCATAGAGGAAGCTCCAATAGAGTACCCAGGAAAGCTAACCAGAAGTGATAACTTACCTCTCTATGTGTCAGCCCATACCAGTATTACCGCTTCTTTACTCGAGTCAAACCCTCCTCTTCAGAAGAGGCTAACAGAGCTACATCCAGAAGAAACTCGGGCCCGGTGATATAATATATTTATGCAGTACTAAATATGATGTCTTTCTGTAAATTATTCATTATCGTTATCTATATATGTACCCATTAGAGCCGTCCCTAAGTTTGTTAACTCCTAGAAGAGACACGTGTAATTTCATCTATCAGCAGCTTGACGGAAACTATTGAGATCAGATACGTGAAACTGTCTGGAATAATAACATGCGTCTTTGTCCTTTGAAAGAATATGGTTATCAAGCCACTCTTGAGCTGTGGACCTGTATCCACAGAAGCAAGTGCCTGTGTGAAGGAGCTTATCGCTCAGATTGTGTATCCGTTTGGCGCTGACATTGTCAAAGTTGAAATGATAATTGAGAAGATGCTTTTTGAAATCATATGGGCGATTGAATCTGCCAGTCTTGTGGCGACAAAGATCGCGATGTGAGAAACACCTGAATCTTGAGTCCGGCTCATGTGTCCTAAGATGACGTGGCATATCACGCCTGATCTTTTTATGACATATATGACATACCTTTGCAATCGATCGCCTTGTTCCTCTTATTTGTGCATCGTATTCGGAGGTGGCTGTTCCACAGGAGGCATCATTATCTCTTTCATAATCGTCGTCACTAATATCCAAAACTTCACCTTCATCACTAACACTGTCACTTTTAACTCTGCTCCCCAGCGGGGAATCCATGCTGCTATGATGTGAAAACCAGTCACTATAGTTGTCAAACACAGACCGGTCGATATACAAATTTGAGCCGTCTCCTGAAAGGTTCTTCTGGGTGAGAGGAGAAGCAATTGGTGTCGGGTACACAGTATCCCCACCCTCAGATGGTGTATTAGTTGACCAACATACCGAAGGCAGAGCTGGCTGGCATGCTTTCGCAGAAGGAACAAATTCTGCTGGGAACACACCAGATTCCACCTCGAAGTTGAAGAACAAGCTCGTGTGCGGTAAGTTCGGGACGCAGTAGTCGAGAGTATTAAATTCAATCGTAGGAAATGAGTCGTCATGTGCAAGCGAACGGGTCGTACTGCTTCTTGGAGAGAGAGCAGTGATCTCACTTGCCCAATCTGAAAAGTCCATTGCGTTTATGATCTTTTCAGATATGTCTTGTGGTTATGCCAGAGGTTGAAGATGTCGATTCTTTCTTCAATTAGCAACAGATTTACTCCACGGAGCCAATCTCGGTGACTCCCAGATCTTTATATTATCTCAGTTGTTCCAACGCCTGGAGCAAGTGCATTTGGGTAAGCCCGGGGGCAATGTATGTTTGACTGCTATTTACCTGTTTAGTCTACTTCTATTGTTCTCTAAACCGAGGCTTAAATACCAGCATATGCGTATATTAAGACCGGTCTGCCTGGGCGGAACAATACACGAGCACTAGATGTCAACAGCCTAATCGCTTCCTATTCCTGCAATGACAGACAATCATATGTTTGCCAAGCGGAATTCTGCAGGAGCTACATATGAGACTTTAATGCGGTCCTCTATATATAGTGGACAAGCCGAATACGTTTGAGGACTGAAATGGTTCTAGAAACATTTCATGCCTTTGGAAGGAATTCAGTCACAACCATAATGCAGGTTAGCGTCGCATGAGATGCATGACACGCAACATTAGCTTTCCCCTCCTGTTTTCTGCCTGTGCAAATCTCCCAACCCCTCCAAGGTTAAAGACGGTAGCAACCCAGAATTGAATCAACCGTTCATACATATGTCGTACAGTTGGTTAAGTTAGCGCGGCAAGCGAGATCGACTCTACCGTGGAATAGGAACCTGCATGGTCTCATGCGTAAAACTAGTCCAGACAATAGGGTCACCCAAAATGGACGGAGGAAGTCGGGAGCTCTCTTTCCATGCATGGAACAAAAGAGGAGTTGCGGCAAGCTTGCTTTTCTGTGGTCCCTTTTTGTCTGTATGCCAGAACCTGTTTGAGTCCTTGTACTGCAATATGCTCTTGAATATCGAGGTTTCATAGACATTATTGTCTTTCTGACGAAGCGTTTTCTCCAGAGTTGCATTAGTGTAGTTTGGTCTATGCCCTAATACGATATACGTAATATAGGCCCATAACCATGTACATTTCGCCTGCTTAATGTCACAATATGTTAGCCATATGCACACTCACCTTCTCATGCATGCAGGTTTTTCTCCACTGTACACTAGTATTCTTTCGTTTTCTCGGTTGGACAGCCGTCAAGTATACGCATAGCCTATTGGAAGCCACACTACTGCAGGGTATCTGCATCATTTAAGAGGTGGGAGTGGAGGATTGAAACACGATCTGCAAAACCATGTTTGTGTGGTTCAGCAGCAAAGTGCCATATTTCTTATAATGCTTGTTCTCCCCAGCTGTGGCGTGTTTGAGCACGAGTCGAAGACAGACAATTACATTGCAAGCTGTCAAAGATATGGCAAGAAAGGCGCGCTGCTGCAGAACGTGTAGGTCTTGTACATATATGCACTCCATCTGCATGATTCTATTTAAGCTGTACTGTGTTTTGTACAGACTTCTGTACCTCCACACCACCTGCCTTTGCATTGCTGGGCCCTTGGCTTACCATTATGTTGAGCAGCAGGTGCCTAGAGGACATGTCGCGGAGATTATTTCCCTCACTCAAGCATATTCTGTTCCATCGCATACATACATTCCTGCAGTTGTCAACTTTAATTCAGAAATCGATTTAGAGTTGGCTAGTGCCTAGGATAATCGTTGAAATGGTGTATGGCTCGTCTAGCTATACCTCATACACTCCACATGGACGGATAAGTTGGCTCACACTTCCGAAATTTGAGGAGGGGAAGCTGAGTACGTTGCTTTATACGTTTTTGACGCTCGCGCTAGCGTGGATGTACAGGTGGAGTGCTGCTAAGCGCCGGTTAAAATGTACCCTTCACCGGGAACACTATTTCCCTTTAGGAAAGAAGGAATGCTCCATGGACTATCATACTAGTGCTCCACCTCGTTTTTGTGCCCACATGCGAAAAGTGCGCATCCCTTCTAGTGTTTCATGCAATAATATGTCAAGCCACTAGGCTGTTTTTACAGAGACCGATATGCCGAATAACATTGCTTTTATGATTGGTTGTTTCTTCTGTTGAGTTGTTGCAGAGTTATTCTTCTTCTTGACTCAGATAATAAGCCATCCTGAAATTCATTCATCTACAAAAGATAGATAACCATCATTACAAACGATCAAGCCTCTTTGCCCGAAACAAAGAGGAGCAGCCAGCCAAACGCTGCTGTTGAGCATGCTTGCTGTAGTAGCTACATGTCCGCTCTCAGTTTTTGAGATGCCGCCGATTTCCGTCGTTGGGTGCGAATTTCACTGTTCGGTTACCGCTATGTCCAGGTTACCGAACAATGCAGCTGCAAGAGAGGCTCGCATGCTTACTCTGGCCTGATCACTCGCTCCCTGTCATGCAGAATATGGGTTTGGTGCGCGCACTGCATCCACAGGTTTTCTAGAAGCGTCAAAAGAAGCATCCTATGAAGGGCTGCTAGCAACCAGGCCGAGGTTCAAACAGAGACCAGAGTCACTCACATTCCTTAGTGCAAATATACACACCATTCACCCGGATTCCAGCACCATTACCTCCCAATGATTACCCCAATCAGGTAGGGTGGTGGCTTAGCAATTGTTGGGAGATAGTAGCTCATAGCCTCTTCTGTTATTTTCTGCTGGTCGTATTTTTCGGTACGTCATATATGCATAGGAAGAAGCGTGCAGCGCTGGTGGGACCATTGGTTAGGGACTCGTACAGTACGCCTTGAATACAGTTTACACTATAGTGACTACGATATGTCAAGCTAAGTGAGTCTATTGAAGTCCTAATATTTGGGCCTGTGTATTGACCCCAAGATTATAACGACAAAGGGGGCTGAACAGGAGCATGCATGATGCATATCCTCTCTCCTTGCTTCTACAGTAGTCAGTGCTGCAAATCAATACATACATCTAGGGAAAGAATACGCCTGGTCCAACCTAACCGCTATAGGGCAACACTACAGATGTAAATAATTTAAACAGAGAGGGGATTCAATAATACGGATAATATGAGCTCGTACATGATGGTCTATATTATTGATGGTCGAGAACATGTATATACGATGGAACCCGCATAATTGGAAATTGCTCAGTACCCTATAGAATGTTGATTTCATCGCTCTCGTCGACCTCTGCCGGGATCGCCAAAAATGAATCAAATGCGTCTCCTACGTTGTCGCCAGCGAGAACGTCGTCCAAGTTCACCTGGTTCAGTGCTGCCAGGTTGGACGAGTTAGACGCAGGGTCTGATTCACTGTTCCTTGACAAAGACATAAACCTTGTTGAAGTCATGGGAACGATACCAATACTACTGAAGTCTATATCTGGTATAACATCCCCTACTCCCTCTGTAAAAGTGGATTGTCCCTGTGGTATTGGTGGAGCTCCACCCAATGACATAGACGGTGGCATACCCACATGATTAGAATTGGAACCTGAGCTTGTCACAGGCATCAAATGAGACTCAACACTATGGGACGGTGAGGCCAGGTTATCCATAGAGGTACTATACGGTGGATGTTGATGCGGGCTGTCTGGCCCTACAAAACTGCTATTTATGGCCTTGTGATACATATCGCCAACAATAGGAGGGTGCGCATTACCATTGGACAACTGAAACCCACTCAAAGAATCCGTTGAGTTCATACCCAACAGAGCAGGCCTGGTCATCGTTGGTGATGATGAACCATTAACCGCTGCTGTAGTACCACTATTCGATGCATTACTACTTGCAATAGACAGGAAACTTGAACTTCTCTTTGGAGCTGGATAAGGAGAATAATGCCCCTGGTGTAAATGATGACCATGGCCATGGCCATGGCTATGATTTGCTCCATGACTATGATGATGTGACCCTGATCCAGTCATCTGATAAGGCAGATGATGCTGGTGCTGATGTTGATTTTGATTCTGATAATATTGCAGGTGGGGATTCGAGAACTGCCTATTTGCCGAGTTGTGTGCTTTTAGTTCACTAAACGACAAAGAGGATTCTCGACTATGATTTACACCACTGCTATTGATTCCATTCCCGCTTCCATTTCCGTTACCGTTACCATTCGTATTTCCATTTACACTTCCACTACCAAATTTACCATTGGCACTATTACCAGTATTATTAGATTGTAGTGGATATGGCGAAAACGTAGTATAATCACCATCTGGTGACATTGTGGGTCCAACTAATGGGAACAGTGGAAAGAGGTTCTCAGGGCCATGTTCCGCTTCTGATGATGGATACTGGCCATTTGCACCCTTGAATGAGCTGGTTGATGTTGTGATACTGGCAGTCGATCTGTTTTTCTGTTGATACATTGGAACGGAATCATCATAGGAGAAGACATCCAGTAAGCCGTTTCCTGAAAAAGGGAAAGGAACATCTGTAAACAGAGCATTTGTACCATTTCCTGTATTACCGGACGCACTGGAACTACGCCATGGTCCGCTATGACTCGCTGACGCTCTTTCAGAAGGCTCTGCAGTTTCACCAGAGGCTGCCGTCATCAGATTATGCAAATTAGTGTTCATCGTATTGAAAGGGGCGACATATTCATCCATGGGAATAGAGATCTCTCCAGGCCTCCTTCTGGATGGAGTACCCGGTCTCGCCGATTGTATTCCATCGCTGACCGAAGCCACTTTGCCACTAGAACCCTCTTTTGTGAAGTCATTTTCGGCGGATTCTGCAATGGAAAGCATACTGTTAGATTGAGACATGTTCTCAGATCCATGGGATGGCGACCCAAAAATATCCCAGTTCTGTGCATACATGGAATAAGGAGCATCCCTGCCACCAACAGAAACAGGCGACAGTCCAGAGTCGACACTGGGAGTTTTAACCATACTAGGTCGTCTATCCGATGACCATGAGTTTGTGGAATCAGGGTACATCTTGACGGCTTGTGGGTCTTCATGATTAGTTGGACTGGTTTCACCTGACCCCTTCTTTTTCTTTGTGTGACATGTACAGTTGCCATCCTTCATACAAAAACAAGGACAGCTCTCGTCATGCGATGGTTGGTGAGGGTTTGTCTTCTTGCTGCAGGTGCAGTTTACATGGTGGTTCTTGAGCTTTCTCATCTCACGACAGTGCGAACATTGACTTGAAGGTCTTCCCTTAGGCTTGATCATCATTAACGGCTGGTCGGTATGAGTACATGCTGTGACTCTATGGCCTCTGATACACCTCTCACAGGCGTATTTGACGCCATTGATAAGAACCATCTTGAGACCTTTATTGTTGTGTAGATTTGCTGTAATATATGTCGTGTTGCTAAATATATATACCTCCCTGCATTTGATTATAGGAGTTTGCCAAGAAAAGATACGGGTGTTGTATCGTGATATACCATCAAATGGGGGTCATGTGACTATTAATAATGTATATCGCCGGTGCAAAGCAAACGCGGCTTGTGGGTTTAAAGAGTTGGCAATACTAAACGAGTTTGGCCAAGCTCGCTAAATTCATAGTATCGACACTAGTAGTTTCCTGTGTAGTGTTATTGTGCTGAATAGAGCATGCAAAAAAAGTCGATATGTGTAACAAAAGAGAAGAAGCACACACACACAGAAAAAATGAGGTAAAGTGACAGCAAGATAGCACCACACAAACCAAACAACTATGACTCCCTTCAAAAATTTACCACCTCTACTCTTCTTGCTTCATAGAATATTTCACCCTTGGTTCCTGCTCGCTATTGTCTGTTTACGGCAATATGTGGAGTACCGGCCACAAAATATTTTTTTCTTGTCTGAACTTAGGTTTCCTAAAACGGTTTGATCGGATGTGGTTATCCTCAACATAGAAGGCTGCGCTGTTGAAGCAAGAGCCTAGCAGACCGACCCTAAGCAAGTTACAACAGAATTATGATGTGAAAGCCGCAGAAGGGACCAGGAACGGCGGAGGTCATATTCAGCGGTGGCTGGCCGGGTAAGCAGAGTCGCTCCACAGTATGCATGACAACGCCCCGCACAGTAAATGGCTCGCCCGCAAGACGAGTCAGAAAGCAAACCAGTTTACAAGTCTTAATTTAGTTAGTTTATTATTTCGCTATATATTCCAAAATAACTGAGCTCATATCAGTGTGTTCCGCATTTTTCTTTCTTTCTGAAAGAGGTTTCTCATCATTAGAGCAATGCGATGTTTCACCACTCTAAATATAGGGGGTTTAAGAATATATGTGAGAGAGCTAGAAAGGTACCGGAATCGAGGTAGTGCGGGGGCAAGCCCATGCCAGTTATGCCCGTCACCAGTTGCGCTCCAAATTTATAAACTGGAGATTTATTTCCCGGTTTGTAACCGGGTAATACCTATTCGTCCTCCGCAGTAAGAAGAGCTAGATGCTTCTGACTTACATACGGTAATGACGTGCGATTAAGGAAAGGCGAACCGCATCCGTAAACCGCATCCGTAAACCGCATCCTCGAACTGGTTGGTAGAAGGACAATGGCTCAAGAGATAACCAACAGTTTACATGTAGGGTAAGTAAGTGTTCTGCGTGAAGCAGGGAAGGCGTTGGTGCGGCGCAGGGTGTGGGTGTGGTATCTGGATGAATACCAACAGTCTATGAATACCCAATTGCTACAGAAATTGACACTTCATTCTCAAGCGACCTTGGACATTCCCCATCTGGAAAATAGAACTTCCAGCATCGATGAATGGACATACAGATTAGACAATAGGAAATTTGAGCCACACCTTCTACAGGCCTACTGCCACTTTGCAGAAAGAGTAGGTTGTGCATCCTGCACAACCAGTTATTGATAGGCGGACTGGCCCTGATATCCGCAGCAGAGCTGTAGCGTTCTTGCTGGGTTTCGTCATATGCTCGAGGAGATCTGCTTAATCGGGAAGTTCGAGCTATCTTGCTCGACACGGGTACAGCTAACTGCTGCATGGGAAGGGTGCATCTCGAGTTATTCATTTGTCAACTGTTGGACACATGAACGTTTGCAATATTTTCTCATTGTGAAAGTTGACTCAATGCCTCAATTATCTTCAGGACTTTTATATTATATGTATTTAAAAGCAAAAGACATCCCGGCCCCTCTAGAGTCAAACAGCTTAGCTTCAGCTCTCAAAGTATTCTTAAGCCACCATCACAGCCAATAAGCCACTATGACTTTTGCCACTATCTCCGACACTGATCTTTCCCAGCACAAGAAGGTTTGGACGACATTGATCACCAACACCAAGTATTTGACAGGCCTCATAGCTCTTGACTATGCCTTGAAGAAATCTGGATCAAAATATCCCCTTGTCGCATTATATACAGACACTTTCACCGAGGAGGGTCACAAAGCTTTAGATCTCCGTGGTATTCCCAAGATCAGAATTGAGTACTTGCTTCCTGTAGAACACAAGGACTACTCAAATGATACTAGATTCTATGACTGCTGGACCAAGCTGCAGCCGTTCAGCCTTGTTCAATTCGATCGTGTCGTCCAATTGGACAGTGATATGATTGTCCTCCAAAACATGGATGAGTTGATGGAGATAGAACTGAATGAGAATGCCGTCTTTGCTGCCAGCCATGCTTGTGTCTGCAATCCTTACAAGAAGCCCCATTATCCTCGTGATTGGGTGAAGGAGAATTGTGCTTATACCGACTACAACCAGAAGAAGGCTAAGACCATTAGCGCTGACGATGGAGATGCTCCAATCAAGGGCCCTGGAAGCCAGGCCGGTCTTGGAATTTGCAATGGAGGACTTCAGGTCGTCAATCCATCGACAGAGAGCTTTAACAAGATCCGTCAGGCTTTGGAAAACCCAAATCAAACCAGAGATTATGAGTTTGCTGATCAGAGTTTACTCAGTGATGTGTTTGAAGGCAAGTGGTATGCGCTCAGTTATAAGTACAATGCTCTCAAGACTCTTTCTTCCATCCATAAGGATATCTGGGACATCAATGAAGTGAAGAATATTCACTACATCATTAGTCCTAAGCCATGGGATGTGACAGCTGATAATTATGATGACGAGACTAATACTTTTAAACACTGGTGGGATATCAATGCAGAGAGAGTGCGTGTTGAAGAGGGCAAGGGTATTAAGGATGAGTTTTGAACAATTTTCCCTCTCTTTTACTTCAAGTTAATGTGTTTTTTGGTTTTCTAGGTAGAGATGCCCTAATTAATGTGAAATATAATTTATTGTGGAATAGTCGAACAAACAATCCGACAAACAATAGTAAAATCGCTATAAAATAGACGCAAGAGTACACGAGAAGGCGCTGCTAAAACCCTCTCTCCGGCAATTATAAAAAAACATAAAGCATTCTAAAATTGCAGAACTGACACATACACAATATCCAAGCAACAATTGTTCTAAACTTAGAAACACTTGTGATGGACAATGGATGGTCCGGACTCGTCGTACTCCTGCTTTGAGATCCACATCTGCTGGAAGGTCGAGAGAGAAGCAAGAATGGAACCACCAATCCAGACAGAGTACTTACGCTCTGGTGGAGCAATGATCTTGACCTTCATCGAAGATGGAGCCAAGGCGGTGATCTCCTTCTGCATACGCTCAGCAATACCTGGGAACATAGTAGTACCACCAGACATGACAATGTTACCGTAAAGCTCCTTACGGACATCAACATCACACTTGATGATAGAGTTGTAAGTGGTCTGGTCAATACCAACAGCCTCAAGACCCAAGACAGATGGGTGGAAGAGAGCCTCTGGGGCTCTGAATCTCTCGTTACCGATAGTGATGACCTGACCATCTGGAAGCTCGTAAGACTTCTCAATGGAGGAGGACTGGGAAGAGGTCTGCAACTCCTGGTCAAAGTCAAGAGCGACGTAACAGAGCTTCTCCTTGATGTCACGGACAATTTCACGCTCAGCGGTGGTGGTGAAGGCGTAACCACGCTCAGAAAGGATCTTCATGAGGTAGTCGGTCAAGTCTCTACCAGCCAAGTCGATACGTAGGATAGCGTGAGCCATGGAGAAACCAGCGTAAATAGGAACAACGTGGGTAACACCATCACCAGAGTCAAGAACAATACCAGTGGTTCTACCAGACGAGTAAAGGGAAAGAACAGCCTGGATGTTAACGTAGAAGGCTGGGACGTTGAAAGTCTCGAAGAGAATCTGGGTCATCTTCTCTCTGTTAGACTTAGGGTTCATTGGGGCCTCAGTCAACAAGACTGGGTGTTCCTCTGGAGCAACACGCAACTCGTTGTAGAAGGTGTGGTGCCAGATCTTCTCCATATCATCCCAGTTGGTGACAATACCGTGCTCAATTGGGTAACGGAGAGTCAATATACCTCTCTTTGACTGAGCCTCATCTCCAACATAAGAGTCCTTCTGGCCCATACCGACCATAATACCCTGATGTCTTGGTCTACCTACGATAGATGGGAAAACGGCACGTGGAGCGTCATCGCCGGCAAAACCGGCTTTACACATACCAGAACCATTGTCGATAACAATCTGTGAATAATTACGTTAGTATCAAAATAAGACATGTTGGAAAAGAATTGGTAGCCTTTAGACAGCGTGAGTAGTCACGGCACCACATGCTTGAAAATGTGTATGAGCGGGCAACTATAGATGATCTTCATAATCACTGCCTAAAAACATGCAAATAATTACAATCCAGTACATACTGCTGCAACGTCTAGAATATGTGTTAGTATATATTATACATCTGATATTTCAATGGATTGATAGCGCTGAAGTCGCGTGCGGATCATGGTCAACACGGCTGACGTGGCTTCGGTGGTCGCCCCTTACGGCAAAGATGGGACTCTGCAGCAGGGGGGCACCAGCCGAAACGGATCATCTATGTACAAACAACAACCGTTTGATCCAATATTCAATTTCTTGATAATCAATTGAATAGGATTAATCCAGTCCGTATCTTGTAATCTGGAGATCAACTAATAGATGATGCCTCAACTACAATGAATTTCCAAAAACAGATACTGCTACATCCACAGAAAACCCGACACAGACGCCAGATCATCCGCTGGCCAGAATACGGATCAATCCATCAACAATTATGTGAAATATACATACCTCCGTCCATTTTGAATTAATTTATTGTCTTATATAAACTCACAGAGTTGGAAAACGGGAAATAAGGAGCTCAATTAATAAATTCAACCACAACTTGCTTATAATTGGCAAGAATGAGGGAGCTTAGAGAGAGAGAGAGAGTGAGGGACAAGGCAACACCTGCCTCCTTTCGGATCGACTCGTCCAGTCCTTCTCAACAGGGGGGGGAGCGGGATGGCAGGCTGTGAGGGTGGCCTGCATATGAGCCCGTGTGCCCTCCAATAGGGGCCCTACCGTGGAAATGTGTGTGAGGTGAGGTTCAAAAATGGCCGCAGCAGCAGTGATTGACCGCGATATCTACATTACCCGCCAATTGTTCATGCAAGGTCTCTCTCACAGGGGAGAGTGGGACAGCCCCACCGTTACTCCACGGCGAACTAAGGCAGGCTAAGGCAGGCTAAGGCAGGACAGGGTAGCGTAGGGTAGAGCAGGGCAAGGCAGGCGGCGAGGCAAGGCAAATATATGCCGGAGGAGTTTACATCATGGATGTGTAGTTACGTGGTTACACAGAACCGTGGAGTGGAGTAGTGCATAGTTTGTGGTCATGTATGTGATGGTTGGCTATCTTATTAAATTGCTTATGATACATTGAACATAATATGTAGATACAATGACTAATCCTCGTTGTATTTACTGCTCTACATTGAGTCACCTCATAACCTTCATTCTTGGTCCCCCCTTGGCGCCTCTCGCTTCCAACTTTTGTTGTCTCTTGCTCTTCACAGCCTCCTTTGGATCATCCTTGACGAAAGTTGCACCGCCCGGAGCGGCCGAGCCTCCAAGGCCAAGCAGCTGTTTACCAATACCAAGCAACTGGAACAGTTTGTATCCACCAAACCCTGGAATCTATGACGACAAATAGTTAGTAACCACTGGATAACTACTTTTGCATAGAGAGAAAAATGTAATAAAATACTTACTGCCAGGTACAGGATCCAAACCTTGTTGGAACCAATCAAGACCATCAGTATATCACAGAGGAATGTCACATAAATGACATCAAACATATACTCAGTGAGACCTGACTGCTGGAGATCCTCTCCCGCAGAAATCAGAGCTGGTCTTCCATCTTTGATCTGATACTTTGGTCTTCCGGCCTTTTCAATGAAGTACTCAAGAACAAGCGCTGGCATTGACAAGATGATGAACCATTTCTTCGACTCGGGTCTGTCAAAAACGCTCATTATCAACAGAGTTGTGAGGTTGATCACAGCCGATACCCTGTGAATCTCCGTTAGGATTTTCTCGTTGGAACCAGCCAGTTTTTTTTCAGAGGCTCCTGCCATTGTGAAGGTATGCTGGGGATAAAGATTGGTGATGTTTTTGGAATATATCAGCAGCTTTCCCCCTTGATCCTATATTCATATATGTATCTATAACCAAACACAGACCTTCTCCAATCGTATATTCAATTCTAAATTTCCGAATTCTTGTCGTAAGCTTTGATTTCCCCACCTGTCGTCTGCATCGACATCGATGGGTGTACCTTTAGATTGCATATGTGAGAGTCCCAATCGGGAAACGACTCAAGAGTACACACAATTCACAAGTGTGGATCGGAACAGTGGACATAACTTTTTGAGGATATCATCGTTATGCGGGAAATATTATTGTAAATATTACGAACAAGAGTTATTCATCATTCTTATATTGTACTATAAAAAACAGTAGCTGGGACAACACGAGCAAGGCAGAAAAAAACCTAGCAAACCTAAGCCCAAGCCCAAGCCCAAGCCCAAGCCTACAACAGCCTCTGCGATCTAAGATGAAATAAGTAGTCATGAGAGGGCAATATCGTAGATGATTTGACAATTACGAACAACATTGTATACAATAACTCTCTGCGACCCATTTTACTGTGACACAAGTCATATAAACTAAGCGATATTGTATTAGCGCCCCCGGAAGCATTAACTACATGCACCTTAAAAAACAGGAACCAAAATACCTGTAAAATGTTGTAGGAATAATAAATGAGAATTCCTGAGAAAAGGGAATCATGGGAGAAGGCAGACATAAAAAGATACACATTGGTCTCCACTCAACAACAACCCGAAGCTTGGTTGTTGGCAATAGAAGAACCACGCAAGTTCACAGGAGCTTTGCTGTTTCCACCAGCAGCACCAGATGGCTGTGTGCTTGCCATCTGAGCCTTAATTTGCCTAGACATTGTGAAGAACGCCTGCTCAACGTTAGTAGAGTCGAGGGCGGAGGTCTCAAGGAAGGGCACCTCCAGAGCATCGGCAAACTCCTTTGCCACAGCATAATCGACAACCTTCTTATCCTCCAAATCCGACTTGTTTCCAACCAGGAGCTTCATTACACCACTGGTGGCGTAACGGTCAATCTCCTGCAACCACTGCTTGACATTATTGAAGGACTCCTGGTCGGTGACGTCGTATACAATGATAATACCATGGGCACCCCTGTAGTAGGAAGATGTAATCGTCCTAAATCTCTCCTGTCCAGCTGTGTCCCAAATCTGAAGCTTGATAGTCTTGCCATCCAAGTCTATAGTTCTGATCTTGAAGTCAACACCAATAGTGGAGATGTAGTCTGGTGTGTATGTGTCCTCTGCGAATCTCAAAAGCAGACACGACTTTCCGACACCGGAGTCTCCAATGAGGAGGAGCTTGAACAAGTAATCGTATTCGCTGTTCATACTGATCAAGTCTAAATGGATATTATCTTGTGTAAGTTATATTGGAGGAAACGTAAGGAAATTAGATAATATTGCCTGATAGCCCTTCTGTATATGCTGCGTTCCAAGTATAGAACACCCACTTATGAATGCTGCAAAGTGTAAAAAATAATGATGAATAATTCGGGAAAACAAACACAAAAGAGCAAAAGCTGTGTCCTGTGGTGTAATCGCAAACAAAATGGATGCTTAATCTACAAAACCAACCGTACACAGTGCGAGCTCGATGTAAAGTAAGTTGTTTTAGTCACTTACGCATGGGCAGCATCAACCATGTTTATTGATACGGGTCACCTAATTGTGCTTTGATGAGAGCATCCTGTTGCCTGCCCGTATGATCAGAGAGGCAGACACCGATCCCACACAAAGAAGGGGCAAACACACGCCCACTGCACATCTCTTCTGGCGGGAGGAGGAATGGAGTGAACTTACAAATTATTTCTGCTGATGGTGTGTGCACTACTAGCTTGCTTGCAGCAAACCACCCCTTCTGCTGCCACTGCTGCTGCACTTGCTCTTGGCTCTACGTTTTACTACATTCTGCTACAGTACAAGCCATACGATTAAGCACAGCCTGAAATTATTTACAAGGGCAATGCATTGGCATACCTTACAAAGCGGACTTTGAAGTTCTCGGAACAACCTACGTAGATGAGATTATCTTTGGAATTTAAGATAAGGCATACATTAATTGAAAAACACAACCAGTCATAACGGTAAATCAATAGATAAACAAGATATTATAACCCAACCTGACATAAACTTCTCATGTCACAAAGGTGAGGAACAGTGCTAGCTAGTACCGTAAGCTACATGTGCTGGTGCTTCAGTCAACTTCCTCTACCGTCGGGCCCCCCGCACCAGCACCGCCACCTGGAGCGCCGCCTGGGAAGCCTCCAGGGAAGCCACCTGCACCGCCATCACCTCCAGCACCTGCACCACCTGCACCACCTGCACCACCTGCACCACCTGCGTTGTAGAACTTCATCATAATGGGATTAGCAACCTCCTCCAGCTCCTTCTGCTTCTCGGCATACTCCTCTGTTGAGGCAGCCTGAGATTCATCAAGCCAGTGAATAGTATCCTCTGCAGCCTTTGAGAGCTGAGCGGACTCATCCTCGGACACCTTTTCCTTGAAGCCAGATTCGGAGAGTGTGTTCTTCAAGGAGTAGGCGTAAGACTCAAGTCCGTTCTTAGCAGAGATACGGGAACTTTCCTTCTCATCCTCCTCCTTGAACCTCTCAGCTTCAGATACCATTCTCTCGATTTCCTCCTTGGACAGTCTGCCTTTGTCATTCGTGATGGTGATCTTGCTGGACTTTCCTGTACCCTTCTCCACTGCTGACACGTTGAGGATACCGTTGGCATCAATGTCAAAGGTGACTTCAATCTGAGGTACACCTCTTGGTGCAGGTGGAATACCAGACAATTCAAACTTACCGAGAAGGTTGTTGTCTCTAGTTCTAGCACGCTCACCTTCGAACACCTGGATCAGCACGCCTGGCTGGTTGTCGGCGTAGGTGGAGAAAGTTTCCGATTTCTTGGTTGGAATTGTAGAATTCCTGGGGATCAGTTTGGTCATGACACCCCCTGCAGTCTCGATTCCAAGGGAAAGTGGAGCAACATCCAACAACAGCAGGTCCTGTGTCTTTGAGGATGTGTCACCGCTCAAAATAGCGGCCTGGACAGCGGCACCATAAGCAACAGCCTCATCTGGGTTGATGGATTTGTTTGGCTCTTTACCGTTGAAGAAGTCAGAAACAAGCTTCTGCACTTTTGGAATTCTGGTGGATCCTCCAACAAGAACGATCTCGTGTACCTGCGCTTTGTCAAGCTTAGAGTCCTTGAGAACCTTCTCAACCGGCTCGAGAGTCGATCTGAAGAGATCAGCACACAGCTCCTCAAATCTTGCTCTGGTGATTGAAGTGTAGAAGTCAATTCCTTCAAACAGGGAGTCAATCTCAAGTGAGGTTTGTGCAGAAGAAGATAGAGTTCTCTTTGCACGCTCACAAGCTGTTCTCAAACGTCTCAAAGACTTCTGGTTGGAAGTGAGGTCCTTCTTGTGCTTTCTCTTGAACTCATTGGCAAAATGGTTCACAAGTCTGTTGTCGAAATCCTCACCACCCAAGTGAGTGTCACCAGCAGTGGCTTTAACTTCAAAAATACCCTCATCAATAGACAAGAGAGACACATCGAAAGTACCACCACCAAGGTCAAAAATCAAGATGTTGTGCTCACCATGTCCCTGGTCCTTCTTATCCAAACCGTAGGCAATGGCAGCGGCCGTTGGCTCGTTGATAATTCTAAGAACATTCAAACCGGCAATCAAGCCAGCATCCTTGGTTGCTTGTCTCTGAGAATCGTTGAAATAAGCAGGCACAGTAACCACAGCATCTGTCACCTTGGAACCTAGATAAGACTCTGCAGTTTCTCTCATTTTCGTGAGAATCATAGATGAGATCTCTTCAGGTGAGAATGTTTTGGTCTCTCCTTTGAATTGAACCTCAATCTGTGGCTTACCGGATCTGTCGACAACTTTGAATGGGAAATGTTTGACATCACCTTGCACTTCTGGGTCGCTAAACTTCCTTCCTATCAAACGCTTGGCATCAAACACAGTATTGACTGGATTCATGGCCGCCTGATTCTTAGCAGCATCACCGATCAGCCTCTCTGTGTCTGTGAAAGCAACGAAAGATGGTGTCGTCCTGTTACCTTGGTCATTAGCAATGATCTCAACCCTGTCGTTTGTGAAATGGGCCACACAGGAGTATGTGGTTCCCAAATCGATTCCAATAGCCTTGGACATTGTGTATGTTTGATTCTGTGTACAATTGTTTCTAGATTAAAGTAAATAACACTGTCTGAAATTATTGTAACCAGTTAACTTCAGATTCTCCTAGCCGTCCTAATAAGGGCAAGCAGCAACGGATATTTATATAGGGATTGCCCCATAGTGCTCGTCACAAATAATGATACCACTACTATTGTTCTGGTTGCTTCGATAATCGTCTAGGCGTAAGCTCATCGCATTTGGCTTAGCACATGACGTGCCTGCATGGGGCTGCGGACTCTTCTCCCAGTTTCGCGAACATTCTATAATGTGTATGAAAAGATGGCGAGGGTTGATGGGGAACGTCGTCAGTGTGCACGGGTGACAATACCGCATGGTCGCTATTTGCTTGATACCAGCTGTTATGATAATCTTCAACTATTACTTTGTCTTCATATCTCATAACTTACTAATACGGATTTATAAACTTACGGAAGTGCAGGGCCCATATAACAGCATGGAGGGTCGATGTTTGGGGAGAGCTACCCCATGATCTGGGCGCACAGGGTCTCGGTTCTAATGGGAGATGGTGCAGCGACTGGCAGTCAAACTGGCTTACATCTGGGGCAATTGGAGAGGGCAAACTGGCGTGACAGCTCTGCATAGCAAGAAGACGATGGAGCTTCATGGAACATTTGAGAATCATCCGGGTAACACCATCTCCATCATTTCCAAGGGATGAGCCTCACAGCGGAGACAGCAGGTGATTCCCGAGTACCAAGGCTTTGAGGAGCGGCCAAAGCTAATAAGTAAGTGATATCATTATAGACAATGATACAGATGTTGAAACTACACCAATTATGAAATTCATTGTTATCGACTCTTCAGATTGGGTCAAACAAATAAGCATTTGTTCTTAGGAATAATCTTGTAATGTGCCACTTTGCATAAAATCGATCTTAAACTAAGCTGCTCTAAATGCTATCTGTATTTTAAAGTAACGAATGGAAACTTTATATTTATAATAAGGCACTCTTCAGAATGATCTATCACGTGTTAAATACACATACTAATGAAAAAAACACTGATGAATATACAGTGTGAATCAATAACAATACAGAGATTACTCAAGTTTAATCACACATTTGAGCAATATAGACCCTTAGGTCGGCGAAATTGTGCACCTCGTAGCAGCAAATCAGATCATCTAGAGTCAAAGAAGATATGCTCTCATTGTTGCACACGAGTGACACAGATCAGCATATAGTAGACCTCTACCCCCAGCCAGAATGACATACTTTTGATACTTCACTATCTCATAACAGTTTATGCATGTCCCTTCAGACTACCCTACTCTTCATTCTTCAGATCTTGACCTTGAACAGCTTAGTTTCTCTTTTTGGTCACCGCTGGGATTCTTATTGGCTCGATGTAAGTTATCACTAACTGCTTCAGCACGGAGTATGCGGTTCTGAGAGCTTCAGGGACGTATGGAGAAGAATACAACAACTGATTCACCTTTATATCATATCCGTTCACGACTTCTCTTGTGTAACGGTTCTGGTTGTAACGTAACTTGATGAACACCACAACTCCAGCAATCACAAATAACTGCTTTAGACTTGCAAGAGGGCTGTTACGGAGGATCCCTAACAACAAGAACATCTTAATCAGGGTCAGAATGAATGAAGGAAGCAAGAGAATCTCTGTATTGGCAGCAATCAGAAGAGAGCGCTCGTGGAATGTCTTAACAAAGTTGGATATAAACAGTGAGTAACGAGATCTTGTAGCCTGATTCAATGGAGCGATAGGGAGTAGGTTAGCATTGGCGTAGTTCAAAACATGGAAGATGGCAAATATGACAAAGGGGTATAGAGCACCAGTCACTGGTCCTGGAGATGCCACTGTGACTCTCAACAGGGTTGCCAAGAGGAAATACTGCACGTTGTCATCTCTCAACAAGTTGGCGTACTGTGAAAGAACAAGAGAGATGGCTCTCGTCTTGTACGTTTGCCTTATCACAATGATGTATGTTATTATAATGGCGTTCAGAGAATATTTATAATATTTCAGTGGTGTAGGTGATGTTGGCGACTTGAACAGAGAGGTGACCGCATTCAATACCATGCAAATGATGGCAATCGTATGCCCCAGGAACCAGTAGAACTGCGCAGTCGTGCTCAGTTTCTTCAACGCTTGCATTGGCGTCCTACCAGCAACTTGTGAAGTATTTGCTGACATTATCTGTGTATAGATTGGCCTGTAGTGTGAAGTGATAAGCTTAAGTCAAAAAAATAATAATGAAACAACTAACTCGTGATGAATGAATATACACGGAACTCCACCATAAATTAGTATGTCTTCTGCTCCCTCGCTCCTTGCTAACAGTACGGGGCTTGTGATCTAGCAAGTTGACCGTACAAGATGAATGGAAAGAATAAATAGGAGACCCTTTGGCAAAGGAGGTTATCAACTGGGCGGTGTTGAGTTGGAGTTTTGCTTGGTATATAGAATCACCGACAGTCTCTTCCAGGAAATCGTTCGCTCTCTCACTCGGTTTTCGTTTAAGGAGGAGACGAGGGGATGCGAAATCAATCGCCGAACAGCTTTCGGTACGGTGCCGATGCCATTATCGGCCAGAAAAGTATATCTAGCTCTCGTCAAGATCCACAGCGGTTACGCATGCGCACAGGGGGAGGGGACGATTACCATGCCGCGCAGCTGTAGCGAATGAATGTACTGGGCACGAAATTGCACACGTAAATAGTCCGCACCATTTCTTGGATCCGCATAATTATGCATCGCACAACCGGGGACCCATGGAGTGGGTGGGTGATAAGGTGGACACTAGCGTGGGACAAGGAGACACTCCGAATTTCCGTAAAGGGCAGGCAACAGCTGGGCAATCTCACATCTACGGTGGTTGGCTAAGGATTCCCACAGGTGAAAAGTCGATTAACAAGAGATGAAAACAACTAGAAGGATATCATTATTATCAGCATGACCATCAAAAAAGACAACTAAGGTGGCTGTTGGTGAAAGCACTGGAGTATTTTTTGTCTATGGTTGAGCAGCCCTCCAAGCACAGTTCTCTCTCGACGCAAGAGGGAGCAGTTTGAGTTTCACTCCGCATCTCTCGACAGATGGCTTGCACTTGAGAGCCGTGCAGGAGTGCCTATAAGCTTTTATTGTAGTAGCCAACAGTTTGTTATAATGAGCAGTGGACTGCAATTAAGAGAACACCAATGATTATTAATTGCACTACAACTAGTTCATTACAAAATAGATATAATTGTAGATCAATAACTCGCAGTTTTTTTTGGCGTAAACAATATATCTTATATAGGACCAGTACCAGATCCCATGAAAGCGGATGTGGAAAAACAGTAGGAAGACAAGCACAGAAGAGAGAGAATCGACTAAGAGTACTTACTCACTTGACGAATGGAAAAGTGAGGAAAAAAACAAAAACAAATTGAATAATGCTCAGTTCATAAGTTTAAGCGGCCTCCTCGGTGGCACCTGCCCACTCAGCCTCAGCCTCACCCTGGTCAGCCTCCTCGTAGACGTCGTCAACGGTCTGGTGGATGGAAAGAGCTGGCTTAACGGCAGCATTGTCAAGGGTCCAAGATCTCAAAGCATTCTCAGCATCGATGATGATCTGCTTGGAAGCCTCGTAACCATCGTAGGCTGGTCTGGTCTCACCTGGAGTAACTGGAGAGTCATCAAGGAGCTCAAGGAGTGCCTTACCGTAACCTGCAATAAGGGCAAACTTCTCAGAAAGCTCTCTGAGGGCGTCAAACTGGTAGAGGAAAGCAGCCTTGAGCTTCTCTCTGGTGATGTTGGAAAGCTGGGCCTCAGCGACAAGGGACTCAGCCTCAGCTCTGACAAGCTCCTGCTCCAAAATTGGGATCTTTGGGGACTGTGGGTCCTTGTACTTTAGGTGAGCAATCTCATCGGTGATCTTCTGCTTACGGTCACGGGATGGCTGAACAGATGCCTCGATGTTACGGATAGACTTGAGGGTAATACGGTAAAGATCGTACTTGTCGATGAACTGGTCTTCCAACTCACCAATCTCGTAGATCAGAACACCGAGCTTGTCAGTGACATCGGAGACATCGTCATCGTTCTCCTCACCCCAGAGAGAAAGCTGCTTGGCAACAGTTCTGCGCTCTCTAGCAACAAGGTCAATACTGGTCTCCAAGTTCTTCTCAATCTTGATCAACTGCGAAAGCTTACGAGAAAGCTCAGGGCCAAAAGAGCCGGCGGTACTCTTACGAATAGAAGAAGCTGACAAATAAGACATGGTTAGTAACAACAAAGCTGAAAAAGTGGCTCAATCAGTCCGTTAGCAAGTGATACTTACCAATTGAGGCGCTACCAAAGAACTTGCTCTTGGTGGTAGATGGTGGGGGTGGAGGAGAAGCAATCTGGGAGGCAGTTGGAGCCCTCTGGCTACGCAAAGAGTAAGTACGGTGCATTGTGAGTGGAGTGTTTTTTGTTCCTTTCTTAATCGATAAACGATACAGTTTCAGAATATACAAGAAAGAGAATTTTAAATATTTCAATTCACCTTGTGATACCTAGAGTATATAAGTTATTCCTCCTCGGACGATAATGCGGCAGACGCTCAGGGGATAGAACGTCAGCTCTGCCACCCTTGGTGAAATTGGGTGTTGCTCCATACTAAACGCGGCCGGAATCCCCTGAAACCGGGGTTGCTTTCATATGTGAGAGAAGCATTACATATCGTGGCATTGCCTCATTACGGCTAGAGGATTGCAATTTTGCGGAGACTTCCGAGGATGCATGCCCCTCGGAACACGAGCTCACCATGCATATAAGCAAAACCAGCACATTTCCTAAAAGGGGAAAAGCTGATAACCACATTTAGAGATCACTTACGGATAAGGAAATGCTCTGCACACTCAGGGCTTCTTAAGGCGTAGGAATATACGAATATCTTAGTCGAGATCGGCAGAAGACTTAATGCGAAATTTATAATTTATATTGTAATTTAAATCGTGTTCATATATTCAAATAACCGCAGTGAATTTATACATTAGCCGTGTACTACTCCATCCGGTTACAAGTCTGCCTCTGACTTGGTCTTCTTTGTCGCCCCATTACTCTCAACAATCTCGGAGAGTGGCCTCTTCTTAGATGACGAAAATTTCACCTTCTCCAGCACTCTTTGATAGTCTTCTTCCAATCTCTGATAAGCTGTTTGTAGTTTGTCCTTTCTATCCGCTGCTTCTAGCTCAATGAGGGCATCCTTATTCTTGATGTATAGTCTCCTTTTAATCTGTAATCTAATTGCCTTTTTGCTCAGAGGCTTGCCAACCGATAACAGGTGTAATAAAGCCATCTCAACACATCTCTGGAATTGTCTAGCATCCATTTTCTGTTTATCACGGTTCTTCTCAATCCACTCGTCAGGGACTGGAGCATCCTTAAATCCGTTAGACTCGTCAAACACGCCATTCTCAAATAGTCGCTCTATATCACACCTATCCCTAAGATCATCAAATGCCTCACTGGGATCTTCTACTGTAATCTCAGTTACTCTGTCATTCGCCAGCCATTCATCGACTAGAGCATTATACAGCTGCTTTCCGTGGCCCTTCTGCTGATATGCAGGAAGGACTACAAATTGAGAAATCTTTTTCCTGTAGTGAAGATCAATTTGCTCTGAAGAGTCATACTGTTCATGACCAGTATACTTCCAATATGAGTAAGCGGTACAAAAACCTGCAAATGAAGGCTTTTGGTCTTTGACGGTCTTGAACAGAAGATAGATCTCCCATACCTCATCCTTCTCATCGATATATGAACCAGCCTCAATGAATAGCAATACAAATATTTGAATACGGCGTAAGATCTCGGCTCCCTTGGGCTCTTTCAACGATGTCTTGAAAATTGTATAATGTTCTCCATCCTTGGTAGTATACTCCTTGATTTCCTCGCCTGGAACCTGATATTCCTGCGACTGTATGAGATCTATCCAGGAGGCTTCATCATTTACTACAGTCTCAGAAGGTAAGAACTCCAATAGTTTCGCTTCTACATCCTCCACCTCGTCGTTCAGCTTTGAAGAATAATGGACACTGAGGAATGGATAAAGAGAAGTCGCATCGAATGCCAGCTGAACAATTATGTGTTAGTGCATGAAGCCCATAAAGACAACTATACGATGAAAACTTACGTTGATCTTCAAATCCCTGTAGCCAAAGATTTGTTCGGCGTCTCCAAAAATCGGATAGGTAAATGTGGGCTTGAATGTGAATGCACCTTCAGATTCGGCTATAGGGTTGTGTTAGATATTAGCTAGTTATTCACCAACCATGTAGCATGCGGCGTGTTAACTTACCTAAAGAAACACTCACGACATCATTCGAAGATGACGTCCATGCTTCAGGGAGCATATCCAATGACGACATCTGAGTGGTCTGCTGATATTACGGTATACGTGTGAATATTTTACCAACAGATGGCATTTTATTTGTTTTATATATCTCTCTAGCGAGTTTGCATCAACTTCAAATGACGACGCGGTATGCGTTGGAAATTCAGCCTCACACTACGCGCCATGCGTCTTCGCGTTCAGTGGTCTGGGGTAAGGACAGAGCGGGATATCACACTCCTACACTTCAACTACTACGGTAAACTCATATCCTTTCAGAGGCTCCCACTTGGATGATTCGGTTAGCTTTGTTTTCACTTCAATAGCAATGAGTGTTTTGGAAGCCAATTGAAGAATTCCCTGTAATGCAGCTGCCGCCGTCGCTCTCTTGCATGGAGGATGTTCACTGTCTAATGACAAAGAGCTGGGAGCCAGTTCCTCGAAACTACACCTGGAGAGCATCTGCCTTGGATGATCACAATTTCCAATGGGGGAGCCTGTTCGACACTGAAAACAGTATAAATTCATAAACCTCCCATTCAAACCAAATGCTCGGCTCTGTATATGCGAGTAAAGGTGCTTAGCCGCCGCTTCGATCCTTGATATTGTGCTTTGCTCAATCGTGGGTAGGGATATCATATTCGCTACCAAGTTGTCACCAGTGGGTGATTCTCTATATATTGGATCTCTCACTTGTTGAGCTAGTGGTAGAGCCATGAGATGTTCTGTCTCCATGTCTGCTGGGAATGGAACATTCAAGTCATTTGGAAACATAAGGGGATCCTGTATGTCGATTGTGGGCTCGTTCTCATTTTGTCCTCCAGATGACCATTCAATTGGGTCCAGAAAGTTTTGTGACATTCTGCTTCTAGAGCTGGTTCTGTGGTCCCTGTTCCTGCCGACTTCAGCAGATGATACACTGGAGGTTCTTCGGTGTCTTGCTCTGGAAACTTCACCATGCGAACTTTCAAATATGTTCTCACTTGGTTCCCAATTACCAATCAGGGCATGTAGAATCTCGCGGGTAAAGTTTTGTGATTGCTCCATATATACATACAGGAGCTGGTTGTAGTCACGAATAGAAGCATCTCCCTTTGCCCGTCTTTTCTTCCTAAGAGTTGTCTCTCGTTCAATGTAGTTTTCTCTGGTTTCTGTCAGGACAGCAAGAGAGAGGATAGGAACATGATCGAATTGCATGACTCTATTCCTCCTATTGCAATTTCTATTACCCTGAGTATTTGCTCTTGAAGTATCAAGTACCGAATTGGTCTGTAATGTATGTTGTTGAGCTGATAGTTGAATCGGTTCTGGTCCGTTTCCAACTTCTTCTAAGGCAAAAGTTGCATTGAAAGCTTCTACATCTATTAGCTCGTCCTCCTTGAGGTTCGTATGTGCATCGGGTTGGTGATCACCTCTCGCGTTCACAATCTCACCATCCAAGTTGAATTCGAAATCCAAATCCGCATCTAAGAGCATATTATCATCCAAGAAATCATCAAGGTGGTAATCTGATGCCACTGGAGAAATACGGCCATATCTCCTTTTTGGCATTGGGATGTCGTGTGCCTCTGGTAACAAACTAGATGCACCCGAAAGAAGCGATGTGTTTCCCTGGGACACGGGAAAAGAAGTGCTGTTCCTTCTGGAAGAGGAAGGATTCTCAAAGGTGGGGAGAAGTCCGAAGTCTAAACAAAACATGGAGTCATCATAGAGAAGATTGTTTGAATTGACGGTAGAAATGGTACCTTCAGGGTTGTCGAGGGAGCTGCAGTGGTTTTTGGTATGCGACGTTCTTGTTAACGAATCTTTTATAAGACGGATCTTGGAATTAGAAGCAGCGTCTGAATTGTTAGACTTGAAGAATAGATCTAGATTTGTTATTGTGGGTGAACTCACTGTAGCAATATTGTGTCTTGTGACTATATACTATCGTTACTCCATAGAGTAACCGAGAGCTGACTCTGAGTACAGCGGAAACTTCAGGATTTTCGATTGCACGGCAAACGTTTGGGATGGACAATTTGGTCACATCTTTCTTCTGTACTTTATTATACGTTGATCTTGTTCCCAGGGTTGCAAGGAGCCTTGGTTCGTGTTAGACCTAGAGCAGCATGAGGAATAGTTAAGTTATATGATATAGATGATGCCTACCAAACAGTGGAGATTCCACCATCCTGGTCTGTCCATAAGTTGTAGTTTCGAGACATGGAGATAACAGGTGGAGATTTCTATATGGTTGCCGGATTTTGAAATATATCATGCGGGGAGCGGACCCTCTCAACATATATACGCCTTTTATATATACGCCTTCACGCCTTATTATGGTTGGAACACTTAGATAGTGTGGCTTCAATTTTCCATATTTACACAAGACAAAAACATCGAAAATGATGTGCTATCTTAAACAAATCTATACGTAAAAGTAATATTATTATCTACAAATAAATATAAGCAGGGATATGTCCCTGGTGATGAAGTTTGTCTTGTCTAACCCTCTTGAAGCACGCGCAACATACCACATGCCTCCTATTCCACCCCACTTTACACTACGCCATCACAGCGGCTATCGAGCCAGCCAGTGCCATCACCAGACCCATGAATACTCCTATTCTCAGCAGAATTCTGTTAAGACGACTCAGCTCATGGTGAAATAATGAAAGGTAAAAATAGAATGGTAGTGTTATACAAACAGTGAAACACACTGCACTTCCCAAGAAAGACATAATCTTACCAAAACTCGTAACTACAGTGGCGATAATGAGAAGCAGCAAACTGAGTCCAAATCTACCCGCGATCTTCCTTCCAAAGAAGACTGCATCTTCAAATCCTTCTTTAGATACTACTGATATACGCGTAGACTGATGGGCGGTAACTCCGAAGAAATCATCGAGCGCAGTTATTATGGGCCTGCAACAGAGCGGTGTCTTTGCTAAAGGCAGAACTCCCATGAAGGCACATAATGCCTTTGGCACCCAAGATGGATACCCACTCTCCAGTAGAATGTTCTTTGTTATTTCATCCTCCACAGCAAGGCCAAACATCAAGAATCCTAGTACTGCTATCAGCATATCGACGGTATAGGAGAATGCAAATGTGACCCCAACGCTCTTGTCATATTTCTCTTCGTGTCTCATATCTCTCATTAGTTCTGGGAATACTGCATGTCCACCCCATGGAGCCATAAATATTCCTATGGCGACAAGCAAATCCAACAAACTGGATGGCCAGATATTGGTGGCGGCAGGGAACAGTAAAGACCCAGGAGCCTCACCCTTGATCAGGCCACATACCAAGACAATAATAACTATGCTTGTTGTGCATACAATACCCACGAAACTCAATATCGAGAGAAAACTCAAGGGCAAAAAATTCAAAAAGAAAAGAGCCGCGCACATAAATGTCTTAAAAACAACAGAAGGCACCTCCGGGAACAAGGCTTCAAAGGAATCCCCGAACAGGATCACCATTGAAGCAGAAGCTCCCAGTAAATCCAAGATAAATGTACCAAAGATGATATAGTTGATGTTAGTACCGAATACAAGTTTTCCTATATCATTATAGGTCATTAATGCTTCGTGACGCTTTAGACAGCGTCCTAGGAGGATGGCTGTGAAATGAGTACCCAGAGCTGCCAATGTTATAGACGCAATACCAAGCACCCATCCAGCAAGGTGTAATCCTAGCGGTAGCGATAAGAGACCTATTCCTATCAGGACATTAATTGCATTGAAGATAGTTTGTGCGGCAGTGGAACCAGAGTCCTCTTCAAATGCATCCAGTATATCCCCGATCAAGGGGCCTTCTTGAAGACCATGTGAGCTCACAGGAGTGAGATGAGGACTGAGGTGGAAGCCTGGTTTTATTCCATCACTCATCCTTCTGTGTCGCGATACATCGTCCGTCGCACCGTAGGGTGCAAGCCTAGGTGAGGCCATAGGTGACGTGTTTGGAGAGATCACACTGTCATAATAACTTGCACTGTAACCACTCCTTACCTCTAGCTGGCCAAACATTGCAGAACGCTTTACTGACGAGGCAAACTTATTGAATGAGTTCGCTCCTCCGAGGTCCAAAACTGACTCACGTCTCCGCTGGGACGATGTAGATAAGATTGGCATAGACGTTGTGGTGGATCCGTCCGAGAAAGCGGAGCGCGAGCCAGCCTGTGGTTCCTCATATGGTCTAAAAGGTGTTATCTCCTCTGCCATCCTTTGGTAATATAATTGTGTATTGTTGGTCAAACGACTTGTAAAAAAGAACTCTTAAGTGGAATTGGACAAAGAGTAACGCAGCACAATCAAGAGTACGGTGTTCAGCGGAAGCGTCAATGCCAATACGCACAAACCGTATCGTAGAAGCTCAGAAAGGCAGTCAGTTAGAGCAGTAACTCACTCCAAACCCTTGGGATTAACACTTCAAATCTGTTTATAGTCCTTTTAACTCCCTCAATTGAACGATATTATATCTGCTCTATGACTCTAGATAATCTGTAGCCATGTATATTATCTCCATCTACCTTTCCCCGTCGTATCTCTCCGCTGCATTACTCCAGGTTCCTCCTATATGCACTCCTCTCTCCGTTATGCTTCATCCACTACTAGGAGCCTGTCTAGGCCACCCAACCGCGCGACGTTCTGCAGCGTCGGTTGCCTTATCAGTTGTGCCCTGCAGCATGATATTGGACTCCATACAAAACGCCGTGAGTAATCATGCAGCTGAAGGGTGCAGATGGGCTGAAACTGGGCCTGTGTAAAGCTTCTATACATTTGACTGAGCACCGAACGTGGCAACAGAAATCGTGCGAGGAGATACTCTGCATCTGGATGATGATAGCGAGCTCAGATAGTAGTTTTCATTAGTGATATTGTATTTCATTTATACAGAGGAGTATTGTAGATGAATGCGTACTGATAGAAACATTACACTGTTAAAAATGAATCAAAGTACGAGACAACAAAAAACAAAAATGGTGCAAGACACAGCTGTCCTCCACAAACCAGTAGAATGGTCTCATAGTTATCTCTCGACCTGAAACTCCAACAATGGGGTTGTACCTTTAAGCCTTCCAATCACACATGCTGATGCCAGCTTCGGAATCAGAGTGTCTTCATGTACAGAGGTGTATGCAGCCGTAGCATCGTTCCCTGCGAAATGAGCAATGGAGTCAATTCCTCCTGGATGCCTATGAACAAAATCGGTACAATCTAGCACGACGTTTTTTATTATGATCCAACAATCCTCTAATGAAGAATGTGCAGAAACATCCTCCTGCGTGTACTCCGCCTGTGGGATTGAAAATTGCAGTAGTTCATCCTCAGTCAAAGAGTATGCTATATGAGGGGTCACCTGAAGTGTAGAAGAAGCTACTTCTTTCCCATCCGAGTGAGCAGATGTGACATCAACCTTCGGCTCATACGGAGTTAAGTGTGATTTGATCTGACTGAGTCTCTCCATACTCGTATTTGAAAACGCACTCAGTAAAGCTCGACAGGCTGAATCGGCAACAATCCTTCCATACACCACACAGGCTGATAGTGACGATCCACCTAAACGATTAGCTCCATGAATACCCCCGGCCAATTCACCGGCAGCGTAAAGGCCCTCGATCGGTTTCCGAGCACCTAGAACCTGTCCCTTCTCGTTTACACGTACCCCACCCATAGTGAAATGTACAACCTGCGAAATATACCCAACGGTGAACTCTTGCTCTTGTTGATCTTCATTTATACCTATGAATGGAACACTTGGGAAAGAGGATTTTCCAAAAGGATCACTAGTAAAATTTGAAAATGTGGTGTAGATGTCAAACTGCATACATAAGTGTTCGACACTGCAGTTGAGCTCCTCTGCTAGCTGTGATGTCTTCAGAGTCCTCATAAACCCTCTGTCAATATAGTACTGTACATGGTGACGAATCTTCTCTTTCGCGGTCTGATTCAAAACTAGCAGTATCTTGGAGTTGTCTCCATTTTCAGCAATAGTCTCTGTCATTCTTTGGCAGACACCCTCTCTTGAGCCAAGCTCATTGCAAAATCTTTCACCACGACAGTTCAACATGATACCGCCTTCACCACAGAGTGCTTCAGCACCCACTGTTAGAAATCTCTTATCGGCATGTACTACCTTCTCATCAAATGCAACCAGACCTGTAGGGTTTACCTGGATTTGATCCATATTCACTGGAATTCCTCCAGCTTTGATAAGAAGCTTGTGTCCGTCTCCAGTAGCGTGAGCTCCGTTGCTCGTGGGAAGTTTCATGAGGTCCGGCCGATACTTCTTGACAAGTGAATTGGAAGAATCATAGTCTGCGGCATAACCACCAGTTGTCATTATAACTGGTCCCTCGACTCTCCTCAATTTACCGTCTTTATTTTTGATTACTATTCCAGTCACCTTTGAGTCCTCGTGCATTATCAGCTCTGTCACATGCTCTTCTTTGACAATCTTGTAATAGTGAGGATTCAATTGACATAATTCCTCAACCCTATTTATGAGAGCAGAAGTTATAGTCCTTCCCGGGAAGTTATCACCCCTTGGCCTGTGAGTCCTGGCCTCCGTATGGCCTCCCAGACGTGCCACCACTGATAGATCCAGATCGAATTCTTTATGAAGCCATTCCAGGGCTTCAGCTGATCTGTTAACCAACATGTCTATAAGAGGTTTGTTCACCTCACTACCAGATGACTGATAACTGTCAGCTTTGAATTTTTGGAGAGAGTCATTTATACCGAGCTGTAGCTGTGATTCGGTTATTGCTCCATTGATCCCACTCATGGCTTTCAAAGAGTTGCCGCCGAGAAATGCCTGCTTTTCCACCAGAAGGAAATGGGCACCATTGGTAGCACACTGGTATGCCGCACACAGTCCGGCGAGACCTCCGCCAACAATAATGACAGCATGTGCTGGAGTATCCTCCAAATATGGAGGTTGGTCAACCATCATGGAATCTGTGATACCACAAAGTCCTTGTGTCCAAAGTCCTTGTGTACAAAGTACTTGGGATGAAGTACAGTTACTGTCGATTAGGAGACGCAGCACGCATATCAACCACAAACAGATCAGGCACGGAGTCTTATCTTAATATATATATATATATATATCATCCACGCTCCCCTGTCCGGAATTACGATGTATGATGTCTATAGTACTACTACTCACTAGCGGAGCCGGGCAAAAACATATCAGCATATCGGTATATGATCCTGCAAAGAAATAGCCGCCATGTTCCTTAATCGAGCCGCCTCTTCTCCGCATCACTGGCTCCAGCCAAAAGGCTACCTTGCCTTGGTTTCCCCACACTATCTGTGGGACTGGCACATCCTGTCTCACTCGATTGTCCATGCTTACCTAGGATATAGGCTGGAATAAAGGTCGTGTGAAAGGTACAGAATCAAGGCATGGAGCGATCTCATTCAGGTGACGCGGAAGAGAGGGAACACTACTGTGTTTAGCACGCGCTGTAGAGTACGTGTGCTCCCTATTATTATCTTACGCGAGATGTAAACAAACCGTGCATCCTCTTATATGTTTAGTATATCTAATATGCAGGGAGTAGTAGTGTAGTGGCTTTCCTGTGCTGTAGTGTCTCAACATACAGTGGCAAGGTGAAAAGTGACAATTGGCTTATTACTAAGTAAGCAATTTCTTCTGTCACCTTCTTGTAACATTCTTATTCACTGTCTTCTTGTTCAATCTCATTTTGTATCAAATCACACTATCAATGGGCAGGTTACCTTCAAAACCAACAAATGAGTTGGGAACCGGGGCTGGATTGCCGCTGCATCTAAGGCCCAGACAAGTGGATAACCCTCTTGGCACCCTTGCCAAACCTTTCAAGGTGCCAGTTAAGGGCAGATCAGAAGCCACAGGAACGAGGAATCCCGTTCGGAATGCAAGATCAAGGGCTCCTGTCTCCTATGCCCTTATGGAGTTGGATGAGAACTCGATGAATGATAAGGATTTGGCGGTAGACGCTGATGGTAACACAATAACGAAAAAGAAGGGGGCTATAATGTCAAGGAGACTTCTTGCAACAATGGATATTTCTGCAACCGTTCTTACAAAACGTTTTTCGGTTCCGATCAACCCAGATAAGGAGAACAACTTTGCTCTTGAGAATGCTGCACCACCGCCACCTTTGGGAACCAGGAGAAAACCAACGCTTGTGCCGAGGCCGCTGCATGACCCCATGAGCGAGTATGCCATTGTTTTGTATGATCCAACGGTAGACATCATTCCAGAAAAGGTAGTTGAGGCTGCTCCTGGAACGTCACCCATACCCCCTCCTGTAGATGATGAGACTGCTGAAATTCCTGAGGAATCTGCGGTTAAGAAGCGCAAGGTTCATAAGTCACTTAATGAGATCCTTGGCTTATCCAAAAACTATAACGAAGACCCAGCAGACAAGTATCCAAATGTTCCTGTTGTGATTGATCCAAAGTTGGCTAAAATTCTGAGACCGCATCAGATATCCGGTGTTAAGTTTCTTTATAGGTGTACATCTGGCCTTGTGGATGCTCGTGCCAAAGGATGTATTATGGCTGATGAGATGGGACTGGGTAAGACACTTCAATGTATTGCTCTCATGTGGACATTGTTGCGTCAAGGACCGCGTGGTAAGAAAACAATCGATAAGTGTATTATTGTTTGTCCCTCATCCCTGGTTAAAAATTGGGCAAATGAAATAGACAAATGGCTGGGAAAGGGAACGCTCACCTCCCTCCCAATAGATGGAAAATCTACCAAGGCTGGAGATGTGTCATCAGCACTACAGGGCTGGGCTCTTGCAAGAGGAAGGAATATTGTTCGTCCTGTTTTGATTATCAGTTACGAGACCCTGAGGCGAAACGTGGATTTCCTAAAGGATACAGAGATTGGGTTAATATTAGCAGATGAGGGTCATAGATTGAAAAATGGTGACTCTCTTACTTTCACTGCTCTGAATTCGCTCAACTGTGAACGTAGAGTCATTCTCTCTGGTACTCCTATCCAAAATGACCTATCAGAATATTTTTCCTTGCTAAATTTTGCTAACCCTGGCCTGCTCGGTTCACGTTTGGAATTCCGTAAACACTATGAACTTGATATCCTAAGAGGTAGAGACTCTCTCGCAAGTGATGGGGAGCGCGAGAAAGGTGACCAAAAGCTGCAAGATTTGAACACCCTTGTTCAAAGCTTCATCATCAGACGTACAAACGATATTTTGTCAAAATATCTTCCTGTCAAATACGAGTATGTTATTTTCTGTAAACTGTCACCTCTTCAGGATGCTCTGTACAAGCATTTCATCACATCCCCTGATATCAGGAAGCTTTTGAGAGGAACCGGCTCTCAGCCGTTGAAGGCAATTGGCCTGCTTAAGAAACTCTGTAATCATCCGAACTTGGTGGATCTTGAGACTGATTTTGAGGGTAGTGAGCATCTTATTCCGGAAGACTATGAGCCAGACAGCAGTCGCTCGGGTAGAAACAGAGAGGTGCAGACATGGCACAGTGGTAAATTTCAGCTGCTCCAGCGGTTTTTGTATAAGATTCACCGAGAGACTGACGACAAGATCGTTCTGATCTCTAATTATACCCAGACGCTTGATCTGATCGAGAAAATGTGCAGATCAGTCAGGTTTCAATGTCTCCGTCTTGATGGTACAATGAATATCAACAAGAGACAGAAGCTGGTGGATCGTTTCAATGACCCAGAAGGAAAGGAATTTATCTTTCTTTTAAGTTCAAAGGCAGGTGGTTGTGGTATCAATTTGATTGGAGCTAATCGTCTTGTACTGCTGGATCCCGACTGGAACCCCGCCTCTGATCAACAGGCACTTGCCCGTGTGTGGAGAGATGGCCAGAAGAAGAATTGTTTCATTTACAGGTTCATTTCAACCGGTACCATCGAAGAGAAAATCTTCCAGAGACAGACTTCAAAAATGCAGTTATCGTCATGTGTCGTTGATTCTAATGAAGATGTTGAGAGGCTGTTCTCTTCTGATAACCTCAAACAGCTCTTTGAGTACCAAAAGGACACCATCTCCGATACTCATGACACGTTCAATTGTAGGAGGTGTAAAGCAGATGGCAAACAATTCCTCAAGCCACCAGCCATGCTTTATGGAGATGCAACCACCTGGAATCATCTGCACCATGACGTTTTGGCTCAGAATGAGGATACTCTAGTGAGCAACGAAGCTAATTTTGATGATGTCAGTTACTGCTTCCAGTATATTTCGCATTAGGTATATGTATATTTCACGGCTGTGAAGCCTCACTTTTTAGAATTATGGTATTTATATAGAGATCGTTATATAAATTCAAAAATGTCAATGATCATCTTCTGCGTAGCTGTATTCCTTCATTAATCATTACTTTATTATGACTCATCCCTGTGTATCCAGGAAGGTTCCCAATATTGCCTCTCGCCTTCGCCCTGGTCGTCTGTCCATAGCAATCCATTAGATACCATATCCTCCAAAACAGTCTTTGCCCTCACAGTCTTCCAGTTGAAGTTATCCCTCACTAATGAAACAGTCACATACCCTAATATATCACAAGTCTCAATAATAAGGTTTTCATCTTTATTAAGTGCCTGTGGTACCGACTTAGCGTATGGTTTACGTCCAATATATATGATTTGGATCTCATCCCCAATAGAGCTCAGCAGATTGGCAGCATTGAGTATGTCCTGCTCCGATATGTTTAACGTATGTACAGCAGATAGAGCCGAAGAGGCGTTCAAAACTCGCCGTATCTCATTCAATGATATTATTCCTCCATTGACATCCCTGCTATCCTGGCACACCTCTATTATCTTCATAGCCAGTTCATAGTAGAATTCATTGGCTTCTTGTGGAGAGTCATTCTGCTTGGACCGAACCTCCCCACTACCGGACTGGATGATCAGGGGATCTACTCCAAAACTATGACACATTTGACTAAATTCAGTCCTGAATTTGGGGTTGCTTTTTATTTCCTCTCCGTGCTGTTTAGCATAGGCGACAAGGGCATTTTGGAATACCTGTAGTTGAGTAGACACCTCTTGCGACTGTCTTGCAAGCAGAGAGTTTCCCACTTTCTGGAACTGTTGCTGATCTCTCTCCACATCGTCAAAAGACGATAGTCCTATCCTTCTATTCATCTTAAGGTACTGATTTCTGATTTATACAATACAATCTGTGAGAGTGTGTTGATACCATATAACAACAATTTTATACCACACTCAGGAAAAGGAGTTATCCTAACTGGGGTTAGATAAGATAACAGTATTGCGTCATGCACTACCTTATCTAGCGAATGCATAACTGACAAACTACGGACGATAAAAACAACACTATAATCGTACAAAATAAGCATTTCATTTAGATAAAGTTTATTTACTCTATGTTCTCTATACGCTCATAGCATATCACCGAAATCACTCTCCTGGAGGTAAGATAGTAGCTCCTGTTCTCTCTCTCTGGCGTCAATGTCAGTCTTCAGATCCATACGGTTAGTGCTCAATGGGTAACGCATGGCCTTGACACTTTCATTGTGCAAAGTCATACAGAACCTAATGCGCTGGTCAAACTCGTACTGTGGTTCCTTAGTAGAATAAACATCCAACAGCTCCCTGCTCTGCATGTAGCCCTTGTTGTGGTTAATTGTGGCATCAATCACACCGTCTCTGATGGCCTTTGCCACTATGTATTCAGCACTCAGCTCACTGTCCAAGTGTAGCTTTATACAAATGTCCTTGAGGGAAATTCTTGTGTATGACAATGAGATGATCCTTATACCTGTTTTGATAACGTTTTGACGGAGGCGCAGAACAAGGTTATAGTTTGTGTCACGCTTGAGAACATCTCCATATTTGCTCGATGCAACACCAAAGAGGTTCAAGTCTCCAAGCCTCACTGCTCTAGTCACCGCGAGGTATGGGATTAATGCCTTCTCATTGACGGGGTCACTGAATGTGGAGAGCTCAGGGATATCACCCATAAGCAACTCGATCAGTATGTTCAACTTGACAGTGGACTGCACGAAACCGGCTGAAAAGCTGGACTGAGGAGACTTCCTGATAGCGCTTATAGCACATTCGTGAGCAGAGGAGTAATCCAACTGAATGGCATGTATACGTGCCAAGTAGTAGTAGTAACGTGCAACAAGAGAATTTGAAGCATGCTCTGGGAATTCAGTCTTCTCAACCAAGTTCCATGCCTGGTTGATGTCATTGGCAAGAAGGTAGTTCCTGAGTAACAAAGTGATGGTTGATGCTCTTGTCTCTGTGTCATGACGAAGGGTTGCAGTACGTAGCGCCAGCAATAAGTCTGCACGGATGGGGACAACATCCTCCAAAAGCTCCTTGGTCCTTGCAATGTAGAACCAAATCTTGGCGGATATGAAGTCAAGCGAGCGACGGTTGAACGATCTAAGAGTGGTTATGACATGTCCATTGAGTTCATCAAGGACTTTGTATTCCCTCTTGTCGTGGAGGAAGAGCTGAACGAGGAGATGGATGAACACCTCAACCTCGGGCAAGAGCTCCTTATGCTCTGTTGCATCCTCCGAAGTGTCCATTTGGTCTGCTGATACATCGAAGCCAGAAAGCGCTGTTAATAGATGGTCCTTGCTTGCACTCTTCTCGCTGAATTTGGATGTGATGGTGACGCGGAGATCATCTGCGGTGAGTCTCCTTCTAAGAGGACCCAGTCCACGAAATATCTGGAGAACATAACGGGGGTCAAAATTCGTGACAGACTTCTCAATAGAAGCATACGCTGCTTCCAATGCTACACGTATATCGTATTAGTACTTTCCTTAAAATAATTCATGCATGGAGAGATATGATATATGGGGCCCGATTACCACCATTGTGGCATCTCGCCACATACTCTACCTCACAGAGACCAATGTGAATTCATCTGCCTTTACTTACCCTCTACAACGGGAACCTCAACATCCACAACTTTTGCCAGCTCGGCAGGAACGGCATCTAGAACTTCTGTGTTTGCCATTTTTGTCGACAATTGCTATATCAATACGGTTTTGGAACATGACTGATTATAATTGATGCCCTATGTCTTTATCTATCCATACGCTTACTGTCATGTCGTCAACACCATCCACACGTAGGACTGGTGGCGATGGTGGGATACGATCGATTTGTTGATAAACACACGCATTCCCCCGCAGGTTAGGCTCACTCGTTCATAAGGAGAGGAGTCTCCACATAGTGAGGAGCTCCTCCGAAGATCGATATGGCTTAAGAAAAATAATATCAAATGTTGGATTCTTCGGGTTTTTATTTTCATGTCCTGTGACTTGTATAAATTTTAATTAAATATAGATCAATAAATTTACAAATGACTCTCGTCAGAAATACAACTATGCGGCCCACGGTGATATACTACATAGTGTATTTTCTGTCTTGAGATCCTTCTATGCAGTAAAACTTAGGGCAATTGCTGTTCCGACACACCATGACGATATCAGTGTGATGCCTACCAATTTATCAAACTTCCATCCATTTAATGGTATGAGCACCAAAGTAAGCAACAAGGCAGCCAGTAAAGCCAAACCCGAGCATAAAAGAGTTTCGGACATCTCGATGTCAAAAGTATCCTCTTCTGAGCGAGCAATGACAATAATACCATTGATTCCTATTCCCAAAAGGAGGTTCATCAAGGGGCCACCAAAACATGCAGCGAGAGCCATCAAGGGGAAACCCATCCGGGCAATAGTGACATTCGAGATGATGTCTCCAACAGAGTTTCCAATGGCAAAAATAGTAAGTCCCAACGCCGCTTCCGATATGTTACCAAATACTGAGATGAACTGTAGGATATTCACAATCTCCGAAGCAAATATAGATATCCAGCAGAGTGACAAAGTGAAACCCAAACTTACTAGGATCAAAAAGAGTAACTTACGATATATTGTGTGCTTGTCGAATGGATGTTGGAGCGCACGAACTACACCCCATGAGAACACTGCACCAAGTATAACAGAGCTTATCAGGAGCATCCAAAACTGAGAAGACCCGGGAAACAAACACACAACGAGTATGGGAAAGCAAAAGAAGCATTGCGAAATCATAGGCACCTCCAGCTGCCTGTATTTGATGTTGAACAACGCATTCCCACGACTAACAACCGACTGTTCAAAATCCTCTTCACGTACCACCAACACGGTAAATCTCAAAACTTGGTATATGGGGAATCTCAAAATAGTGATCGCCTTGTAAGTGGCCCTCGAAATGAAATCAAGTGCACTTAGTAACAAGCCTCTCTGCTTCCAGTTTTCAAACACCCTCTGTAGTGACTGCTGAAGGTCGAGGTTAGAAACGTCAGCTTCCAGTGGATCATCGTCTTCAGGTATTTGTCTTCCAAGGTGCTCATCTCCTGGATCTGGTGAGATATCTCTGTATGGTCTCCAGGAAATGGGTTCTGATTCAGATGGAAGTTCCAGCTCTTGAGCAGAATGCTTGGGCACATCTGTAACACCATCAGCATCATTGTTCAAGTGGGACATACCTATAGCTGATACTCCTGCCAAATGTGGAAGGGATTGACTCCTCTGTAATTTTTGCAGCACAAAGCTGAATTCCAATGCAGAAGTAAGAGAAGGACGAAACTCAGGAAGTTGTGGTTGGTGCAGTGATCCTGCCTCGGTTACTAAATACGTAATATCCCTAAATATCTCCTCCTCGCTCTTTGGTTGGTGTGGAACACTCCCAATCCTTGCCAGTTGCTCGCCATTGGTCATCGGACTGTCATGAACTTCTACACCATTGCTATTTCCTTGTTGATTATCAACCTCTACATAAGGGCTTCGCAACAGGCTGTCAGTAAAGTGATCATCGTTATCTGTGTATGCACTCCGAATATCATGCTCTGTCTGAGCCTCCTGTTCCCTTTTATGGCTGTTCCAAGTCCATACAGCCACAACAACCACATATGCTATATATATCCCAACCATTGCAAAACACTTAATAAAAGTAAGCGTCTTTGAAGCTAATAAGACAACCACAACGGTGGATGCCGCTATAAAGAATGTCAAATCCCGTATCAAAGTGGCCTTTTGGTTCCTGTTATTCATGGCTACCACTACCGATGATGTTCGAGCATTTGACGCTGTTGTCAGTGAATCTCCGATTTCAAAAGGTTGAGCAAGGCACATGACTCCCAACACAAAAGATGTGATGAGGAAAGCTGAACCAATAAGCTCACCGATGGCTAGCGAGGCATTGCCTGTCCTGAAGGATTGATATGTGCCAACAATATCAGGGGATCCATTGCCAAAGGCTAGTAATGTCAGTCCGGTTATGTTGTGTGGTAGCTTGAGAGAGCTGCCTACAGCTGAAATGTTGGGGCAGAGGAACTCCGATGAGGTGAGACCAAGAGCGACAAAGAGCAGTACAGCGACGACTATTATCACCGGTAATATGATGATACCTCTAATAGCAGACAAATTGGAACTGCAATAGTAAAAGCTGAAATAATTCACCCATCCCGTTTGTAAGTCACCACACACGGCCCTAGCAAACTCACACTGTTGATCTTTGGGGATCGAAAAGATATCGTAACAGGAGCCGGTAGCGAAGGTGCCTAAGAGTGCTGTCTCATTTGCAAATGAACCGCCGCTCCAAGCTTTGCCGGCCATTTTTGTTAGATACAGTCCATCTTGATATCCTTCTAAGATGCCGTCGAGGGGTGTTGATCAGTACAAACTGTAGAATGAGCTGGGATGTTGAATTGTCACTTTCCTTTAGTTAGCGAGCTGTTCCCCACTGTGCCGATATGTCCACGCGGTATGGAGAGCCGATGAACAGGCGATGCTGATTTTGGTGATGCACTTCCTACAGCTCAAGCGTGGAGGAGGGAGATCCTGGCTTTAACTCCGTAATCATATCATGTAACCAACTCTACAGAGGTTTTAACAAGATATCCGACGGATACTTCATAAAATATATATATTCATATCTATTCGTCTTATGTGTATTTTATCACATGTGGCCGATATCAGTTTTAAATTTACTTAATCTGCACTTCATTTATGTCTCTGCAGTAGCTCAGTCCTTTTCCTAAACAGAGCATAATAACCGATCGGGGTAACCCTCGAGACGACTTGCTCCGAAAGAATTAGATATATTACACACGCCTATATATAATGACCATACAATATAGAATATTTCTGCTTTTGTAGACCAAAATCTAGAGCACACCGTCAGAAATCATTCGTTCTTCTTAGGCTGGCTTGCACCTCCACCGAGCTTCTTTTTGGCTATTATGACCATTCTGTAGAACCAGTAGACATTCAAGAGATTAAGGGTAATATTCAGTGTAAGTGCGGTAAATGGCTTCCATAAAGACAGACGGTCCAGGTATTCCAAACAAACAAGGATTGACCTTATTGTGGCATAGAAACCCCAAACGATTCTCACTGAAAAGAAGGTGATCATCAATAACAGACCATTCGCTACCACAAACCAATTGGGTGCCCATCCTGCAGGAAGTCTCGAAAAAAACCAATTGATGTTGACAAACGGTGTTGAGAGCTCAAATGCAAGAAAGGCAGGGATGTATGGCTGCATGAAAGGTGAGAATGTGAGCGTAAAAACGTAGAGAGCGGCAAATCCATGGAACAAAAACCCAAGTCCGAACAACTTGTAGTATCTTATGCAGATATAGAGATCCCAGATAAAATAACCGCAGGTGGCCGCTGCCACAAAACCTCCATATGGAGTGTAACCGAAAATTGGATCTTCTTGTATTTGTGGATTTGATGCCATAGGGATGATCATCAAGATTGAAAGCACCGCCTGGAACATTGATACAATGTGAATGTCGAAATTGACCTTGGTCTTCTTGGAGATCTGCGTCTCGTAGTGCTCGCCGAATAGAGACTTTGAGATCAGGGGCGAGAGAGAGTATATAGTCAGATAAAATCCCAACGAAAACGCTATCTCGTGCCAATGGGCACTGAGATACGAGGAAGGCTCCTCGGGGAATGGCCTATACTGCAACAATACATCGTTTACAAATGGCTCCATCTTCAATTAGATCCTCAATTAGATATGAATAATGTGTGAACCAAAAAAAAAGGAGTAAGGCCTGCACTGATTCACCAGTATCTTATAAAATCGATTGTCGAAATCTCTCTTGTGAAATAACGCGTTCCTATCTCTTATCAAGGATAATCCCTTTTTCTTATGCGGTCCCCACAAATCGCAGCAAAGCTTCTTGACAACCAATGCCCTTAACTTATCCGTGTCCGGGGGGAGCCCATTATAAGTCATCAACATCTCCAGCGGCATACTAGCAGGTAACCTCCATCTTCATGCAGGCGCCAGATCAAACCCTCCGCGTTTCCCCTGTTGGGTTTGTGGAGATGCGAGATGGATTCAACCGATGCTGGGCCCGATGCTGGGCCAGACGCTCGGCAGTGTCTTGTAATGGTCGTGTTCATCCCACCGGTTTCAACAAATTTTTGGGCTCATGTAAGGTGAAGCGGGTACGCAACGTGGTGCAGAAGCCACAGCGAGCGACTGAGTGTAGGGTAGGCGAGGCGACAAAGACAACGACAACCAGTCTCAGTTCAACGTATATATGAGGATATATGCGCAATGTGGTGTTCTAGGTTGGCTCCTGTCACTACCATTGCGAAAAGGTTTATACATACCAAGATGTCCTACCCTCTTATCTGTCTCGGTAACCCACTCCTGGGTAAGTAAACTCGGTGAATTTTCCAACAGCTCTCTGTGCTGTACTTGAATGAGGAAGGAAGTAAGTGCGTATTGAGACTAACCAAATATTCTAGATATCCAGGTTGATGTTGAACCATCCTACCTCGAGAAGTATGAATTGAAGGCCAACGATGCTATCCTTGCTGAGGAGAAGCACATGCCAATCTTTGATGAGGCTCTTGCTGACGAGAAGGCTCATCTCCTTGCTGGTGGTGCTGCTCAGAACACCGCCAGAGGTGCTCAGTACCTCCTCCCAGAACACTCTGTCCTCTACTTCGGTTCCGTGGGAAAGGACAAGTACGCTGAGAAGCTCATTAAGGCTAACGAGTCGGTTGGTCTCACCACCAAGTACATGGTCCAGGAGGACATCCAGACTGGTAAGTGTGCTGCCCTCATCACCGGCCACAACAGATCTCTTGTCACCGACCTTGCTGCCGCCAACCACTTCAAGGCTTCTCACCTCGAGATTCCAGAGAACTGGGCTCTTGTTGAAGGTGCCAAATTCTTCTACATCGGTGGTTTCCACTTGACCGTGTCCCCAGCGGCCATTATCAAGCTTGGTGCTCACGCGGCTGAGACCAGCAAGCCATTCATCCTTAACTTCTCTGCTCCTTTCATCCCACAGTTCTTCAAGGACCCATTGGCCAAGGTGATCCCATACACTGACTACATTGTCTGCAATGAGTCCGAGGCAGCCGCTTACGCCGAGACCCAAGAGACCCTGTCTGCCACCGCCCCACTCGAGGAGGTTGCCCTCTACATTGCCAGGTTGCCAAAGGTCAACACTGATGTCCCAAGAACTGTCGTGTTCACCCAGGGAACTGACCCAACCTTGACCATCACCTATGATGCCAAGAATGACACCATTGTTAGCAAGTCTTTCCCAGTCCACGCTCTGGCCTCTGATCTCATCAAGGACACCAACGGCGCTGGTGATGCTTTTGCCGCTGGTTTCGTTGCTGGCCTCGTTGAAGGTAAGACTTTTGAGGAGTCTATTGATGTTGGTCAGTGGCTCGCTGCTCAGAGTATCCAGGAGTTGGGTCCATCTTACCCATTCCCAAAGAAGGCCTATCCAAGTAAGCAGTAACCGATCATAACCTACACATGAGCGTTATTTTGTTTACGATCCTTCAACAGTATTTTTTATGATTCTTTTGATTCACTCCGTTTAAATTTTCTCTCTGGTTTCGCCGTTTCATTTTTGGGAGGGCCTCGGGCTTCTATGGATAGATTTGTATGTTCCCGGAGGTTACACATGCATATAATTCAACTTTTGCATTCAATAAAACTCTATAAAGTATATATTCATTTGCAGTATTATGAAACATTACTTACATCACCCCCATTCCACTCGCAGTAGAAGCATAGTGGGGTACAGCCCATGTAAGACAATCTTCCACATCTCTCAAGTCGGCAAAGCTAAGATCTAACAGGATCTTCGTATCGGCAAAATTGCTTGTCTGTCCATCCCGTGACTTCCCTAATTGACTGAAGCTGTTTGTCCTAATTCTGGAAATATCTAATTTGACGACTAAATTGCAAAAGGTTGATGTTGTTGAAACCACAGCCACAATCTTGAGAGAGTCTGAATAGTCACCAGCAGACGCACAATCAAGTAGTAGTTGGAAACGAGTTGCTGGAGGTGTGGTGCAGCGCACGAAGGCATCTTGTTTGGCCTGTCCTTTCTCAGTGAAATATGGGAAGACCTTAAACTTTTCGGTATCACCGAGCACACTGCCTGCGTTATGTTCCTCCTTCAAGTACTCCAACACCACGGAGTGCAAGATCTCACTCATTTGCTTGACCCATCTATTATGTCTATAGTGTCCAATCAATGGTCTCAATAACAGTATGGGATTCTGGGCTTGTCTGGTAGCATTGGGGTCATGTGGTTGAAGTACGAGTGGGGTTCCACGTTTGGCCTCTAATTGCTTCCGGTGGTGAGCACACAGCATGAAACGCAGAAACAGAGCTATATAATCTGCTCTCTGATCATGTATAGACCTACTTTCAGGTTGACGCCGTGAGGGATTCTCATCCTCGCTCTCCTCGTACTCGCTATCCAAAGTGACTGCTTCAATTTCCAACAATTCATCATGCAAATCTACCACTATCTTGTTTGAGTCTACTTGCACCTGTGCAGATATCAAAGATGTAGCCTCCTTGATGAGTTGGAAGAAAAGCTCCTCCTCAAAAAGGTAGAATCTTGCACTGTTGACCTCAGCAGTGGTAGCGTCATGTGTTTCACCACTGTTTGTTGAAGTAAATATACCGTCGTTGATGGACTCCAATGTGCTTGAAATATCTGACTGTCCTAATACCACAGTCTCATCGTCCTCCTTTCCTAATACTCTTATCTTGATCACTTTATAGCTTTGTTCTACCTGATTATTGGCAACCTTTCTGAACATCAAACTACCATCAGATGGATCTTTCCTGAGCAATCCAATTCCTTTATCATAGTATGTTGATCCAGAGTCACCGAATCCATATTTCACACCGATCTCCTTAGTATTTCCATGTGTCCCACCATTGGCATTTACCTTTATTAGCACCTCTTTCGATTTAAGAACACCAAGAATATCACTCCAGTAACGCCTTTCCTTCAACACTTCTTCGCTGAGTCTCGTGCTGGCCGTTCTGAAATTTGCCGATGATCTCGTAAGGCATTCCAGCTTCCAGCCCTGGCCAACCTTTGCGTTTTCATCCTGGGACTCTGGTTTCTCGTCTGCGACTATCTGGTCACTGTTCAAAGAACCAATTTTTACGTGCTGCTTTAGATGAGGTGACATCGAGGTTGTACCAGCAGCAGGACGGACACAGGATATCAGCAACGACACAAAGTCCAAAGAGAGTGAGGACTCGTTCAAGGCTGACTGCACCAGGCCAATTACCTCTTTCTTTTGCTTCACGAACTCTTCGTGTGATTTAACAGTGTTTGTCTCTCTAGACTCTAATGGCGCCAGGGTTATATTCTCATCCTCATCGGCAAACGAAACCACCGGCAATCCCTGTTGATTATGTATTACATCTGATGCTCCGGAGGTCAAACTGCTCAGTTCCTCCATTAGGTTTTCCTCGGTCACATCTAGAAAGGAACCTCTTTCATGCATTATTCGAGGAATAATTTCCGCCAATTCGAGCATAGAACTAAAAAAAATCAGGGTGTTAGAACAAATATTTCACTCAATCAAAACTCAGCCGAAGAAGCGAGTGTTTCCTCATGGCTGATACATACTCATCCTTCAGGAACTCATCGTGGTGACAATTCTCTGCCAGCACAGGATTCAAAGGAGTAAATGAGCCCGTCATATTTCCATAGCTGAATTAATCCAGAGAGAACAGATGATGATATTTGCACTTGTTATATAAATTGCAGAATTTAGCTATAGCTGGTTTAAATTAACCTCAGGTCCTTAGCGCATGCATTGACGCGGAGTGCCTCGAGGCAAGCAGTAAGCTGAATGTGTGCGGAACAACTGTATGCGTGAGATAGTGGGGTAGGTGACAGGGAGAACAACTACTATTTGGAAACATATTAATAGGAACCATATCACTAGCTGAGTGCATAGGTCTATAAAGCCAGGGAATTCATTTATTTTGATAGTGATTTAATCGTAAAGATACATTCTATATACAAAATGTTTCGCTACTCCTTCTTGGACTCAAGGGTAGCCTGCTCATCAATAGCTCTTAATCTCTCAGTAAGATGAGGGTGGCTGTGGTGGTAAGCGGAGTAGAGCCAGTCAGTTGTAAGAGAGCTGAGGTTTTCCTTGTGCAAACCAATAAGAGCAGTCTTGAGCTCATCCGCGTATCCCAGGTTGACGGAATATTCATCAGCTTCATACTCATATTTTCTGGAGAGAAGGTTCATGGCAAAACTCAGCACTGCATCAACAGGCTTGAGGATATCTCCAAAGAGGAGGAATCCCACCAAGACTGGCTGCTCTGTAGCAAATCCAAAGCTCTGGAAAAGCGACTTATTCTTCACAAAAGCAGCAAAAAGACTGAAGATGGTGAAAATATGAGCCTGGCCAATCACCAAGAGCTTGGTGGTGTGAGAAAGTGCCCAGTGGCCAATCTCGTGACCAAGCACAGCAGTTGTCTCCGGAACTGTAGAAGAGGTAATCAAGGTATCGTAGATGACAATCTGCTTGCTTCCCCATGGCAAACCCATAAAGTATGCATTGGAGTGGGAAGAACGCTTGGAGCCATCAATAACGTACAACTTGTCCAATGGGAACTTGTTGCGGGTGGCAAGCTTTTCGATGGAGCTCTTGAGCTCACCTTCCTCGAGTGGCTCGAGCTTGTTAAACAAGGGCTGGATGAATTTGGGGTAAACGATAATCAAGAAGATCTGGACAGCAAATAGGAAAACAGACAAGTAGAACATGAACACATCACCAAAATAGTCGATGATCTTCAAGAAAGCCGCCATGATTGGGAAACCAATAACCATGGAGATTAAAGCTTCCTTGAACATGTCAGTCAACCAGAGCTTCACAGTCAACTTGTTGAAACCATACTTCTCCTCTAGAACAAAGTTGGAATAGTAACTGATTGGAAGAGCAAGTAATCCACTGATAGTGCTCAACTGCAAGACCAAACCTAAGGACTGGGTAATCGGGCCAGCCATAAATGCTGGGAGGAACTTTGGACCATATCTGGCCAAGAATGAACCCGAGTAGGACCATAATTTAGGCAGAATGTTCCATTCAATGAAAGCCAGGTTCTGTACTAAGGAGTAGAAGCCGGAAACGAGGCCAAACTTGAGTTTGGCAAGAGAGTACTCCTGGGACTTGATAGCGGTCTTTTCGTCAATTTTCGCCTCGAGGTTTGCTGGGACCGCCTTACCATCGCGGTGGATCTTCTGGATCTGACGCAAACTTAAGTAAGACTCAAATACATAATTGGCAGCGGTGAATCCAATGATAAGAGACTTCCAGTCAAACCCTGGCTTGTCGAGAACAGCTCCAACTGTCTATAGAAAGTGAGCATGTTAGTATTGACTAGGTAGTTGCATGCTGCATTGCCCTAGCATTTCTTGCCTTGCAGACCTGGCACTCGCCGACAACAACTAACTGTCTGTCATGTAGCACATCGCCAATGAAACCAGGTGGTTCGCAGGATGATTCCTTCCTCACTTACGTTGATTATCGACACCATTATGCTATACATACACAGTTAACCTCTCTCAGTTTCAGCTATTATTCTTTTCTCTTGATTGTGCTCTCTTATGGACAGTGTGCTTCCTCCATCTGTAACAAGCCAAGGCATACAACGCCTTACGTATGCGAGCAAACACCTTCGCGTAAGCTCGCATCGTGTGCCCCCCAAGTGGGCCAGCCGAGGTGCGTCTTCCCAATATGGTCATTATCTAAGAGAGACGCTAATAAAGTGCCATCTGCATTAATTACTACACAACTTACTATGTACAAATCTCAGGATTAATTGTATGTCTAAATTTTTAATACGTACTATTTATTCATATAAACTTTCAAAAATGAGAAAAAGTTTTACACGTGAGAGATCATTAGAGAAAGACCGGAAGGTAAATGCATAGTGGACCTTTCAGTGCATCTAAGAAGACTCAGCAGCCAACTTCTCGGCCTTAGCAACAACATCCTCGATACCACCAACCATGTAGAAGGCGTTCTCTGGGAGGTGGTCGTACTTACCCTCAAGAACAGCCTTGAAAGAGGAGACGGTGTCCTTGAGTCTAACAAGTCTACCTGGGATACCAGTGAAGACCTCAGCGACAGCGAATGGCTGTGAGAGGAAACGCTGGATCTTACGGGCACGCTCCACGGTGAGCTTGTCCTGCTCAGACAACTCATCCATACCAAGAATAGCAATGATATCCTGGAGGGACTTGTAAGCCTGGAGGGTCTGCTGCACCTGGGTAGCAACATCGTAGTGTTCCTGACCGACAACGGCAACATCCAAAAGTCTGGACTTGGAGTCAAGTGGGTCGACAGCTGGGTAGATACCCAACTCAGAGATACCACGGGACAACACAGTGGTGGCGTCCAAATGGGCGAAGGTGGTGGCTGGGGCAGGGTCAGTCAAATCATCAGCTGGCACGTAGACAGCCTGGACAGAAGTGACGGAACCCTTCTGGGTGGTGGTAATACGCTCCTGAAGCAAACCCATATCGGTGGCAAGGGTTGGCTGGTAACCGACAGCGGATGGAATACGACCCAGCAAGGCAGACACCTCGGAACCGGCCTGGGTGAATCTGAAAATGTTGTCAACAAAGAGCAGCACATCCTGACCCTCCTCATCTCTGAAGTACTCAGCGATGGTCAAACCGGTAAGAGCAACACGAGCTCTGGCTCCAGGTGGCTCGTTCATCTGACCGAACACGAGGGCCACCTTGGAGTCACCCTCAAGGTTGATGACACCGGTCTCCTTCATTTCACGGTACAAATCGTTACCTTCTCTGGTACGCTCACCAACGCCGGTGAACACGGAGAAACCACCGTGAGCCTTAGCAATGTTGTTAATCAACTCCTGGATGAAGACGGTCTTACCGACACCGGCACCACCAAAGAGACCAATCTTACCTCCTCTGGCGTATGGGGCAAGGAGGTCAACAACCTTAATACCGGTCTCAAGAACCTCAGCGGCAGTGGACTGCTCAACGAAGGTTGGTGGGTCAGCGTGAATTGGGTTTCTCTGCTTGCACTCGATTGGTCCTCTCTCGTCAATTGGATCACCAACAACGTTGATGATACGGCCAAGAGTACCACGGCCAACTGGGACAGAGATTGGAGAACCAGTGTCAACAACGGTCTCACCACGGACAAGACCTTCAGTACCATCCATAGCAATGGTTCTCACGGTGTTCTCACCCAAGTGCTGAGCAACCTCGAGGACGAGACGGCCCTCACCCTGCTTGATCTCAAGGGCATTGAGAATGGCTGGGAGCTCACCCTGTTCAAACTGGACATCGACAACGGCACCGATGACAGCTCTATATAAAGTGTGTTAGTGTGAAGTCCAGAAGAACTAACTATTTCACTGAAATCAAAGCTTCAACTGGCAAGCGATTGGTTATGGTGCACAGGTGAGAAATTTTCCAGCACCAATTCAGCCCCGCCACAAAGGACCAAAATCTAACAACCTTTGACCCAATGGATATGATTCATGACATTGGAGTGATCAGGATGAATTTCATTCACCTATAGACAGGGACTGGTATGATTGATGACAGTCGCGATTATGGGTCTTAAGAGCCTAAACCAATCAAAGATCACCGTTCTTATGGTTACCGTTGACATCCAACGGAAGCGCTCATGAGAGTATAACTGGGAGAATGGACAAATAATCTTGTGGATTACAATGCCCTCGCCGCAATTGTGGTTTCCAGTTGTGATCTAGCGATTTTCAAATGGTTGGTTGAACATTTTTCGGGAAATACATACCTGATCTTACCGACGGCAGGAGCAGCGGTAGCCAAACCCCTCTGGAGGGCAAAGTTACGCTTAACTGCTTTGAAAGCAGCGCGAGAAGTAGCGTTATATAATCTTGGCAGAACCATGGTTAATAAACGATGAGTTGATTGGCGCTATGAACAAGATAACTTGAATCAACTTTGATGTTTTTAAAAATGAAGGAGTATTGAACATTAGAGAGACTCCTACATCCACTGGGCGAAGAGACTCTCGAGCGCTCCAGCGCCAGCGTAGCTTGAGAGCTACCTGCTTAGTGGTTGGACGAAAAACGCATCTGCCCTCGGAATGCCCTCGATACATCCTTGGCCAATAGAAACGCATTGAACCTTCCAACAGGCCGATGCTATTACCCGGAGTATACATGTGCCTACTCTGCCCTCATCGGTTCTTGTATTGGCCGTTGTCTCCAAAGGTCGTGTACATGCAGTGTATATGCACTCTAAGACACACCCGCTCTCTACTGGTAGGAGAAGCAACGATGAGGGACTATGAGGGCCACAAGAACCGCCGCCATTTCTGTGCGGAACACGACAAAACACTGCTAAAGCCATGGAACTGATGCAGATACACACATACTGTGGGGAAGTAGAGCGGGCGCTCAATTGTTTAGTGAAGTATATATATACCAAGGAATATAATCGTACAGTGCATTTCATTTAATGGATTCACCAGAAACCAAAAAGATATATAAATCGTTAGTCGTACATGAAATAAATACATAACCGCAATCATTGGCTCGACTCAAACTGGCCCTCTACTTATAGCCTCCAGTCTCTGTTGAACACGCTTGATTAAGCTGCTCAGATCATCCTCCGTATAATCATGCAACACCGTTGCACTTGACTTGAGAATGTTCAGGCGTTGCTTATCCTGTGTCTCAGCCTCGTTGAGATACCGTTTTATGAAATCATCCAAGCAAAGTACAACATTCTTCTTCTTCCTGCGCTTTCTCTCAGCTGGCTTCTCTACACTTGAATCGGTGGATTCAAAATCGATTCCAGGGTCCAAACCAAGACCTGGAGAAATTCTTCCAGCTGAGCGTGTCAGGCGCCTCTTTCCAGCTGGAAGATCGGTCGATTCCTCCGCTGGATGTTTGTTATCATTTGGCTCGTTGGTGACATCAGATAACTTAGTCGCTTCCGATATGATGCGCTGAAACTGGGATTCTCTATCTTCTCTCATCTGAGCTGCTGTTGGTGTTGTATCGGGCGTCAACAGCTGGGTATTATTGAGCTTTCCAGCCTCTACAACTGTGGAAATCTCTCCTGTCTCCAAAGACTGAACATCCACTTCAACCCAAAAGAAATTCACACACGATCTACATTCATCACAAAGTGAGTCATCTTCATTGATTTGTGACATCCGCATAGAACTCTTTCTAAGGTGATGGTAGGGCTGACTCTCCTCTTCGCTGACCGACGGTTTCAAGAGGGACGCATTCCTGTAGTATTGCTTGCAGGGCATCTCCTTCATCAGCCCGGATAGAACTGTGTTGTTATACCTGAGATACGAGATTCTGTTGATCTCTGCAAAATAATCCTTCATGGCATTGTTGAGCATGTATATGAATTCAGCTGGATTTGCAGTACAATTGTCACTGTCGAGGCCATTGTCTGCAAAATCAGTCAAAATGTTCTTCAACATCCTATAATAATTGAACACATTGTCCTTCTTCACTAATTTGTAGTCATTGAGAGCTCCTGTGCTGTAGTTCATCCAATGCAATGTGGTGAAGTTTACAGCTTCATTGAAGTTAAACCCACAGTTAAAACCGGCATGGTACACTTTGGGGAAAGTAATCACGAACTCATTGGGATTTTGATCAATGCTGTATATTTCCAATGTCTCTCCGAACCTCTCCTTTGCTGTTTGTATCAGCTCTTCAGGGGACAACAGAGATACAAGCTGGTGCATTAGATCAGGCTGTTTCTCAAAGTAATCAGGAGCACATGCCCTGAATGCTTTCTCCAGCAACTCACACTGAGAAGCGGGGATTCCATACCATTTCTTAGTAGCACCGGCATGACAGTAGTTAGCTGATAGTGTGTAATGATCTTCCTTGTGCCAGCAGAAAGTGGAGAAGAGAGATCCAATGTATATCCAAGGCACTGTCATGCCAGATATCTCTTGATCCCTAATGAAATTGAGAAGAGATCCCTTCGAAAATGGAAGATTTGTGAGGTTGAAGGGATGATCGACGTATTTCTTGAGACTATGATGGCTTGTGTCCATATTGGGTGATGATTGCATGGGGAATCCCGAGATCTCTCCTGGAACAACACTATGAATGTCTGCACCATATCGTACCTCAATTCCAGCATCCTCATCATCGGCATTGTCCATACCGGCATCAACCAGTCTCCAGAATTCACTCTCAAGCTCCGCTATCGATGGTCTCTTGCCATCCTTTGTGAAATGAGTTGAGAAATAATCCTCTTCAAATTCTTGGCACTCACGCTCATACTCCTCCAGGGTGTATAACAAGTCGTGGTCCTCTTCAAATCCGTATTCTCCTGACCCACCATGAAGACACTCACTACAGAACCAATCTCCCTTAGGTACCCTTTTCAGAGGTGGACTCAAGCATTTTAGATGATATTGTTTGTTGCAATCCTCTCCATCACATAAGAGAATCCTTGTAGGGTCGTCCCTTGAGCCACAAACTTCGCAGCTGTTTTTGCTGCGGTTATTCTTCATAGACGAGTCCTTTTCCTTATTTTCGTCCTCCAAATATCTAATATAATCCATGAACTTTTTAAATTCGTCTTTGTTCTTTGCTTGCCGCCTATGAGCCGTGAAGTCACGGCTAATGAATACATCATACAGATGAACTGAACGATTATCTTGCAGCTCAAGCATACCCGTACGATTCTTCGGATATTTCCTCAAACGCATGTAGTTATTGTAACCAGTGAGCCACATGCTCCTTGATCTACTGGTGATGTTAAGTTCGTTCAGTTGCTGCAACCTTGTAGCAAACTTAAATGAAGAAGTATCTATACTGAATGGTGGTTTCCAGCCTCTAGGAGGAACCACTTTGAGGATACCACATCTTTCACCAAGAGCAACAACGTCAGGGGAGCTCAAGAACGAGATCGGATTCTGAAATTCCTCCTCAGTTGGGTACAAGCTTGGAGCTTGAGCGAGCCTTCGATTCTGTGCAGCCACTGGTGGTGTGCGCAGTTCGGCCATAGTAACAGCAACCTCAATCTCTTCAATGGATGTGCAATGAATGCAAAACTGATCTAGCTATGGATTGTTCTGGCTACAATAAGCAACGCCCAGACAGCTCAACTGTATTCTGCCTTGGACTGGGGGAAAATGTGGGTGAGACCGTATGTTCTTCTCGAACCTTGCACAAGCAAAGCAGTCAACCCTAAATCCACTGAATCGGAGAGGGAAGGGACGGGTTAAGATTATGGATAGAGACAAGTATGCTTTAATTCTGAATTCACCCAATCTCAACTTCAGATTGATATAATCAAACAGGAATATTATCTACCAGCTTTTGTTGTAGGTCAACACCCTCCAGCTAAGATATCTCAATCTGTTAAAAATTGTAGAGATTGCTCCTCCCTGTACGGCTACACACCATTTAACTCCATCCACTAGCTTTCCTATCCAGCTCGCTAACTAAACTGCAACCGCTACCTACGGCCCTACACATCATGGGCGCGCGCACCAGGACGACGTGTGTATCCAGTGCCATACATGGATATGTACGTAATTTACATGTCTCCATACGGCCTTGAGGGGAGAGAGGGCATCTCATCAGTTTCTGCTGCTGCTACTGTTGCTGCTGGCCTCTCGCTACCTAACCAACCCACCCTACCCTGCCTTGCCCCTTTCTACCCGCCCACACGTCTTGGGTAGGCCGATCCTGCAGGAAGAGCCCTGACTGGGCGTGTCGGGTCTGGGCCAGTAATCTGATGTTGAGTGTTTCACTTATGACATCGGTTAGGTAACCACCACCATTGCAGCCCCCACTAATTGTGTGTGTTATGCAAAGCACACATCTATGGGCTTGGGGATCTACATGGGGGACATTAGCAGGGAAGAGATGTTCATATTTATGCACGCGTGATGATTGATGATAGCATAGATCACTAGGTATCTATTTTCACTAATATATATATTCTTTTTTTGTTTCATTGTTCCCGGAGGCATGAATTTGCATTTATTTGTCTAGTGTATTGCAAGGTGTTGGATTTCAAATTTCAAATTGCTTGGTTCAAGAGCAAAAATCAAGATGGTGGATGTTATCTCTTTCTCATTACCTTCTGACGATGTGGAACTCAAGACGAGACCAAGGACCCTAGTGGAGGGGGCTTACGCTAGATTTAGATTATACAGGCAGCGATTATTGGCGTTGGATCGCAAAGCTGCCTTACAGTTAGTGCTTGTTATTGTCACCATCATATTTATATTTACACATATCAACCCAAAGGAGAAGGAGCTTACCGATGACCACTTCAGAGATATACCCTTGAACCCTCGCGCAGAGAAGAGGAAGTTCTTTGATAATCGTAAGGTGTTGCTTGATAATGAGGGTACTAGGGGGTTTGGCTTCGGAAACACAGACTACAAGGCTCTTCACAAGAAACCCGGTGTGCCTCCTAGGCCAACCCGTCCTGGAATTTTCAATGAGATGGTGCAATATGATGCAGATCATTCTCACAGCAGCTGGAGCTTATTCAAAAGAACCCCCAAACGCAAGATATATATAGTTTTGGGAAAGAATTACCAGACTGGTATCAAGAATACAAAGAGTAGAGAAGCATGGCTGATGGAGAAGTTCTCTATTTTGAACAAGAGGCATTATGCCGAGAAGCATGGCTACGAGTTAATCATAAGTAGCAGTATGGCAGCTTCTGCTCAGAAAGGGACTATCAGCAACTTTGGCCTCTTGCAAAAGAAATACCAACACGAGCATAGAGAAGGCTGGGAGAAGTTTGATCTGATGAGACGGGCCATGAAGGAGTTTACCATATACGATAACGATAAGTCAGACAATGCGGAAGAGTGGTATTGGTATCTCGATATATACACACTCATTATGGAACCTGATAAATCATTGGATGAGCTCATCTTCAGTAATCTTGACAGCATGTATAGAACTCTGGAATACTTCAACCCAAACAATCTCATCGTTGATGCTGAAGCTTCGTTTGAGCACCTTGGCGAGACTGGGAGAAACTCTGTGGATCTGGTATTGACCCAGGATTGTGGCGGTATCAATCTCAACTCTTTCCTCATGAAGAAATCAGATTGGACCAATCTGCTGTTGGATGTGTTATGGGATCCGGTATTTTACAAACAGATGCACGTCAAATGGATAAACAAGGGAAAAAACAGAAAGGTTGGTTTCAGTCTGAACTCCAACGAGCTAGGACGCTACAATAATGATGAAGAGGAAAAGAACTGCCTCGAATATATGTTTAATACACAACCTTGGGTAAGGTCAAAGATTGCATTTGTGCCCATTAGGGCGTTCAATTCGTTGTCAAAGGATTCCTGTACGGAAGGAGAGGATACTGAGTTAGATAAGATGCTTCCTGGTGACCCACCAAAGCGTAACGATAGGTCCACAGCGGAGTACTTGAATGACAAGTCTAATATATTTTACAACGAGACAAACAGAGACTTTGTGATTAATTTCATGAACTGTGAGAGGCAGGGAAATTGTTGGGAAAGGTTCAAACAGTTCTCCGACATATATAGCACACTCCATACACCTTGGTACAAGAAGTGGTTTTCTTCATCAGCCCCCTCCTCCTCCTCCTCCTCCTCCTCTTCAGTCTCTTGAGACGCTTTGCATAGCCGTATGGCATACACTTATATAAATAGGATCCTAAAGATATTTATTTTTCCCCATTATATATTTAACTCGCATGTAAACACAAATTTCAATTCAAAATAGGTGTTGTTTTGGCACTCGCCCATATAGACAGAACCACTGGCTGAATGAACCCTCTTATAGGTTCCTCACAATAGACATTCCACCCTCTCTTCATAGTACATCCTGCGTATATGCAGAGGAAGGGCATCGCGTATGGGACCTGATTCTTCATCGAGAGCTAGATCATCTGTCATTTGAGAATATTTATTGGGTGAAATCTGTGAAGAGTATTCAGCTAAGGTTATTGTTTCATGATCAATATCCAAAATGTCTATACTTTCCGCATCCACATTAAACTATCTGCGTATATGCTCGCTCCTGACGATTTCCTTCTATCTGTTGAAAGATCCGAAGGCAATCCTGGAGTACCCTGCAGCATTGATGCTTTCGAGGTCAATGGATTTGGTAAGTCTAACTCTCTCCAATATCTATGTATATATATTGGTATACATTTTTTTCATATGTTTTACACTAACAGTTCGTGTAGCCTATTGTTGAAGTTGGTGAAGAAAGCGGAATATATGGCTTTGTGGCTCTCATAATCGGCACTCTAGCTGTTTCGGACCTCATCCCACTGTTCGAGAATAACACTAAATACTTTGAGTCTGTCATTCCAGTCAGATTACTATTGGCCTTTGGTGTATGTGTGTATTGTTTTTTTGGAAGTGTTGACACCTTTTGCAATGGGCCGGTGTTTTGTTACTCCTTTTTAGAATTGTGGTTTTCAGCCTTAATTTTCAGTGCACTTTCTGAGGAGAGACATTCTCGCGCTAAAGAACTCAATTCGTTACAGGAGGAAGCGGAAACCGATATGCGGAGAAATGACCTGAACAACGAGGGTGAAGAGGGTGAAGAGATTAAGCGTGAGCAAGAGTATGAGAGACTCAAGAGAGACGCCCAGGCCAGAGCTAGCCAGCTGTAAAGCTAATTACCCACTATATATAGTACATTTATGCATTGCTTGTTCACAGGCTACAAAACTGACATTTAACTAGCATTTAAATATATTTACTTCGTGACTGAATAACTTGTACCACTTTCTGTCTTCTATTTTTTCTTTCCTAATTGGCTGGCAATGTTGGCAGACTCTTCGACAGCCCTAGCGATACCTGCCCTAACAGCTCTATCCTCCATAACCAGGAGACCTCCAATCGTTGTACCACCTGGAGTACAGACAGCATTCCTCAAAGCAGCAGGTTGTTCTCCTGTCTCTATGATCATCCTTGCGGTACCCTCCATAACTTTGGAAGCGCATTCTTTGGCAATTGCATAAGGTATCCCCATTCTGACACCTCCATCAATCAGTGCCTCCATCATCAGCAGGCAGAATGCAGGACCAGATCCAACAAGAGAGGTGGCAGCATCCATGTTCTTCTCAGGGAGCTTTATGGCCTTTCCAACAGGGTCGATCAATTTCATGACCAGTTCCTCATATTTCTCTGCCTCCTCTGAAAATGACACAACTGCCATACCGCAGCCAATTCTAGCTGGTGTGTTGGTCATCACCCTGGAAATGTACGGCGAATACGTCTTGAGCTGGTCAATGGTCCAACCGGCCAGTAGAGAAATGATCAGCTGGCCGTGGAGGCCCTCCTTCACCTGTTCCATCACAGTCTCGCACATGAAAGGCTTACATCCAAGAATAATAATGTCAGCAGCTTTGACAGATTCCACGTTATCCTTACCATATGTAACCTCCACATTTGAAAAAGTGGATGCAATTCTCTCCGAGGAAGCCTGGGAACCTGTGCAACATACAATCCTCTTGGGGTATGGAGTAAACTCCGCTCTGAGAATCGCAGAGAGTACTGCAGACCCCATAACTCCGCACCCCAGAACAGTTACCGTGTAATCTTGCATTCTTGAAAACTGAAACTTCAACAGGATATCCAATCGCTAGATATCATTCAGGTCAATTCAGCAGCTTGTGACTTTCTAATGTTGCCGTCGTTATTGAAATATTTTTACCCACGCTCGTAGTTCCCCAGCTGCTCTTGCGCACCCTCTCGGTACACATTTCACGCTCGCTAACGGCTGCCGATAGGGACAGTGAGTCAACTCACCGGCCTTATCTTACATACGGTAAGGGCCTGCATGGAACGGCCGAAAGCGCTTGTAGTCCCTCACCTATTCTGTAAGATACTAACTACACCACCCATAGATATTTCATACTGAGTATTATTTATCTTTGAATTTCAGTTATATATATTAAATAGATTATATAAATATTAAGTCGCTAAACTCGAATGCAAAAATACTTTTACCAAACCTGCTGCTGCTCGTAGTAATCAATTCTCTTGTCATAAGAACTGAGGTTCTGAACGACGGCTTCTCTGAGACTGTCGACCATAGATGGATGGCCACACGCAGTAAATGCTATTGTGCCATTAGCCTCTGCAATTTCATTCTTAACAATTTGGTCAATATCTGGTCTTCCCTCTCTGAATTCGATGAAAGAAAGCTTGCTCTGGAGATCTGAAGTTGCCTCCGTAGATACAGTCTTTTCATTCAAAGACACCTTTTCTTCCGCTCCCGAGTCTGCTGAATCACCTTCTGAAGAAGATCCCAAAGCAGATATATTCTCTACTTCGGCGAGGGTTGATCCAGGTTTGGTCACATAAACTATAGGATGGATGGCAGTCTCTTTCAAATGCAGCAGCTCCGGTAGGAACCACTTCAGTGACTTATACTCTCTTATGACCCAATAGAGCTTCGTGTGTGTTTTCTCCACTTTTCTTGAGGCGAGGCTTGTAGCATGAGTGAACATCCCCGGTATACCATTTCCACCTGCAAACAGCACAGCGGTATCGTATCTGTCCAATGGGTGGGTGTGTCCGTATGGACCCTCCACGCATATCTTAATCGAGCCCTTCTTCTCTGGTAACTTA
>JAJLSL010000037.1:0-86057 GCA_030567555.1 Kuraishia hungarica | reverse complement strand
GATGACTGAGTGTAGCGATACACTTGGCGAAAATTGGCGGGTATGCTGGTAGGGATACACTTGGTGACAATTGAGGGGTATGATGGTATAGTATGGTGTGTGCGTGTGTGGGGGTGAGGTATGTAATTGGAGTGAACACAAATCGTTAAGCAAAACAACCACTCTAAGTGCTGTAATGATTATCAGCAATAATGACACGTGATAATATGATATATCATGATCTCTCACTCATTTACAGCTATTCAGTCACGGGTTATCGTTGTGGGGGACTTCTCCAATAGTTAAATAATGAAGGGTATCTGCTTTGACGCACTGATGCGTCAAGTTGAGCCGCATGGCCCATTCTTTCCTCTCTCCATACTAAAATCTGCCCCTGCCCGACGAAACCTCCATAGCAGCGTGCCTCCCCCACCCCTCTTGACCACCCCTCTTGAACAGGTGATCCGATGGCTGAAGATCCTGGTAGTGCAGGTTTCTTACTCCAGCGAGCAGGCCAGGCCATCGCAGCGTCGGGTTCTTTCCAACACTCAGTGACAGATCATTGAGATGACGTTGAGATGAAAAAGGGTTAAAGGTTGAAAGGCTGACGGAGTGTTTGGGCAATTTTTGTGAATTCAACTGAATTATATTGATTGTATCATATAATCGAGTGGTTATAACACTTGCGCTTTATATTTAGGGTTACGTGGTCTGACTTTTATTAATCCATCACCTCTCATTGGTATCCCCACTCATTGGTATCCCCACCCACTTGACACCACACCACCACCACTAGTTACGCACACACCCCTCATAATCGGATCAGTTCCTTCATCCACCAACACACACTAAAGAGTCAACACAAATACACTTTACAACCAGTCCTACCCCCGAATTGCTTCTCAGTGGTAATCAAACAAGATATTTATTTCTACTTCATAAATAATAGCCTGATAGTTCCTCACTCTCCGCCCTCTCCCCCAGTAATATGTCCACCCCATTGAGTGAAGCGGATAAGAGACGCCTGCTGCGTGAGAGAAGATCAGCCAAATTGGCCAAGGGTGGTGCCACCAACCGACTGAACAAGATCACCGGCTCAAATGGGTCCAATTTGCCCACCGTATCACCCCTAGACCAAAAGAAACCCCAACAACAAACCCCCACAGCTCCAACACCTCCACCCATTCAACCTTCTCATTCAAAGAGAATCTCGCAGTCGTTCCCCCAGGACTTTGGTCACCACTTGGGGGCACATTCCGGTGAAGACGATCCTATATCTGATATCAGTGAAATCGCCACTCCTCATGGAATCCCAGACCCCTTGAATCGGGACTCTGATGAGTCGGGAACCCCTTCAGGTCCTCCTTCTCAACAGGACATTGAAAAGATGTTTGAAAGTGTGTTTGCCCATTCACATCCTGCTAGTGGGGGTGCTCCAGGAGGCGAACCCAACATTGGTGGTGCTGGAATTCCAGACGACTTTATGAAACAACTACAATCGATGTTTGAAAATGGTTCAGGTTCAGGTTCCCCATTTGGAAACAATTCCCCATTCGGTGACCCTTCTCAATCGGGAAATACCCCATTTGGCAATGCTCGTACCAAAGAAGAAATTGAATACGACGAAAACAACTCTAAATATATAAAGTATATGAATGGCCAGCTTAAAGGATGGTTTGCCATCTCGAGGTTTATTCCGATCCTTATATTATCAGTGTATACCATGTATACCGAAGGTTTGTATGCCGCTGTGAGACCTTCTGGAGGCTCTTCCGAGTCTGATATCTTCATCCCAAACACCAACTTTTTCTTATATTTCCTCTCTCTCGAGTTGATCTTCCAAAGCGTATATCTAATGTATGTATCCCGTAGTGTTTATTATAGGGCGGACTCGCTTCTAATGACCATTTTCGGAATGGTTGGTGGGTTTTTGCCTCCAAAATGGTCAAAAAGACTCTTGATGGTTGCAAAGTATCAAGAAATTGGTGTCAATGTAATGAGCGATGCCTGTTTAGTGGTTTTCATTTATGGGGTTGTTGCGATATTTTCAAAATGATCCAATTTCATTAGCAGTGTTGCTGGGTTGTTCATTTCCTGCCGCGGTATTGTCTAGTTAAGTATTTCCTAATCAAGGATTGTCTAATAAAATATTTCCTAATTAACCACTACCTAAATGAGTAACTCCAATTAAGTCTTTCTAATTACTAAATCCACTGTATTGTATACATTGTTAAGTCCATTCATTATATATATATATATCTATTTATCATTCTCCCCAACAATCTCCATCCATGTTCTACCCTCCTTCTTCAACTCCTCTACAATTTCACCCTTAATCTTAGCGGCCAATCCTGGTCCTTTATAGGCAAAAGCGGTGTACAACTCAACAAAAGTGGCGCCCGCTTTGGCAAACTCGATGGCGTCTTTACCAGAGGAAATACCCCCACATCCCACCAGCACCAGATCTGTGCCCTTTGTATATTTTCTCAAGGTTGTCAAGGTGGCAAGGGAATAAGGCTTAACTGGTGGTCCAGAAAGTCCACCGGTCTCGTAAACCACTGCCCCCTTAGTCAGAAGGCTGTCTACCGGTCTTTGGATGGTGGTGTTGGAGACGATAACACCATCCACCTTGGCATCGAGGGCAGATTTGGCAATGGAGGCGATCTCTGGCTCGGTCAAATCGGGAGCAATTTTAACCAAAACAGGTGGCCTTCTTGATCTATCAATAATTAAACCATCAAGGCTATTCCTCTCGGAAACCACCGCTTTCAGCAGCTTGGTGAGCTTCCCCTCAGCCTGCAGGTCTCTGAGACCTGGGGTATTGGGGGAAGAGACATTAATTACGAGAACATCGGCATAGGGCCCAAATCTCTGGACTCCTAGCGTGTAATCAGTGATTTCATCACCGGTTTTATTTTTACCAAGGTTTACAGCAAACAATTTATCCTTGGAAAAGGCGTTGGTGAAGGGATATGCAGGTTCTGCATGAGCCGCCTGGGGCGTTGGATGCTCGTTGGAAGTGGATGCAGGAGAGATGTGAGCCGCACTGCCAGCCACACTTGGCGCGGCTTCAGTGAGCTTACCACTGCCCAGCACCTTTTGCAATCTGATTCTCAACCTGGCCAAAACGTTCCAATGACCCGAGGAATTAAACCCATAACGATTAATAACCGCTTCATCCTTTGAAAGTCTAAAAAACCGGGGTAGTGGATTACCCGCTTGAGGCTCAGGGGTAATGGAGCCAATCTCCACATAGCTAAATCCGAGCCTGAAAAGGGCATCAATGGCCTCACCTTCCTTATCGAGACCAGCGGCTACTCCGACTGGATTCGACAGGGTCTGGCCAAAAACGTCCACTTTTAGAATTTCCGGGTCCTTATCGGTGAACAAAAGGGGGGAAATCCCATATTTCATAAGCACAATGGCCAGACGGTGGCCCTGTTCCGCAGTGGTGACTGCCCTAATAACTGGGCACACCACGTATTCGTATACGGCACTTCTAGCATCAAGCATATAAAGACCACCAATGACAATACCTGTAGAAATGAGAACAGTCCCAAATATTCCGCTCTTCAGATATGGGTCCTTACCACGGCCCCTAGTATTGTTTTCCCCCGGTTGTGAGGATGGTCCCTTCACAGAAGAGGAGCTTTTGACCCTCTGGGATGAAGTGAAACCCCTTCTAAGCGGAAGGTTGGCCCTCTGACGGCTGACCTGTGAGAAAATCCTCATAGTGGACACACCTCCAGACCCACTAAGGAGACTCCTGTTAATCCCACGCAACAGTGGGGATCCACACGCTCTCACAATAGACATGGTGGAGTGCTGAAGAGTCGGAGATGTGGAAAGAGTGGGAAATGTGGGAAATGTGGGAGATGTAGGAAAAGTGGGGCCAATGTAGACAGTTTGGGTCCTCGATGTATGGTGTAGATGTTGACAAAATCCCCAAATACCCAATATCCAATATCCAATTGATCAACAGAATGTTCAATTGACTGATTCAAGACAGGTTTCGGGTGTTTGGTGGTGAGAAGTGAAATTTTTCAGCTTGGTTTATACGAGGTTGCCTATAAAGCTGTGAGCCTGAAGAGGTCACTGAAAAGAGAGGGCATGCAGCATTGCCTAAGTAGTGATTATGTAATCACTCACACCACCTTTTGCAGAGGTAATATGGTCATGCATAGAGTTCGCTTATGTAATCGTCATAAGCCGCACGGAGGAAGGCTGGAGTGGACGGCTTTTGGGTGGGGTGGGTGGGAGTTATATTAAATACACGTAGGAGAGTTTACATAACTGAATTCAGAACCTTATATAATTCTAATTATGACTCAATGCTCTCTTTTAATGATATGTAGCGGATATAGCGGATACTGTCCTCCAAATTGGGTAGGAGGGGGAGAGGTCTGGTGACTCCGACCGTACCTGCTACTCCCCACCTACTCACCTCCTACTGCCCATACACCTTCAATACCTGTAGATTGCTGTTTTTCTATATCCTGTTAGTAAATACACTGTTCCTACAATTAATTATCTCAGCCTTTCCATAATGCTGTACTGATCCATGAACGTCTACAAGCACTGTATGGGGGCGGGGGGAGGGTTAATTTGCCAATCTACTCACTACATATAACCCCTTATTGATGATATCCCTCATCCTATGAGGGACATTGATGGATATCCTATTACAGAGGTCTCTGACCTCTTCAATATCTGGATTCTCAATGCACAGCCATAGTTTGATTAGGTAATTGTTTCTCTTTTGCCCTCTTTTCCATGATACCCCGCATAAACTCGTGTTCAGTGGTAGATCAATAGGTGATCTAAGGATCATCATAGTTAATATACTCTCCCACAGTTGTTTGCTTTGGGAAACTGGAACCTCCAAATAGATGATTCCACTCCCCGTGGTCATCTTAGAGTGTCGGCTTGGCTTGAACCCTTTCCTCATAATGTGGATCTGAGATGTTGTATCATGAATTTTTGCTCTCAGTTGTTTCTTAACCCATGAAAAGTCCTACAAAACAATGTTAGCATGGCATAGCATATCTATGACTGTTATTACTGAGGGAGTGAGATCTGCAAATTGTGAGTATCTACACAATCTCCTGAGATGTATAGAAACATGGTGTGTAGTAAAACATGATCCACTTACTGCTATTGTGTTTATATGTGCCACCTTCTCTAAGGCAGTGCCGTTGCCAATTGGAAAGCCCCCTTCTATTATTGGGCTGGTCAATGATAATATCAGTATCAGTTAAAAAAATAATGGTAATCGTCACCAACTACTGTAGTCCACCTACCTATTACACCACACACTCCAACTGAATACCAAATGTGGATCCATCACCACTCTTCCGCACCCTTCAATTGGATTGTGATTGTTCACTTTCTTCATCCCAGTTGGTCCGCCTTCGAGGGCTCCTTTCATGACTCCTTTCGTGACTCCTACAGAGTGTTTGCCAATATCAGTAGAAACAGAAGTGTAGGTTCGGGTATTGAATGTCTCCCCTCCACCATCAAGCCTCTCAAGTGTTCTGGATACACCTGGTGCCTTAGAATTTGTATATCTAACAGAAGATGAGGGGAGAGAAAGATACTTCAACAACTTTCTAAGACTTTCTCTTTCCCTTTCCCCTTTCAGTTTGCCACCATTAGAGTGTATAATACTGTTAGGATCAAAGTCTGAGTCATAGTCAATACAGTCATCATTATGGCCAGTGGGTTCGAAAAGTGGGCCAACAGGAGTGTTCTCCTTCCCATTTTGAAGACTCTCGTGAGACCCCTTCCCTGACCCATTCCCTGGAAGATAATGAACCAGTCCTGAGCTATTTTCTTCTGATATACGTTCTCTACTCTTGGTTATCCCCTCTAATCGGGTATGAGTCTCATCAAATGGCATATCTAGGGAGCGTTCATTGGTTACTCTCCTACAGTGGTCTCTACTAATATCAATACACTTATTCAAGAACTGATTCTTCTCTTCTCCATCTAATGCAGATCGCTGAGTTTCATCCTTCTCCCCCTGTCCAAATAACCCCTCTAACCCTTCATGTTGATCTTTGGTTTCGCTTCCAAACAGTGCATCGTACAGTCTTTTCCTGAGTGTTCTATGCGACCTTACACTGCCAGTCATGGTGGGATATGGGGAAGTCTATAGAGAAAATTCGATTTACTTCACATATATATATATATGTAGCCGGGAATATATCCATATAATTATATATATACATTTATAGTTATATATTTATTCATTTATGTACAAAAGTACTTCCTCCTTTGTGTAGGTCCCAAAAGGGAAATAACGTGCATCTCACATGCCTCATGCATACTGTTTGAGTAGTACAGCACTAATAAAAAAATATTTGGGGCATTGAAATTTTTCATACTGTGAGCAGATGATAATAACTGAAATCGTGGGAAACATTGTTGCAAAGAGCAGGTGAAGGGCACATGAGAGGATTATTATTAGATATTTTCACTCTCCAAATACAGTCATATTAATTATACATAGGCATAATCCTCATATACGCTTTTGCTCCCATTCAGCATGTCTCAAGGCAGTACCTCAATTGGGGACTCTAAATACCAAAGAGATGGAAAGGGGAAGCTCAAGTATACCCAGGATAAGAAATTAAGGGCCAACCTCAAAAAAATAGACAAAGACTACAAAGATGCAGTGAGATCAGCTTCAAAAACAGACATTTTGCTCCAGGAAGATGTGGGATACCTGGAGGCTGAGGGTGATATGGAGAGGACATACAAATTCAAGCAGCAGGACATTGTAGAGAACGTTGATGTGGGAACTGCCAATAAGGCATTCTCGCTGAAATTGAACGAATTTGGTCCTTATACATTGGACTATACCAGAAATGGTAGAGATTTGTTGATTGCAGGTAGAAAGGGCCACGTCGCATCCATAGACTGGAGGACAGGTAACCTTGACTGTGAGCTTCATCTTAACGAGACGGTACATGCAGTGAAATACCTACACAACAACCAATACTTTGCGGCTGCTCAAAAGAAATACACATTCATATATGACAAGCAGGGCACAGAACTCCATAGGCTCAAACAGCACATCGAAGCCACCAGCCTGGACTTTTTGCCCTACCATTTCCTACTGGTTACTGCTGGTGAGACAGGTTATCTCAAATATCACGATGTCACCACCGGTGTGCTTGTAGCAGAACAGAGGACCAAGTTGGGCCCAACCCAGTGTATGAGACAGAATCCATGGAATGCCGTGATGCATTTGGGCCATGGCAATGGTACCGTATCGTTATGGGCACCCAATATGCCTACTCCATTGGTGAAGATCCAAGCTTCCAGGGGCCCTGTTAGAGCCATTGCGGTGAACAGAGACGGCAGATACATGGCAGTTGCTGGAGCCGACAAAACTCTCAAAGTGTGGGATATTCGTAATTTCAAAGAGGTGGACAGCTATTTCACACCCACCCCAGCCCATACTCTCGATATCTCCGACACAGGTCTCGTGTCTGTTGGCTGGGGCCCCAACGTAACTATCTGGAAGGATATCTTGAAATCCAGGCAAAACTCTCCCTACATGACCCATATGTTGCCTGGATCACGTGTTCAAACCACCAGATTTGTCCCCTTTGAAGATATTCTTGGAGTTGGCCATGCACAAGGTATTTCCAGTCTAATCGTTCCAGGAGCCGGTGAGGCCAACTACGATGCCCTGGAGTTGAACCCATACGAAACAACCAAGCAGAGACAGCAGGGTGAGGTTCGTTCCCTTCTCAATAAGCTTTCTCCTGATATGATCTCCCTGGACCCCAACGTTATTGGAACCGTCGATAAGAGGGCCACCCAGACGAGACTCACGGCCAAGGAGTTGACAGAGATCACCAACGCAAAGAAGAGCCCGGCCAACAACGACGATGTCAAGACAGAACTGCGTCCAGAAGTTAAGGGTAAGAACTCGGCTCTTCGTAGGCATAAGAGGAAGATGACCCAGAATGTGGTGAGTCAGAGATCCATGAGAATAGATGCCAATCTCAAGAAGGAGAAACAAATGAGGAAGACCAAGTTGAATAAGGAAAGAGGAGTCCCAGAGAAGAAGGATACCCTGGGACCGGCCCTGTCGAGGTTTCTCTAGCAAGGCGATTGTATAATTAGATCGAGTAGTGAGCTACATTGCATAGTGAAGGCTATTACACTATACAGTGAAGTGTAGTAATAATATACAACTAATCTAGTTTAAGTATATTGCAATGTATAGTTAGTTAGTTAGTTAGTTAAGTCTAGTAATATGGAAAGATCACTATTCTAGTCAAGGATATCAATAGTTCAACTATACAAGTAGGCAAGAATGTTATCACTTTATAGTTCATTCAATTAAAAAAAGTATACACCACACCCTATTCTACCCTACTCGTCGTCACTGTCATTTAGAACAAATGGTTCTGGAACAGGCGCCTCGTTGTTGTTCAACTCCCTGATAGTCTTGATACGCTCAAATGTCTGAGAACCTCCCAAAGAGTCCTTCAAAACAACAACACCGCTTGTTCCTCTAAACTTTCTCACGGGGGTAAACCGCTCCTCCTTGACAAATGCAATGTACTTCAACTGTGCAGGCAACACACGTGACATGTTCTCTACGGAGTACGGAGTCTTGGAGTAGAAGGTGGACAGTACAGCACCGGAATCGGTAGAGGCCCCACCCACATCACCGATAACAGTGGTGCTATCGATCTGATTCGGTAACTCAGACTCTAAAACATCAGTTGATGAAGCAGATTCGGATTCGGATTTCTCCTTCTCCTGTTTGAGTGAGTCGGATGGTTCGGACTCTTCTTCCGGTTTGTCCTCTTCCACTTTCTCCTCCTTGTCAATATCCATCTCGTCTTGTCCTTCTTCCTCCTCCTTCTGCTGCTTAACCTTCTTGGCACGTGCCTTGGCTCTGGCGGTAGTACTCAAGACAGCGGTGGCCACCTTTTCGGGCTGCTTCTCAACAGCCTCTTCCACCTTCGGTGGGTATCCAAACACATCAGGCTTTGTATGACAGTGCAGGTCGAACTTTGGCACCTTGAGGTCACCGGTGATTCCAATGACGCTTGTTGGAGTGAAACTCAAACTGAGGAAATGCGTCAATGGGAACCAGTACCAAACCTGGGCAAAGATGGCAAGACCAACGATCGCCTTCATGTTCAAAGTGTTGGTTTGGGCGTTCTCAAGCTGGATTGTAACGTTGCGGCCACCGGCATCGATGATACCCTGGGCAACGGCACCTCCAAACTTGGCCAACGCATCCTCGTTCTTGTTGCCAACAACAGAGACAAACTTCTCGCGCACCTCTTTTACTTTACCGTTGGTTGTGGATTCATTCTGTTGGACTAAAACAAGTGCAAGTGCCATGAGGGCACCCTGCCGAACGAAATCAACCGCATCGCTGCTCAGCTTTTCCAAAACTTCAACCGCAGCGGGTAACCCACGCCCAGCACAGGAGATACCCAATGCCATGGCGGTACCATAACGAACGTGTGGGTTATGCGATTCAGACAGGAGCTCCACAATGGTGGGGACGGTTGTATAATCGCGTAACAGGACAAAACCAAGCGCCATGACAGAAGCGCGTCTGACATTGTCGGAAGAGTCACTAACGGCAAAGTGTAACAGACGCTGGATGGCAGAGTTGTTGCCTGTACCACAGTAGGCAAGTGCAATGGCAAATGCACCACCATACCTCAAAATGGGGTTCTGGTGCTCCATAAGCATGGAAATGACGGGCTCAGCAGCAGACTCGCGGCCATAGTTAATAAGCGCAATACCCAATGCCAAGCATCTAATGATACCCTCGTGTTGGGTCTCCTGGGCAAACGAAAACATATCCTGTGTGGCGCTCTCATTACCCGAGCCAAGCATAACAAGACCCATGGATAAAGCAGCAGCCTCACTCGAAATGGCATTATCACTATACAAAACAGCCATAAGATCGCTGAAAATGTCCTGGGATGCAAGCCCCATAGATGCAACACCAAGACCCAAACAAGCACCGTGCAAAATAACCTCTGAAGAAGAGGCAGAGTCAGCAGAGCCGCCGTTGCCATTCCCGTTGGCCGCTCCACTGTCACCTCCATTGTACTCTACAACCTTCTCCTTCAAGTATTTGATAACCTCTTTCCCATGGCCCTGGTAAATCAATCCCAATCCAAACAAGGAACCACCGTTGGTGTATGGGGAAGAAGTGTTACCTGGTAAATAAGGCTGCATCAATTGCATCCCCTGGTTCAAGTTACCCTTATGGATTACACCCAAAGCGGCTGTTGCGCTGAACTTGCTCCAGTTGGAAGCCTTTCCCAACCACTCCAAATTGCTCCTGAAGAAGCCATCATCTGTTGTTCCTGTGTGCATGAAAGCGTTGGAAAAGGTAACTGCAGAGTGGAAAATGGAATTCCGCCCATCCAAAACTGATTTTGTCTTGTTAAGTATAGAGATATCCGTGTTGTTGTTGTTGAACAAGAAGGTGATGTCCAAATCGCAAGTGGGGATACCACTGAGGATCTTGGTGAGACGAGCAGTATAAGGAAGCGAGGCCAAAGAGGTGTCTGCGTTAAGGATCTCAATGGTTTTGTCCAACAGTTCCTGGGAGGCACTTGCAACAAGGTCAAACGCCACTTGGAAGGCGGTCAGCGGAGCAGTGGTGGCAGTGGAAGGCTCAGAATCAGTCAACAAGCTCTTGAAGATCCTATGGGCCAACTTGTAGTCGTTCAATTGCACGACGATTTTACTGATGATGAAGAAATCAGGCGACTTAGATGATAACAACAACAAAACAAGCGAGTTGAGCACTTGAGTTCTAAATGGAATTGAAGAAATTACAGTGGTGGCACATGTCAATACATAGTTGATCAAGGAGATGGTGTCATCCGAGCCGCCGCCAGAGGGGGCACTGGGGCCACTTTCCGCGTTCAGAATCCTCTCAACTATATCGAGTCTATAACTTTCAAGCGATATACCCAATGCGAGCTTTATTTCACCCTCGTTAACACACTTCTCCAGCATCTTTTCAAAGATGAGGGTCAACTGAGGGTCAATAATGGCGTCACCAGTCTTATCGTTGAACTTCTTTTGTGATAGCAAGATGTATTGGTTGATACACTTGCTGACGATTGTCTCGACGAACTCGCTGCGCTCGTTGATGTTGAACTCTGAGCCTGAAAACAAAGAGTATTTAACGGAGGAGTCGTAGTCACCCAAGTTGTAGTATACTTTAGACGCCAACAACGCAGCCAATTGCCTTGAGGAGAAGTGCTCATCTTCATAGAGCTCTTCGATTTCTGTGATGTTGTTTGCGATTTCAGCCCATAGTTGATCGACAAGGGAGTTGAGAGAGGTGAGGGCGTATGACTTGATGGAGTTGTCCTGTTCACCCAAAAGGGCAAGAAATGGGGCAGCAGAGGTGAGGGACATCTTGACCTATTGAGAAAGCTATCTAATGATTGGGATAACTATCTAGTGATTGACTATCTAGTGATTGACTATCTAGTGATTGACTATCTAGTGATTGACTATCTATTGATTGAGATAACTATCTAATGATGTGGTGATGTTAAGTGATGATGATGTCAATGGATAAATAGTGTATGTCAACAGAAGTTGATGATGATGAGGACAGTGATGACAATGATGGCAACGATGACAATGATGACAATGATGACAATGATGAAGATCGATGTATCTAACGGAATCACCAAAGAGGAATTGACTTGTTTATAATGGGGGATGCTTTTGCTTTCTACTTTCTAATGGTTTCCCCTCTTTGTATTATCTGTTTCCTAATTGGAAGTATGTCTTGTCTTATCTTGTCTTGGTCGTCTTGCCTTGTCTTATCTTGTCTTGTCTCGTTTGTCATTGTCCCCTCCTGTCTTGTCTCGTGTTGTCTGGTGCACCGGCCATGTATGGACCCGCCAACCCGCCAAACCGCCATTGATCCTCAGCGCTTAATGGCACAGCGTACATTAGCGCTGTCGCCACTTGTAAGGAGCCGTGGTCAATTGGCAGACAGAGACGCCATAAGGGTTACTGACGCCATAAAGGGTTAACTGAGTGCTCCGACTGCTCCTTACAGTTGGTAGATGCGCTGCGTGTACTGGATAATAGTGTATAGTAGTACACTGGAGCTGACGGGGTATAGTGGGCGCACTGGAGCTGACGGGGCATAGTGGGTACACTGGACAATGGGACATAGTGGGTACACTGGAGCACAGGAAGCATACATAGGATTCATAAGGGCGGGAAGCGATACTGTCTGGCGATACTGTCTGACAATACCGTCTGACAATATCGTCTTACAATACCAACAGGGCAAATTATGTGGACCGACAAGTAATGGCATATAAGTGATAGCAGTACACTGTAGGGAGTGCCCACCGGGCCCACTGGACTTACTGGACCCACTGGACTCACTGGACCCACTGTCTCCTCACACTGTGAGCTGAAGTTATGGATACCCCATGTACTGACACTACGTATAGACTCTGCGTACTGACTCTGCGTACTGACTCTGCGTACTTGCTCTATGTGCTTGCCCGTCTCCCCGTCTCCCTGTCTCCCTGTCTCCCTGTCTCCCTGTCTCCCTGTCTCCCTGTCTCACTACCCTTTCCCCTCTGCCTGTCTACCCCATCAACTCCTTAACTATGTGCTCCTTAACTATGTGCTTCGGGGTAGTCCCTACATTCCTTAAGAATAATATCAATATATTTTGAAACATCGACTCAATGGATTACTGATATAATCTAAACCATATATATATATATAATTAACCGGGGATAAGTTCAATATGGAAATTCGTTTCTGATTCTTGTAATTATTTAGCCCCATAATTATTTTTAACTTGACCAAGAATTAAAATTCAAAACAACACGAATATTAAATTATCGAAAATAATCAAATTCGAATAATTCACCTCCCATAGTGAAATGGGCAACTCGATATGCTTATAAATATCTAATTATCATTTCTTAACCAGTGTGTTACCAATACGCCAACCACTTCTTAACCATTGTGTTACCAACAAGTCAGCCTGTGATTCCCAGACAAGCGTATCATGTACTACCTCACCCAAAGTGTAATATTCATCTATTCTCTCTTTCTATTCTATTTTCTGATGTTATATCTATTAAATTGTTGCATTATTTCACAGCAGTATGTATATATGTATATATAAAATTTTAATTACTTCATAATCATTCAACGATAGGTGCTGATAACCTGTTGAATTTCATTGGGGTTCTCTATAATATTGGAATTAACCACAACAGACCTCACCTTTACCCGGTCTCAGTTATCCACCTCACTTTTAACTTGTCTCTGTTATTCCATCCACCTCACTCACCTCAAGAGCTCCCACTTAATAGAGCAACCTCGTGGAAATCTTGTAGGGAGTCTGTTCCAATTGTTGATACAACGACTTGATATCAGCAATATTCACATCACTGATATCAGCCATCAGGTAAGCAATATCACCGTTGGAGTCTGAAAACTGTTTCTCAATGTTATGGTTGGATAGAATATTGTTGACAGTTTTCAACACACCCGGAACGTTCTGATGGATATACAAAACACGCACAGAGTTCTCCTGGTCCAGGTTGAGCGCTCTCAATGCCACCTCAGGGAAGTTGACCGCACCTGTAGAGATACCTTCGTTGATATAACGGTGCAATGAAGTGGCCACCTCAACACCAATGGCAGACTGGGCCTCCTCTGTAGAACCACCGATATGAGGCGTAAGGATCACGTTCCTCAAAGAGGTGAGCTCAGAGATCCATGGGTTCAACTCATTCACGAAGAACTGACCGTTCTTGGCAGGCTCGTGTGGGTACACGTCAAGAGCTGCACCGGCAATCTTTCCAACCTTAATGGCCTCAATAAGAGCTGGAATATCCACCACTGTACCTCTTGAAGCGTTGATCACATAGGAACCCTCCTTCATGGCCGCAAACTGCGCAGAAGACAACAGGTTCTTGGTCTCTGGAGTCTCCGGCACGTGCAAAGTGACGAAATCACTCTGGCTCAACAGAGCATCCAAAGAGTTTACCTGCCTGGCAGTACCAAGGGCCATGATCATCATGACATCATAATAGATGACATTCATACCAAAGGCCTCAGCAAGCACAGAAAGCTGGGCTCCAATATGGCCATATCCAATGATACCCAAGGTCTTTCCTCTGATTTCCCAGCATTTGGCAGAAACCTTGTTCCAAACACCCGTGTGCATCTCAATGGAACGGTCACCAAGCTGACGACTCAGTGAAATAACCTCCGCAATCACCAGCTCGGCAACACTTCTGGAGTTGGAGAATGGCGAGTTGAACACGGCAATACCACTCTTGGCGGCATACTCAAGATCAACCTGGTTGGTCCCAATGCAGAAACAACCAATCACAACCAAGTTCTTTGCATGCTTGAGAATGTTCTCCTTGAGCTTAGTCTTGGAACGGATACCAATGGCGTGTACGTTCTTGATCTTCTCGATGAGCTCCTCATCGGGAAGCGAGGTCTTGTAGAACTCAACTTGGTAGCCCTGGTCGTCGAAAATATCAATTGCTGTCTGGTTGACATTTTCCAGCAGCAGAATCTTTATATCACCAGTGGAGAAGGGCTTCAGAGTCTTTTGGGGCTTTGAAACAGACAACCCTCTGTTACGCTGGGCCAGGTAACTGGTGGATGTGGTTGGAGACGTGGACACCGCATGAGGTGATCCAATCACCGCCTGCTGGAACGAGTTCGATAGCTGTTGGATCTGTCTAGGGGAGGACATATTCAGTGGGGTTGCAATTACCGGGATAACACTCAGCGGCAAAAAAAATAATTAAAACACCAAATTCTCAGATATATATATATATATATGGAAAGAGAGACTCACACAAAGACACCATCCCTGCCCCCGACTATCTACGTGTAACTCACTAACTAACTAACTGCACACCACCCTTCCAGGCCGTACATCTCGTATGCACTTGGTGGGTAGCGCGCACGGTGACTCAGTGAAAAATATTACGCAATTCGACATCACGTGTAAAAAATGACGTACGGGGTTTGGTTGGGTTGTAGTGGGAGGTCGCTATTAAGGGGAGGAGATGCTTTGTGAGGTGTTGCAAAGTATATTGGGTTTCTAGATTGAGATGCAATGATTGGAGGTTGATGTAAGGGTAATGCAGAGGGGTTTGGGGTTGCATTTATTGATCAATTTGATTACATTACCCCGTTGGTATCGGAGTCGGACTCTTCCTAAGGGGGGGGGGGCTCACATGCAGACAACTGTCTGGGGAAGACAGCTTAGACAGTTCAGGCACCAGCCGGAGTCAGGGGGAGAAGTCAACCAGCAGCCGGAGCAGGAGCAGGAGCATAAGGTAAGGGTAGAGTGGTTGAATGTGGGTGGTAGGTACATTTGGCTATACTGTTACTGTACGAGACTATACGGGTAAGAATAACCAAGATGTACTCATAGTAGATGAGTAGCAGCAGCATCATCCCAGAGATATACAAGAAAGTTACTGAACCATAGCGATTTGTGTTCACAGTTGTGGGTTCGTATGGTGTAGTAAGGGATGGTACTACTAATGGGTCTATATGCATAGTGTACTGGCTAATTAGGGAAGGGGGCCATACACAGTGGAAGGATACATAATCGTCAAGACAATATATGACTGTATAATATATAACTATATATATATATATATCTATATAGAGATTTATGAAATTCATCCTATTTATTCATCCTAATTATTCGTACCCCTTATATAATCGCCGTTATAGCATAATCCTCTTTCTGACTCTCTTCAGAAGTGCATAAACCAAATACTCCATACCCTAACCCTAACTGCATCCACGTGACAATAGTTGTTTGCCTATGTTACCCTGCTTCCAAAACTTTTCACCTCACTGAGTACACCCGCTCCATACACTGCGGTCTCCTTTTGCACGCAGTGTGTTGGAGAGTTTGCGAAGTGTTGAAGAAGTATAGATAAACACAGCTTATACAAAAGAATAAAAAAGGTTCTTGAACGGTATCATATACTAACCTTTTAATAAAAAACAACAGGGAAAAATGGGTGCCTACAAATACCTCGAAGAGCTCCAGAGAAAGAAGCAGTCCGATGTCATGCGTTTCCTTTTGCGTGTGCGTTGTTGGGAGTACCGTCAGAAGAAGGTGATCCACCGTGCTCCTCGCCCATCCCGCCCAGACAAGGCCAGACGTCTCGGTTACAAGGCCAAGCAGGGTTTCGTCATCTACAGAATCCGTGTCAGAAGAGGTGGTAGAAAGAGACCTGCTCCAAAGGGTGCCACTTACGGTAAGCCAACCAACCAGGGTATCAACCAGCTCAAGTACCAGAGATCCCTCCAGTCCACCGCTGAGGAGAGAGTTGGAAGACGTGCTGCCAACCTTAGAGTCCTCAACTCTTACTGGGTTAACCAGGACTCCACCTACAAGTACTTTGAGGTTATCCTTGTCGACCCATCCCACAAGGCCATCAGACGTGATGCCCGTTACAACTGGATCGCCAACCCTGTCCACAAGCACAGAGAGTCCAGAGGTCTTACCGCTGTCGGCAAGAAGTCCAGAGGTCTCAACAAGGGTCACAGATACGCCAAGACCCAGGCCGGAAGAAGACACACCTGGAAGAAGCACAACACCCTTTCTCTCTGGAGATACAGATCTTAAGCGGTCTAACTTTACTGTTGAATCGATTAAGGTGTGGTGTTGGAAACGGGTCAGATTGCTGGTTGGGATGGTTTCTCCCTTGGTCAGTGTGATTTAGTATAATTGTTGGGGATTTCATGGAGGAGGATGTTTACTAGTGCCAGAGTTCTTCATTGTAGTTGTTAATATATTTGCTCACTATCCGTTTAACATTCCGTACACAACTAGATATGTTGTAGATATAGCAGGTTCAGGAAATTGCTTCTAAACTATACAGCTGGTTATGTTGATTGAGGTTTTCTCCATTTGAGGAAATTGCAACTCTACTAAGAAACTAACTTAATACAATATTCATATCTGCACCACCCAGTTCTTGCCTCTACTATCCCCTCCCAACTATCCTTTCCTTTCCCACCTACTATCTCCGTACCTATCTCTGCACCCATGTCCCCCTCACACAGCTCTTCCTTACTGATTTTTACAACCACCTATGCTCTCTTACTCCCTTAGAGCGATCAACTCCCCCGCCTCTCTACCATAAATTAACTCTCCACAATAATACCCTCTGACTTCTTCCCACTTTCTACTACTGCCTTGCGTGTGTAGTTCATTTTTTCAATTAACCTCATTTCCCTACTGCATTTACGCTGCATCCCAGGTGCATTTTTCACTCAGTTTTTCATATCCCCTGCAGGGAAAATGAAAATAGCAAAGAGGGGGCGATAGGAATTTACTGGGTCCAATGGACCCCATTGAGTGGGTGGTAGTCTTGGCATGACCAATTTACCAGCAGAAGTACATATCACTACACAAGCACAGAAACCATTAAACATCCCTGGAAGCCTCTGGCACGCGAAAACTGTGTGACTGTATGGGATACGCCGCCCGGCGCCCCCACTATGATCTGCTGAACCCTCCGCTCCGCTCCTACCAACCTCTCCCACCACTCGCACTCCCTCCCCACCATGCACTGCCCATCTGCATATACCGCAGTCTGCTTGCTACTGATTTCTATCGCTCTATCAGTCATTGGCTGCTACTGCCGTAAAATGTAGAAATAATACAATCTCCCATGTTCACTTCCAGTTTCCCCTCTTTTTTTTGTTCTACATACTTGTCTATATCTCTTTGATACTATTTGCCAGATCTGTTGGACACCATGACCAAATCAAATGGTCTCTCCCTATCTCCTATCTACTCTTGGTGCCTCCGCTTGGTATCTTCCATGCCTTCCGCTTCTTCCTCTCTTTCCTACCTCTCTTACCTCTCCCCTTGATCCCTCCCAGCCTTCCGCACCGATTCACTGGGCTGCCGCCGCCCTTTCGCTCTGCCGTCCCCCCTCTGCCCTTACGCTCTGCCCTCTGTCTACCCCCCACCGTCCAGCGTGCCCTCTCAGCTCCTGCTCACTCAGCTCCCACTGCTCCCACTGCTCCCTCTGCTCCCTCAGCGCCCTTCCATTCTGCCAACCTGTAATCGTCCGGTGCAGCGTTCTCCAGTGCTCTCCTACGGTCTACCGCCTACCCTTCTGACTCCGCTCTCTGCCTGTATTGCCTGTAATAACCTGCCAATACACCGGCTGTTTAGTGACAGCCCATTGATGAAATTCTGTAAATGGGATAACGCACTCCACGGCTAACACACCGGTTGATGATCTCTCTGTCACATTGTGTGAGTTTTTTTCCAGTTCTGCATATCATCTATATATATAGTATATATATATATACATTTCGGTAGGTACAACTGATCTTTTATTGAGTGAAATTGCATCCTTGCTCTGTCTCTGAATTGCTCTCTTCATCATCATGTCCGACTACCAGAAAACTGCTATTCTGTCTGTGTATGACAAAACCGGTCTGCTTGACCTTGCTAAGGGTCTCGTTGCCAACAAAGTGAGGCTCCTGGCCTCTGGAGGTACCGCCCGTCTCGTCAGAGATGCCGGTTTCCCCGTTCAAGACGTGTCCTCCATTACCCATGCCCCAGAGATGCTCGGTGGCCGTGTTAAGACTTTGCATCCAGCTGTCCATGCCGGTATTTTGGCAAGAAACCTCGAGAGCGACGAGAAAGATCTCGCCGACCAGCACATTGAGAAGGTGGATTTCGTCGTGTGCAACCTTTACCCTTTCAAGGAGACCATTTCCAAGATCAATGTCACCATTGACGAGGCTGTTGAAGAGATTGACATTGGTGGTGTCACCCTCTTGCGTGCTGCCGCCAAGAACCACGCCAGAGTTACCATCCTGTCAGATCCTAAGGACTACCCCAAGTTTTTGGAGGAATTGGCTAACGGTGAAGTGTCGAAAGAGGCCCGTAACAGATTTGCCCTCAAGGCCTTTGAACACACCGCAGACTACGACGCCGCCATCTCTGACTTCTTCAGAAAACAGTACAGCGAGAACTTTTCTCAGCTCCCTCTTAGATACGGTGCCAACCCACACCAGAGGCCAGCCCAGGCCTTTGTGAGCCAAGGCGAGCTTCCCTTTAAGGTGTTGAGCGGTTCCCCAGGCTACATCAACCTCTTGGATGCCCTCAACTCATGGCCATTGGTGAAGGAGCTCTCTGCTTCCTTGAACCTCCCAGCTGCGGCCTCTTTCAAGCACGTTTCCCCGGCCGGTGTTGCTGTTGGTCTCCCATTGTCCGAGGTTGAGAAGAAGGTGTACTTTGTTCAGGACATTGAGAACCTTTCACCATTGGCCAATGCCTATGCCCGTGCCCGTGGAGCTGACCGTATGTCATCGTTTGGTGACTTCATCGCCCTCTCCAACATTGTGGATGTCCCAACTGCCCAGATCATCTCCAAGGAGGTTTCTGACGGTGTCATTGCTCCCGGATTCGAGCCAGAGGCATTGGAGATCTTGAAGAAGAAGAAGAACGGTAAGTACTGTGTCTTGCAGATCGACCCCAACTTCACCCCAGGGTCCACAGAGACCCGCCAAGTGTACGGTATCACTTTACAGCAGAAGCGCAACGATGCCATCATCAACTCACAGAGCTTCAAGGAGATTGTCTCCAAGAACACCGCCCTCACCGAGCAGGCCGCCATTGACCTCACCGTGGCCACCATCGCCCTCAAATACACACAATCCAACTCTGTCTGTTATGCCAAAAACGGTATGGTGATCGGTCTTGGTGCCGGTCAACAGTCCCGTATCCACTGTACCCGTCTTGCCGGTGACAAGGCCGACAACTGGTGGTTTAGACAGCACCCACGCGTATTGGCCATCCAGTGGGCCAAGGGTGTCAAGCGTCCCGAGAAGAGCAATGCCATTGATCTCTTTGTCACCGGTCAGATCCCAACAACCGAGCCAGAGAAGTCAGAGTACCTCTCAAAGTTTGCCGAGGTGCCTGCACCATTCACCACAGAGGAGAGAAAGGAGTGGGCTGACAAGTTGAACGATGTTGCCCTTTCTTCAGACGCCTTTTTCCCATTCCCAGACAACGTTTACAGGGCTGCCAGATCAGGTGTCAAGTACATTGCTGCCCCATCGGGTTCCGTTATGGACAGAGCCGTTTTCGACGCTGCTGACTCTTTTGACATTGTCTACGTGGAAAACCCAATTAGACTCTTCCACCATTAAGGGGGTGTGTTGACGGTCAGGCAAGGTTGCAGTTTTCGTTGTAGGTGTTGCAGAGGTGTTGCAGTGGAGTATTGCATTGGGGTGTAGGTGCTGGTAATTCTTATTACTGTGTTGTGGACTAAGAAAACATACAGGTGATGTAGTTATTTTTTATTCAATGAGTTATTGCACATTATGAGATTTAATGATTTTCTTATTGTAAATTCCAAGTTCAGAGCAAGTAGACGCCCTCGAAATACCTTATCAAGACAATATCATGGAAGTGTCCATAGAGGGGGAGTGAACACATAGTATCTGAGGAGTGCAAATCAGATACTGGCCAATACTCGTGTTAGCCAATACTGGTAGCTACACTTGATGTCAATCCAATGTTCACTAGGCATAATCCCAATCCAAGGTTTACTCAATCTTAATCTACCTTTTACCCTTTTATACGATAACTAATATATAATAACATATGTATAAATCAACAAATACAATCAAATAAAATAGTATGAGGGAAAAACTGAACTAAAAATGTGAGCAGGTGAAAAAAAAAGGGCAGGGTTAGCAAAAGAAAAATAAAAATAAAAGAACAACCCACTAAACAGGTGGTCATAATATCTTGTTATACTTCATATACCACCCACTACCACCCACCTACTGCTATACCTATAAAACTCCTTTCTTATATACTATCCCCTATACGTCCTCCATACATACCGAGAATACGGTATAATCTACATGAGTAGTTGATCAGTCAAGAATAGACCGTGTGACTACTCAAATACAAACACTGCACACAAAACAATTGGGGAGTACTAAACAATACCTGTGCTTAGTAGGAATAATCTCAATCTAGTACTAGTAACCAATCCTTATATCCACTATGCTTAATCTCAATGAGATGTTTTAAGCCTTTGTGGAGAAAGTTTGCAATGAAGTTGTTGTGGTCCAACTGTAAGTGGTCCATGACAAGGTCAAGTGCTTAGTACCAGTGTCATTGTTGTTCTGGTGTCTTGGTTGCAACAGACCCTCAGCAAAGACCGGGAAACCATTCTCAGTGAGGTTGATGTGGCTGGAAGCCAAAGCTGGTGCAACGATCAAAATGACAAAGATGAGAAGCACCAAAAAGTAGAGGGTACAGTACTTGCGCACCATTCTCTTTCTGAGTCTGGCCTGTTTGATAGAGTAGATTGGTGGTCTAATCTGTCTGCTTGGCTTGAGCCAGAAGAGCATCATCGAGTGCCATCTGTCAACGAGTGGGATCAACAGGATGGGGAACTGGCAGAAGAGGAGGATGTGACCAAGCACGAAATCACCAGCAAATTCACTCATCTCGATGATCTTGGCGACAAACTCACGGGATGGCTGGGTCAGAGCGGCCCATCCAAGACCGGCACCATACCACTTACCGGTCCAGAAGGCGGTGTTGGAGTGGTCGTTCTTGAACTCCCTGGTGAGCATGAGGAGGGTCATGATCTTGAAGATCATACGTTGAATGTAAACCATGGTGACCAAACCAATGAGCATCTTGGCAAATACAAATCCTTCGGTGACCCAAATGACAAGGAAGAAGATGATGTGGACAACAACAGAGACACCGTGGGCGAAACCGGCCAAAACGGCACCGGTCTTCTTACAGCAGAGGCCAAACATTGGACCCGAACAACAGGAAATAGCCATCACGAAGAACAACACACCCATATTGATAACAACAGGACCCAATGCACAAATGACAATTCTCAAAACACTGTTGACGGTAGTCTGAGTCTCCACACCGGTCTGGGCGTTGATAAATGTGTAGGCCACAAAACAACCAGCAGTGTAGATAATACATGGGAAAGTGTCACTGATGAACACATTGCTGCGGTGGGCCCTTGCAGCATCACCAGCGGCCTTCTCGGACTCGTCACCGATGATCTTACGCTTGAAACCGGTCACACGTGATCTTGACAATCTCACGTAACCAATCCAAGAGTTACGGTGCCACCTGGTGTTACCTCTAGAGAGCCATCTGATGAAGTCTCTATAGTCGATGAAGTAGTCTTCCCAAGAAAACTGGTGAGGATTGAACAAGAATGGAGAGAACATCAATGAAGACAAAGAAGCCCAGAACCACAAAAGAGCTGGCTGCCAGTGCGCAACGGTGCCGAACAACAACATCATCATGGAGCGAGAACCCAAGTAGATGGAAGAGTCAGCAAATCTTGAATACAACACACTAAATGGGATGCGCGCAGTGGCAAAACCACGACCGGTGGAGATATAACGAGCACCACCAACAGAGATATCGTTGAGCAACGAAGAGGCATAGATCTGAGCAACAAACACCTCAAACATTGGAGACAACGACAACACGTGCTTGAAGAATCTCTGGGTGGCCCTCCAGATACCTCTCTCGATAAGCTCCTGAACAACCAATGGGATGAAGGAAATGAAGAAGACAATGAAGATGGAAAGGGTGTAACGTCTGATCCAGTCAATGGCAGGCATCAGGTTGTAACAACCCAATGGGTACTGAATATCGGTAATTGGCTTGTTATGGTTGTACAAACAAATAATACTCTCGTGGGCCAAACCGTTCATGTTAACAACGGTAAGCATAAACATCTGCAACGACAACATGATGAACATATTGTTGATGTGGAAACCAGGATGAGCATAGTAGAAGGAGAGGAATCTGTCCAATGGCAGTTGGGTACCCAAGTAGTAGTACTCACGTGACAGCATCTGTTCACCCATACCAGCACCAATTTTGGTGGTGAAGTTAAGAATGGAGCCGAAACCCAAATCTCTACCCTTACCGCACTGATAGTATTCACAGTGCTTGATACGGCCACCACGGCAAACCGCGGTCATACCGGCGTAGATATCCTCGTTAAGGTGCAATCCCTTCTGTGCCTTGGAAACACCACCTCTGGTAGTCATGAAGATAGCGTTCAAGAAATCGGGGTGACCATAATGGAGCTTACCTCCAATCTGGGCCAGAGTACGGGCAAACAAAGTACCAAACGTCTGTTCCTTACCAGCGGCAACATCACCAAGAACACCAGAGTTCTCAGAGAAAATGTACTCACGGGCGCCGACAATAGCAACTGGGTGGAACTGAGTGGCCTCCTCGGTCTTGAGACCTGGGGCGTACGGGTTAACGTGTTCAACGTTAAGCTCCTCAAACTCAGCAAGGACAGAACGGATCTTAAGACACTCTTCCAGGTAGTTATCCTGGTTAGCATCGATAAGCTGGAGGTACTCACCACGGGTGAAAATAAGCGCATGGTTCTGGTTATCGGACTTACCGTCACCCAAAATTGGGTTGCCGGAAAGCTGGACACGGAATTTTGGTCTACGGCGGCCGTTCTCCATGATTTCGGAGTGACCATCGATCAAAGCAGAGTAAATGCGTGGCTCGTCACCTTCGTTGAGTGGAGGTTCCTCGTCCAAGTAGGCAATCTGGAGGTCTGGGTATGCACGCAACAAAAACTCGGCATTCTCAAGCTCCTCTGGCTTGAACTTGGCCAAACGCTGCATGGAAACAATAAACTTGAACTTACGACGAGCCATTCTCTCGAGTTCTCTTTCAAGACCTTCGGCGTTACCACCAAACATCTGGACAATCTCGGGGTTCTCAACTCTGTACAAGAGCTTGATGGCACGTGCGTAGTTCATGAAACCAGAAACGGTTCTGTACAAAGTCTGGGATCTCAGGGAGGCCCAAATACGGGTTCTAAGAGTGTATTCAGGAGCAGCACTCTTGAAACCAATACAGTAGAATGGCAAGTCATCGATCTGGCTCTTCATGGCATCCTCGTCCTTCTCCTCCCCGTTAGCCTCAAAGGCAGCGGTCTCCTCAGCCAAGATCTTGGTGTCCTTAACAAAACACTCCCATTCAATAGGGTGCAACTGCTTAAGGTACTCCAATAGGGTAACCCTGGAGAATTGGTCATCCTCTCTAATAATTTCTCTCAAAGACAACAAAATCTTCTCAGAGTAATGAGGGGTGAAAACTGTGAAAGTTGGCATGTTGTCAACAGGCAATGGCTCAGGGATCGGAGTGGCCAAAGACTGAGCAAAAAAGGAAATACGACGCTCAGCCTCAGAGTCACGTGGGAAAAACTCGGTCTCAAAGTTGTTGTCATCCTGGGAGACAAAGAAGGTGGGAGCACGCAAAGTACGCTTACCTTCAACCTCGGATGGAACCTGGTGGTACAACAGTTTCTGAACGTGGTCAATGGCCAACAGATGCTCTCTGTACATGGAGATGACAACCGCGTTCCACACCTGGGAGATAAGAACCTTAGGCTTGTACTTGATCTCCATATCGGTGGTGGCCAAAACCTTACTGTAAATACGCTTTGGAAGACGGGTGAAAATGTTTCTCCATGGGGTAAGGATGGAAATACCGAGGTAGAAAGACCTACCGATGGAAAACACACAGTTGATCAGAATGTACCACATATAAGTATCCAAGAAGAAAAGGATCTGATCAGTGACGAACATGAGACCAAGCACAATACGGGCCTGTTGCTGACACAAGATGTCACCCCACCACTTCTCACCAACACATCTCATTGTGGTGATAGACAAGTTACGGATTGGGTCTCTAAGGGAAAGAATCAGAAAGAAGTAGGACTCAATGAACTTCGCGAGGAAAATAAGAGCCCACATCAAGTATGACATCCACATGTCCAAACCGCTGAGCTTGCTGAAAGAAGCAGTAAAAGTCTGCGAAGCCACGTATCTTCTGCTCTGCTTGTTCATGTAGGAGGTGAACAAGCCACCCAGTGGCATGATGGCAAAGAAGATGAGAGTAGCAACCGCAATGAAAAAAGAGACAATGGAGACAATATGAGCTGCACGTGACTCGTAAGTCAAACCGGCCCAGGCGAAGACAAACACAACTGGGGCCAAGTTTGCAGCAAGTATGAGGAGCAAGAACACGAATCTTCTGGTGAGATGCTGAGCACCCGCCCATTTACGGGGCACAAATGTCCATTCACAAATGGTGGCGACGATCTGGATAAGAGAGGCGACAGTACCACCAAGGGCAACAGCGGCCCAACGAGAAGAAGCCAATGGCTGGTTGTTGAGCACCTGCACGTAGTTCTTGGTGTAGAGAGTAGGAGAGTTGAAAGCGGCGTACATCCAGTACATGGTAACATGTATGATCCAAATACGGTTGAAGTTGGTGATCAAATGCAACCAACTACGGATCTCCCTGTATGTCTTGAAGAAACAGGAGTTCCATTCAACCTCACCGAGACGGATGTAACGCTCTTCGGAGGGCAAGTCAATCAGACGAGACCCATCCTCAAAAACGATACGGGAAATACCTTCTGGGTACCAGAACAGCTGGTTAACATCGTCATAGCCAATGATCTTGTTGTGGTCACGTTCACGTTTCAGGTAACGGCCATCAACAACCTCGTACACCTGACTTCTGATAAACCTGTAAAGAGGGGTAATCACACGGTTCAAGTAGTCACCTTCTGGGACTGGCTCGGTGCGCTGCTTACAAGCGTCAGAGCCCAAGTAGTCCTCAGAACACTTGTAGATGAAACAGAGACACTCTGGGGTAAATCTAACCTGGTTAGCCTCACCCCACAGCAGGAGGTAAAGGGCGACCTGTCTGACACGCTCCAAGGGGGTCATGGAGTTCATCTTGGCCTTCCAACGGTAATCGGCAGCCTCCAGCGAATTGTCACCTTCGAGCTCAGTGAGAGTTCTCTCGGTGTCCTCACCGTTCTCTTCGACAGCCTTACGGGCCTTCTTGGACTTCTTCTTGGCCTTACGGGCCTTACGAGAAAGCTTGCCAAAGTTCATATTGCGGAATCCAATCTCATCGTCAACATCCATCTGGGCAGCAAAGTACCATTTCTTGTAGTTTGCGTTTTCACCACCAATGTAGTCGGCATGGATAGACAGGAGAGCCTGAGCCGGTGCCATTCTAGAAGAACGCGAGTCCAACATAACCATGAAGTAGTCAAAGATGTTTCTCATAGAATCACGCTGGAATCCAAACCTGTTTGTAAGGTCAATGAATACATCCTCAATCTGTTCAATGGTAACTGGGGCCTGATTGTCAGCGGTCCAGGCTGGGTAAGGATCGGTTGGCAATGAGACCATACCGCTCTGGTCATATGGACTGGCACCGTAGATTGGAGTAGAGTCTCCACTGCTACGTGGACCACCGTATGACATCTGGGATGGAGTGTACTGGGTACCATAGCCATCGTAGGGGGTGCCTGGTGGCATACCGCCTCCAACACCGTGGCCACCGTTAGGGCCATAGCTAAAGTCAGAGAAGGCCTCCTCGTTCATCTGGCCACCAGGGGGCATTTGGTCGTAGTAACCTTGTTGGTTTAAGTTTGGATCAGATACATAACGCTGGTCGTACTGGTCGTATCCCTCAGGTGGCTGCTCATACATGCCACCTTGCTCGTATCCTCCAACGTTACCTTGCATCTGGTTGTTATAGTAAGGATCTTCATTGTATTCTTGGCTGTTCAAACCTTCTTCAGAAGGATGATAACCCTCGGCGTAGTAACCGCCTTGGGCGGCCGTATTGGGGTCGTGATAGTTGTCGTTATATGACATCTGGAAATGTTAGTATAAAAAGGCGGAAGGGCAGAGGGGCAGATTATAAGCGGAGAGGCGAACTGTGAAGATTACCAATAAAAAAGATTCATTCATCAATCTATATCTTTATCGTCGGCAATATCTCTTCGATTATATTCTATCTCCTTTCTTAGTGTTGACTGTCTCTGTTTCCTTTTGATCGTTGGTGATTACTTGAGATCAATACCTGCGGTTGCGCCTAGGCACTGCAAACACACGAGCCAGACAGATGTCAAGCAAGAGGCCAACAAGAGGGAAATATAATATCAAATGAATATAAAAAGTATACCATTAAATAGAGAGATTTCCAACCAACTCAGGAATATAATTTGTTCATCGAAAACGTTGCTTCGTTTTCGTTAATCCTCAACGCTCTTCTGCTCTGGTTATAAATAGAATACTCACCTTAACGCGACGTTACGCCAAACAGGTAGGGGTCCAAAAACGAGATCAAACGATGGGAGAGATCAAGTGAAACGAAGGCGAAATAACAATCAATAAAAAAAGATATATGTGAATGTGATATAAAAAAGCGAAAGGATAAAGAAAAAGGGATCTGAAAAGCTCCTCCTCCTTTTTTTCTGGTTAGATTATTTTTCCTTCCAAAAGGTTTCCCCTCTGTAGGTGCTGCTGGTGGCTATGCGGTGTTGTTTTACTGGTGTATGCGGTGCCTATGGAAAGTCTATAGGCAGGGCAGAAGAAACAGACAGATGAAATAACCAAAACTAGCCAACAGAACCAAGGTGAATAAAAGAACCAAATTCAACGTTTGATAAAAAAAAAGATATAATCACAGATACAATCGGATCAAGCAACTTGATAATGATAAAAAGAAAGACTGATGGAAGTGTCTCCAAAAAAATCTAGAGCAGGCAGACAGGCAGGCAGACGGAAAGGCAGACGAGACGGACAGGCAGAGTGCAGGAAGAGCACAGGCAGCAGAAGGTAATGCGGTAAAACTTGTTTTGCTTCCCTGTACATGCAAAGGGAGACGTGCCGGGAAGGCTCGTTCAAGAGCGAAGTTTCTTTTTACCCGTCGTGCGAGGACAAGGATTAGACAGAATATGGCAGGGAATCTCAGGGAATCCCAGGCGGGGGGATGGGGGCAGCGGCGTTTAGGTGCAGGCTTGTTGAGGGTAGAGGGCCGAGAAGCAACCGCTGCAGATAGTCGGTGGGAGGTGCGTGGAAGCGTTGGCAAGAAGAGATCGTAGAAGGGTGCATTTAGTAAGTGGGCAAAGCGTTCAGAGAAGTTGCACCACAGGCAGGCTGGAAAGCAGGCCACGGCAGGGGCAGCAGGAAACACAACGCGCAACGGCCGATCGGGGGACAGCAAGATGGAAGACAGGACAAAACTGGGAGAAAAAACTGGGAGTTATGGCAGAATTAGGTAACAGAATCGGGCGGGCGGCGGCATGAGCGTACCTTGGAGTATGCGGTGAATGAATGGCATTTGCATGTTCTGGTAGTGATAGAGTGATTCAAAGCGAATGCGTTCCAGGGAAGCGTATTAGCAGTCAATCGTAACCCTACGTGGTGGTTTGGAAAGGACGCCCGCCCGCCCAAGCGTCCCTTTGGACACGGTATGTTTAGGATTGCTCTGCATACCAGACCGTGCATTACTTCTAGTACGCTTTGGTAATGCCCGTCAAAGCGTGTTGGGCAGCCTAAACGGGCTGCCTGCATGAGGAAACAACCATCCCGAGGTTGCGGTTGCAGGAGGAAAATGGAAGGGTTACCACCCAAAACGGGGCGCAATAACCTGGGACACGAAAAAGGCAGGGGCATAACGGCATAACAGGAATAACGTGGTCGTGCCATAGTGTGTTTCATATTGAGAGCGAGCATCGTGGTGCACTCACTGCGTCCAAGCTTCCAAGCATCCCAGGCAGCACTGGGTACTGGAATGGCCGAGATCAGGGAATCAAAGCCTCTGCTTTCTCTGCTTTCTTGCAGCCTGAGAGGTGAGGGAGATAATTTATGAGTAGTGTACACTAATCTGGACTCCCAATTTGGTATGTCACATTCTCTAGTTCGTTGCGGTCTCGCATCATCAATGTTGCCAAATAGAATAGACATTGCACTGTTATCCAACTGCCTGTAACCACTTGAATCTAATTTCCTATTCCGACCGTGAGCTTCCCATTTCCCAATTCTGCTCTTTGATTCCTTCAGATCCGTTTTCTAATTCCAAAAGCAAGAGGATAATTCCCTCACCCACCCACCACCCTAGTATGTTAAGCGCTTTCTTTTTATTACAGATAGAATCTCTCCTTCATCTCCTGATCCGCCAAACGCTTTGAGCCTCCGCTACTAATCCCCCTACCTTTTTTCTATAAATATCATCAAATCGCCAAGCCCGCGTTAGTAACCTGCATAAATTAAACGCGCTCATGCAGCTGGCTCTCTTTCGTGTAGGCGTTGTGAAAATATTTTCTCGAGCGTGCATATGCACCTTTCCCGAAGGAATCAGGATGCTTCTACTCAAATTTGCAGGAGGAGGTCCTCTACCCATACAACGGACACGGATTTAGTTCATACGAGACCTTTGAAATTGGGACAGCTCTTGCCGAAAAAAAAGCATCTCCATCCCAAATGTAGACAACAAACGCCCCGGTAGAGACAACAAACGCCCCGGTAGAGACAACACTCCTCGATCTGTGCACTCTAGGGCCCTCGGATTCTCCTTTGCAACCAACCTTTTTTGGGATTCTCTGAACTATCCTTTTATTATCATGCCATTCTGTTGTGGTGCAGTTTTGATCATGGAGTCGCCATCATCACCATAACGACAAGCGTCTCTAGTCCACCCTCCCACCGTTACCGTGGAGCGTCAACCCGTAGAATCCGGCAGGGGTCTGTGTCTGCTGAGGCTTTTCAAGGTGCAGCTCTGCATACCATAGGGGATACTTTGCTGGATTTTGGTAGGCATAGTGATCAGGATCAGACACTCTCAAGAAAACAACAGACACGGCCAGTTGAAGCCACGGTTTTAATGTTGACATTCACTAGCGTTGTTCTGTGCTGTATATCCCTTTATCATACGGTGTATGTGAAATGCCAAGCTGGGCTTAGAGGCTGAGACAGGACATGCATATACCTAATGGGTGCCAAGTGGGCATGGAATGGACATATTGTGACACGTTTCCTAGCACGGTGCGATTGTAAATGTAAACAAACCAGTACTCCTCGAATTAGAGTCCTTGGCTCCCTCATTAAAGACGTTTTTCTCCCTTTCGTGCGACAATAGAAATAACCTTGGCTGTTGGCTTATCTAGTTCTCTGTTTGCTCAGAGCTTCCAGGTCGCGTCGTTCACCGTCCATAACATGGTGACAGAGATTATGTTAGGACTTTACATAGGAGATTTACTAAATACCCTCAGAGTTTAACTAAACAACTGCTTCCTTGTGCTAATAAGTAAATTACACTTGCAATACATTCTTTAATATACATAGCCTACTCTAGACAAGACGAGACTCCTCGATGATCTCGTTAACCCTACCTCTGATCCATTCATCCGTAATCTTGTCTTGCTCCAATGCAATAGCAGCCACAGAAGGCTTGTTGCCATATTTCCTCAGTAACATCACCAAGATATCTAACAATCCCCTCACTGCCCATTGGAAGTTGCTGGCTTCACTTGGCTCCTCTGACGGAACAGCAGAGATCTCTTCTCCCAGCTCATTGACCTTAGTTGTAAATGTGTTGAATGAGGTGATGAGGCTATCAAAAAGAGTAACAATAACACCATTAGAAGCGTTTCCAGCATCCAAGTCCTCACTGATACTTCTGTCAAGAAGCTCAATCACATGTAACTGACTCAGAATAGGCACACTCTTGGTCTCTTGAAACAACGTCTCTACAATAGCACCCTTAGTAAGTAAGCCTCTCTTCTCAAGCTTCTCCAAAATCAAATAGCCAATTCTGGGCTCGTGGTTCCATAACCTCAGCACACCTTCAAGGACCCAGGATTGACGAGTAACAACCTCATCAGCAGAAAGAGACCCAGCAAACTGATCATCCTCAATACTTACAGTATCTTCTCCCTCAGGCTTTTCCTGGTCAAGATGAAGCACTTTGTTGAGCTTTTCTAAACTGAGATCAATGGCTCCGTCAATAACAGAAACACTTCTAGAACCAATAATACAAACAGCCTGTATCACAAGCGTAACAATGTAGCTCTCCACATTAACCTCCTTGAGGAATGAGTATCGCTCTTCTTCACTGTGCTTAGAAATCTGGCTCTTAAGATCAATGATCAAAGAGTTGAACTCCTCAAGACTTCCACCCGACTGGAGGTTTTCATAGATAGCAAAACACTGAGGCTGCAAAGGATGGTCAGAGTTATTGAACACAAACTGATCAAAGAGACTTATAGGTTTATCTTCTTGAGCCTGGTCACCATCCATGTTCTGGTCACTATCTGAAGTGGAGGAGGAGGATTGAACTTGCCTAGCGAGGGCTTCACCAAAAAACTCTGTGTCAAACTCAATCAACTGATCTTTGCCCACCAATGATAGGTTAAGATATTTATGAAACTCTACAGGTAAAGTTGCCTTGATAGCTGTTACAGTAGAAGCTCTAACTTCTTTACCAATAACATTCCTCAACAAGTAAACCAATGGATGGAATGTGGATGACTCCAAGCGGGTAGCATCCTCAGACCACCCACTCCACTGCCATTCAAAACCAAAGTTGCTCACCTGGATAAGAAACCAGTCCATAAACCGCACTTTGAGCTCAAAGTCAAGAAGGGCAAAGTTGTTGTAGAAGTAACGGAAAGCACCTCCAATAACACGTGCCATAGTTGCTTTATCTCTCAAAAGAGACATTCCGGCACCGGAAGAAGGACCGCCAGCACCAGATTGGGCGAGTCTACGAAGAGCTGCAAGATCACGTGAACAACACTCTACAAGTAGACTCTGGTAGTAGATCACAGGGTTGGAAGTTGTGGGAAGAGCAAACATCAAATCCAACAGAGATTCAGTGACGATTTCCTCCATCTTCCATGTTGAAGAGAACCCGTCTCTGAACTCTGTTTCCACTTCAGCCGCCAGATTGAGAAGTCTCAGTCTAGACTCGGTACCAATTTCAGCAGCTTCGGCAGCCGCCTGCTCTTGTAAGAGCGCCACCAAATCGGCAATATCCTCTGTTTTTTTGTCGTTTACCATAGATAACTTGTCTACCGAAGCATTTGGCTTTGCAAACTGACGCTCGTTGAAAAAGATGTGGAGCATCAACAGCTGCTTAGACACAATAAGACGGTTGTACTCCATGTTTTGTATGAGATCTTGAATAATATCCCTCAATATAACACTTGAATAAGATGTAAGAGAAGGAACAGTGTCAAATCCATTGATAGGGAGGTAAACACTCAATGGGAAACGAGGAGTCTTCCATAAAGTGTCTATGTTTCCCTTCAAGGAGATGGCGAAGGAAGAGAAGGAAGAAATCTCTCCATCTGTAGGGAAAGAGATATCCAAATCATGGCTATGGAGGTTTTCTGAGGGGATTGTAGCTACATCTATAACTTGAGATAGAACATCTGAAAAGAGAGAAACATCCCACTCCCCAGTCTCCGAATTCTTAAGAGACTTGACAGCAGGTAGAACGAGCTCCAAAAGGGTCTTTTCCTGGTATGGTGGGTTATATTGGTCTTCACTACCAGCCAATTTCCTAAAATGGAATAAGAACTCTTCATATGGTTTAGAATCACTGGACGATTCTTCATTTTTGGACCCGGTGTTGAACTCTTCAGCAAGCTGGACTAACTCGTCACATGCCTGCACAGCCGTGGAACTCTTACGATCACCAGCCACAAGATATGGAATTGAAACCACGGTATTATAAAACAGCATTTCACTGATTGGACACCTCTTACTGGCAGGGGCATCACTCTCAGCTTGCTTCTTTTGGAGGCTAATTGCTAGTTTCAGAAACTTCTTAAACAGATCTGATGGGGTACTGTCCTTGAATAAAGGAGACAGCACTGCCACAAATCTTAGGAGAAGTTTCAAGCGGTCAAATGGGCCACACTCGGAAGAACCAAAAACGACATCGAGATCGGAATTTTCCACGGTTTCTTCAGGCTCTGCTTCCTCAAGGTTCTCTGGTTTACCCGCCTGCGCTTTCTCATCCTCCTTAATTTCCTGCATCTCTTCGTCCTCTTTCGTCTCCTCTACATTTTCTACAGGGCTATCAGATTTGGTAGCAGGAGGAGCAATACCTGATACCTCTACCAACAGGCTCTTGATCTTCTCCTGGAGAAATGTCGCCAGATATTCACCAACTTTGGCATTTTTGCCGTTACAAACAATAACCAGGGCAGCTACGCATAGCACTTTGTGGGGCTGCTCAATGGCCATCGAGTGCAAGAATTCCAGTACAGCCTCTCTAAATTGTGGGGCAGAGTCGAATTCACCACATATCGGCATACTCAAATACTCGATATCACGTGCCAGCAACTGTGGGTTTTCACCAAGACGGGAAATATCAGCGCAGACGTTTTTGGCAAGGTCCAATATCTGAGCATTCAAATGGGAAGTAGGCTGTTGGGGCGGCAGACTTCGTTCTGGCTGCTGTTGGGGCTGCAGTGGCAGAGTAATGGGAGGGAGCTGCTGCTGCTGCTGCTGTTGCTGTTGCCGTGGTTGTTGCCTGGGCAACTTGTGGCGGTGCTCATCGTTACGGTGCTCATCATTGCGGTACTCATCGTTACGGTAATCGTCGTGGCGGTGCTGTGGGTTATTGAATCTACTCTTTGGTGGAGGAGGGTTGGAAATCAGATCCTGGCCAAAATTCGATTGGTCCAAGCGTGGCTCATAGGATTCATCATCAGAGAGATCTAATACATATTGTGTTAGTAGCTGTGGCGCTGATACCTACTTGGATACTCCACCATGCGGTAGCGATACATGCGGTGAGCGATACCGTACGAGATACGACACGGACTGCCCAATGCTCCTTGATGCCAATGATTATAAGCAGCTATAATTGAGAGATTTGAATCGCCAGATAAAACTGCTTTCCATATGAGAAGCAACCTAATATGTTGAGCTTAAACTGTTCTGGTCTTTCTTCCCCTCGCAATCTGTCCATTCCTTCTCAATCACATCAACTATCAACCAATAAACCTCCATAGAGCCAAAAGCCACTGTGTAAATTACTTACCATCTCTTCTCCTCTTGCCGTTGAAGGACATTTCTCAATGCGCTTTGTCAATAGAAATTCTCTCCACAATACGTCAATGATCCACTTTATCACAACTGGAATGGAAATTGTAGGCTTTCCCCACTTTTCGGTTATTCCGTTTATGGTGAATAATGTGTGGGTGCTTTGCTGTGCTTACGGCCACTGTGTGTGCGTCGCATTATTACAGTGGTGAAAAATACGTGTTGAGCCGGACACTACCAGAAGTGTATCAACCAAAAGACATATATAATACCAACTATAATACCAACTATTGTATATAATATTATACTCGAACTTAGCAGTAGCCAATAAATATACATAACACGCAATGTGATCATCATCAACTGTATTATTAGGGGATAACCACTCCCAATTATGTAGTGTGATCATATACAAGTTATATACATTTTCCATAGAAAAACCATTCCAAAACTATATCTATATAATGCTATTAGAACATTGGAACATTAGAACCATAGAACATTTCACCTTCCTTACTCCGGAGATGCGACAACCATTGGAACAGGCAACCTTCTTGTGGTAGAAGTAACACCCTGATCGGAGTCAGCACCCCCGAGACCCCCACTGCCCTTGTCTATTCTGCTCTCCCTCAAGTTCTGGAAACTCGTGTGCATCCTCAGTGAAGGAGACCCCATTGGAGAGTCCGATTCTGTCTGTTTGCGCAGCCTTCTATTCATCTCACTATTGAGTGAACTGAGACGTGCAGCACGTGACTCCAAGAGCTTAATCTTGTCATTTGCGATCCTTATCTCCGAGTCGGACTTATCCTTATGAGCTTTAAGAGCGTCTCTCAGTGCATCTCTCTGCTGCTCTACAGAGGCAAGACCTCCTTCTGAACCTGACAATTTGGCAAAGTCGGCACTCAGCCGCGAATTGTCCAGTTTCAGCTTATCATTTGTGCGCTCCAATTCAGAGTGATCCCCACCTGTGTTCTCCAATAGAGAAATGGTGTTCTTCAAATTGGGGATTGTCACATGCTCCAAGATACGCTTCTCAGCACCTAATTTGCTCACCTGCTCTACCAACTCCTCTCTTTCCGTTTCCAGCAATTGGGCTTTGGCCTCCAGCTTCCGTAATTGTTCGTCCTTTGTGAGAATTAACGAATTGAGCTCGTTGTTCTTATACGTCAATGCCAGAGGAGAAGAAGTGACCGGATTGGGGGAGTGTCCGTTGGCATTTCCAGTAGTGGTGGTGGGAGTAGATGGAACACCCCCTGGGGTACTACCCTCCTTACTGCTCTTGTCTTCCCACATCAACACGTGACCTTCAGCTACATACCTCATACGTCTCTCTTCAACAAGAGAAGTGGTCAAAGCGGCAATTTTCTGTCTGTATTCCACCAATAAGTTGTGAGAATTGTTGCCCGCAGTGCCACTACCAACTTCAGTGGCTGCAGTGGAAATTGAAGCAGCGCCCGAACCGCTAGTCACCTCACGATTATTATTGCTCAACTTCTCCTCCAATTTTAACTCACGTGTAATACTATCGGCAAGTTCATTGGAAACAAGTTGCAGCTCAGAAAGCAACTCTGCATTTGCATGTAAAATTCCCATTTGATTAGGGGTGAAGTTGACCTGGGAAGATGGTGAGTGATTCATTTTGGGTGTAGTCACCATGGCAGCAGGAGGTCTGGATTGATCCATTCCGGTCGAATCACCGCCCACATCAAACGAAAAGTCTCTAGTGACCGGTTTCGTTGGCAGGTCAGTCATAACCAACTTGGTGGAATTACTGAGAACAGATTTGGGTGCACTACTCTTCACTCCAGCTGTGTCCCTCATCAAATCCCGCTTCAAGTCATGGAAACCATCACTTCTAGGCAGTATGGCACTAGTGATCATGCGATCATCACCATTTGATTGTGTGGTGTCTAGTGTTCTCTCTACTGGAACTGAGGGTAACCCTTTATCAAGAGTTGGCTGCCTCCTATGGGTATTTCCATTACCACCAACCTTTGGTGAAAGAGACTGAGAATTTGGTTGTCTCTTTGGAGATTCAAAAGAAAAGTCTCTTTCTGAATCGTTAACCAAAGGGGTTGCACTACCACGGTTCTTCCTGGTTTTGGGTATATCCAATGAGATTGCACTAGCCACGCCTGCCAACGCAGAACCAGCAGCAACAGCCACATCAGCCACAGTGGCAGTGCTTGTGCTTGTGCTTGAATTACCACCACCCAAACTGGCAGTACTGCTATTCTCCATATTATTAACCATACGCCTAAAGAAACCCTTACTCTTGGCGATCAAAGGGGATGATGAGATTCTATCGTTGCTCTTCTCATTGACCTTGTTCTCAGAAGTGAAGGGCTTATCCTTTGGCGTGGTTGTAAGGGGCGATTTGGAAGGTGGTGGCGGTTTCCTGCCTGGGAACTTGGGTGCATCCCCAAGAGAGGTAGGGAGAGTCACTGAAATGTTTCTGCCTGACGAAGAAGCAACCGGTTGTTGGACTATCTGAGTTATCATTTCCGGTTTACGAATGGCCGGATTGGCAACCGGATTGACATCACTACTGTTACCACCCACGTGACTAGTAGGCTCAACAGGTGATAGCATTGATCTATAAGCCGGGAATGATGATTTCCGCTCCTGTACTTCAATAGGTGGCGGGATTGAAGGAGAGGCATTCAAATCAGTGTCGCTGTTTCGAACCTCAGTCTCAGGTTCCCTCTCAGTGAGTCCCCTCTCGCCAAATGCATTGAGAGCCATTAGAGTTGAACTCTTGGAAAGGGAAACACTATTATTGTCATTGACAGCTAGCTCTCCTTTGTTAACATTATTGCTCTTACCAGACAATGAAGAGGTATCTTCATTACCTTCATTACGGTCGATGTATGTATTGAAGTCGTCAGAAGTGGCAGCAGCGGTACCACCCACTGGACTAAAAGTAGATTCAGTTTCTTCTCTAATATCCCTTGGGTCACTTAAAGTACTATCATTGCCATAATCATGAGAAACAGTAATAGCAGGTGCATGTTCCTCTTCAGTACCGCCTATACCGCCCACGATGGACTGCGACCCACCCACTGACCGTCTACTTATTTCGGCTAAATCAGTGGCAGTGACAAACACCTCGCTCGGATCCGTTTTGGCCAAAAGGTACAAATCACGCTGATTATCCTTATTGATTGGCCTGGTCTCGTTAATCGAACTCAGTGCCGAAACAGCAGAAATACCAGAAACAGATGGAGCTCCACTCATACGGGACTTCCTCCTTGGAGAAAAGTCAAGTTCCTCATTGGGTGAGGTATTTGTTGAGAAATATGCTTGAGTGGGCGTTATCTGATCAGAACTTGTCAGACTAATAGCTTTGGAGTGTTGGGCAATGTTTCCATTTTGGGAGGAGGCGTCAGCTGGGGCTGAACCACCTACCTGTTTCCTTAGTGGAGACTCTCTTTTAGGAGCAGGCGTAGGGTCAGCATATCCAGCTGCACCACCAGGACTAAGACGCCCCTGAGAATACCCAGCTTGAGTACTATAATAAGGAACATTCCCGTTATAATTTCCATCATCATTGCCATCCACTTGAGGGTCAGAACTGACACCGCCACTTAAACTACTCTCTGAATGACCGTTGTGGAGAAATTCGTTTTGGGGGTACATACCGTTCTGAACATCAGACGTCTGAGAGTACCCATTCTCACCATACACATTATTTCTGTCTTCTGGTTGCGGTTGCTGCTGTTCTTGTTCCACATATGGATCCTCATCCACACTGAAATCATACTTGTTGAGCTTTTTCGATGGGTTCCTGGTTGTCTCACTTCTCAGTGGGGACAATTCCTTCGAGGAAGAAGAATTTTGCACTGAACTAGTAGAAGGGTTGTGTCGATCAGTAGCAAACTGGTCAATGGGTTGTAAATACTCGGAGTCTTGTGGATAAGCTGATTGTTGTGGTGGTGGCAGCTGTGGCTGGTATTGTTGCTGAGGTACCTGTGGTTGGTATTGCTGCTGTGGCGGCTGGGCCTGGTATGTTTGCTGTGACTGGTCTGGATAAGGTGTCGAACCGCCTTGAGGGTGGTAGGCACCTCCCTGAGGACCCTGAGGACCCTGAGGAGTTCTATTACCTCTCATCGGACCATTCTGCACAATGGGAGAAGAACCACCAACAAGAGAGTTAAACCGCTCCTGTGGAGCACCTCGTGGAGGCGTCATACCACCAGCTAACGACATGGCTCTCGGTGGCGGAGTTGCACCGCCACCTCCGTAGCCACCATATTGGGGCTGTACTGGCCCACGAAACTGACCACTACCATTGGGACCCATGTATGGAGATTGTCCCTGTTGGTACCTATTCACACCACCACTGAGAGACATTGCCCTTGGGTCGGAGTTGACTCCACCCAGTCTCACTCCACCACCAACACCAGGTGTTTGCATAGACATGGAGCGAGCCTCAGAGTTGCTCTGTGCCGTTTGAACGTATTGCATCTTCTTCTGCGCCGTCATCATCTTTCGGTAGTGTGTATTGGATATCTTGGTAGGGTTACCAACCTCACCTTGTGAAGGTGGCTTTGTGGCTAGAGTTGGGATATATGGGGTGGTATCGAAACTGGTAGAGGTATTTGTTCCATATCTGCCTCTGTCTCTGAGATGTTGTAGGTCATTAAAGGATACCTCACTACCCCCATCGTTGAAGTCCGCACCACCACCTCCGTCACCAAAGTCATCGTTATCGAAATCACCACCGCCGCCGCCACCACCTCCACCAAACTTCATACCACGCCTAAAGAATTTATTTACCGAGGATGATGAAGTGGAAACTATAGAGCTACGCCTGGAATGTGCATGTGACCCCTGTCCAGCGGCGCTTCCGCCGTTATAGACACTGGCGGGTCCTCCCCTGGGACCTCCTCTTACCGGACTGTGTCGAGGGCTCCTTGTATTGGGGTGATTCATTTGAGGAGGAGCGAACCCTGGGTATTGACCATTCGGAGCACCGAGAGGAGGAGGGCCACCTCTCATTTGTTGGTTTGGATATTGGTTACCATACCCGTTTTGACTATGGAGGCTATTGGCTCTGGGATACTGAGAGTATTGTGGCTGTTGATACTGTGGTTGTTGCGGCTGATCCACACGGTCCTCGCGTGTGACATCAATGAATGCAGCGCTATCGAGGATTTGGCTCCTCATTGACAGCGGCATCCCATTATGGGTAGGCCGTTTTGTAGTTGCCATACCAGCGTCCATTGTGTTTGTACTTTTAAAATCAAAAAATAGAAGTGTGTATAGTTGTCACTATTTCATCCGGATTGCCAGTTGTAACACCACTAGTTAGATCGCCAGTTGGATATTGGCACAAATGAGCGTTGATGTGGGAATAAGCGATTGCAACGAAAACAGGAAAACCAACATCAATACAACTTGTAGAGAGTTAGTTGTTCCACAGTGTCCAAGTGTGTAGGAGATGAGAGATGGGAGATAGGATGTATTGTTGTGTGTGTTCTGTGTGTGGATAGTGGATTATGTGGAATGTCAATAGTGTTCCAGCTGTGTCCTAGTTGTGTCCTAGCTGTATCCTAGCAAATAGCATATATAGAAAGTACCTGATTCCAGATACAGCTCAATATATGTGTTATTATTTTGTATCCCGGTGTTAATCGGTTCGGTGAAATGCCCCTATATTAATGCCAAACAAGCACTAGCTGCCAAACCTAACGCACCACTGTAAATATCAGAGATTCTTTCCTGTAAATACGCCTATGAACACCTCCTGTTTTGGCAGGAGTGAAAAGAGTATGAGGGCAACGTGAGACAATTGCAACGGGCTAAAATTACTACGGGCTGAGTGTGAGGGGAAATGTACACAAAAAAATGTAGAATGGCATGCCAAAGGGTGTGTGTCAAAGAGGCGTGCCAGAAGGAAATGCCAGAGGGATAGGCCAGAAGAGCGTACCTATGGGGCGTACCAATGGGGCGTGTGTACTAAACTGAGGATGTAAATACAGTGAGATGAAAGGCAGGCCAAGGCAAGAGAAGGGAGGGTACTACGGGGGGTTGCTGGGCAGAGACACCACTGGGGACACACACGGGACACTCACTACTGGGCCACTACCGGGACACTACTGGGTCACCACTAGGACCCCGGTATAATCACAGCGGCAGGTACAACTAGGGGGAGAAAGTGGAGAATTGGGCAGAGAATATTGGCAGATAGAAGAAGGGGAAGCATTCGGCACTCACCAGGACAGAGAGGGCACTCACCAGGACCAGGCAACTCAACGACTGTGTGAACCCAGGCTATAGGAGTGCGGATCTATGCTCAAAAACTGAAGTGTATCAAGAAAATGATGTGAAATCGGTGTGTTGTGAAAGGTGGAGTAAGGTGAAGCAAGGTGGAGTAAGGTGGGACTGCAGAATGATTGGTCCCTGTCGGCCGCTTGTCGACAGGTGATTGGGTTATGAGGCATCCCGTAAGAGGGCATCTGGGCAAGGGTCCACAATAGAGTTTGGCCGGGATGACCACTAAGGCTACTAAGGCCACTATGGCCAGGGCTGTAAGGACCTTTGAAAGAGGTGCAACCAAAAGGAAGGGTATAGATAGCTATGAGCATGCCATTAATTGGCAATAAGGTTTTCAAGCGTTTGTCAAGCATAGTTGTACCTTTGCCACTTTTGCTATATAATATATTTCCGTATTAGAGATATGTCTCCCCATGGTCTATCTATGCGCTTGACATAAATCGTACGCAATACTGCAGGTACGGGCCGAGGGCTCAAGGAAAATGCCCGGCGCGCAGCATACCATTTCCAGCCGATGGGCTGGGTGGGGGGTCACCGTGAAGTTGTAGGGAGCCCCGCTGGGGTAAACACCATCTTTCCGTCAAACAATTGTAAAGGCTACTTTTTCGATATTCATTCTCTTGGTCCCATAATTGTTCCTATGACGTTGGACTCAATATCGACTACAGTCCTCATGGGGCACTCGTGATAATTGCTCCACCTTGCTAGCCATTGCTGGCCATTTCCAGCTCCGATCTACGATTGTTCCCGGTCAGAGTAGTAAAATCACAACTCCATTGATGTAAATATTTCAAAAGTAACACTACCACAAAGTATAACCACTAAGAAATTCACCATATAATTACCACTATCTTTCAAATGTCTCAGGTCTTCTCACTCATACCCCTCAATCAGCAACCTTTCCCACAATATTGTATCTAAATAATAATGAAATGTTAGTAACAATTGTGGCCCAAAAGCATTTCAGTTGACCCAAACTCTGGTCAATTGTTTATTCAAATGCTCTCTGTCCATCCTTTTACTCACCTATTGCTGAAGAAAGTATACCAATCATCCAAGACCTTTAGTTGCTTCTCATTTAGAGTAGAGTAATCGTGTGACACAGCCAGATCTGTGTCTTCTGGCTTCAAACTCGACTTTCCAAGAGCCCTTGAAGCATCTCTTCCAACTAAAACATGGTACCCTTTCCCTACCCCGTAGGCGTTACTATTCTTGGTAACATCAAACACGACACCTTTGATCCCCACATACATTTTATCACTCTGCTCTCCTACGCATGGTGTTAGTATGATGGTCTATGGGGATACAATCTACTCAATCAAAACACTCCATCCAAGGATTTATTGGATACTCAGATAGAAACAACATCCACCGGTTGAGAGGTTAAAGACTTGAATCAAATACTCACCATCACACAGTGATAGGTCTTTCTTAGAGATTGGTGTGTCCTTTGGTGGATCGAGATTCACCAGCTCTTTAGGCTCGAATTTGCCGGACATCTTAATAGAATCACAACTATTAGGTTTATGAGATCTGATTGAGACAATTTAATTGATGGGCATCACTAATAATATTTCCATCATCACTCAATTCAATTATTCGATCTGATCCTTCTGATCAATTGGGGCTCTCGCGATAGTTAGGCAAGTCCCAACGGGGAGGCTTAATTGGAGGTGGCACGACGATATTGATAGCTGTGTGGTTATCTTAGTTGGTGATTTATTTAAGTTGTGAGAGAGTTGTGAAACTGTAGATATTAATATAATAGGCAGTGCTACTATTATTGTGTTTTAGTCTTTAGGCTAGAAATCTTTTGAGAATTCGTTGCTGTTTTCACGGGAATAATCTGAGTCAACTATTTTCTAGCCTTTGAATTGACCTCGAAAAGAATTGAATAATCAGATTAGACAACTACTCTTGTATTAGAATGAACATTTCAAAATCAACTCTCAACTGCTTTCAAATGATTAAAATAATGCAAAATCACTGAGATCAATAGAAAAATAGTAGAAAACTATCCATTCCACTACTGATCACCCTCTAATCAATCACTCATCAAAATACCTCAAGACGCCGCACGCATACGCCGCATGCCGCAGGAGAAATTCATCCGGCCATCCAGCCTCCTCACTGTGTATGTTTACGTTCCCCCCCTACTCCTCCTGCACGCACCGTATTCTTGACCCGCCTCACCGACTGCGGCTCCAATTACAGCCAAGACCAGAGCCGCTCTAACAGACAGACAGATAGACACAACGAAAAACTACAAAACTCCAATACCTCATAAAATATCTAATATATTACAATACTCGTACAAATGTCCACATATATGCCCAGTAAAAGAATAACTCACTTACACCTTCGCTGTATTCATATCTTGCGTGCCCTTCTAGCCTTGGCACGTTCAGCAACGCTCCCTGAGGATGTTGCCTCAGGAACCTCTTCCTTCTCGGCTTTCTTGGTCTTGGTGGTCTTAGTGGTCTTAGTGGTCTTGGTTGACTTTGGAGCAGCCTTGGTGGACTTAGCAGTGGAAGCCTTTTTCTTAGGAGCAGCGGTCTTCTTGACTTTTGGTGTTTCTTTGACTTCCTCCTCCTCGGTCTCCTGCTCCTCCTCTTCAGTCTCATCTTCGTCCTCTTTGGCCCCATCTTCGCTGGCCTTCAAATTCGCCTTCTCCTTTGCCAACTCTTGAATAAACCAGGTGACTGTACCCCACAAAAGCAAAGCAAGCACCAATAAATTCACAAAGTGAATAGATTTGCTCATAAAGATCATCCACAGCAGCGACGATACCAATAGCACAAACGAACCGTGGGTAGCCTTGACGAGTGCCGGATTAGCACCCGGCTGGAAAACACCTTCCCATAGTTCAGTGAAGAAGGACATTATAAAAGCTGGTTCTCCAAATAGCAAAAAAAATGTTAAACAAAAACCACAACGGAGAAGTATTAACTACCTTGTTATCAATTATCCTATTGTCAACTAAAAGTAAGTATTGCCTTCTTCTCCCACTAATTATCACTTTCACGCTTTCTGTGTTGTTGGTTTTAGTGCAAGCGATGAGTGTGCGATGGGTGTTAGTTGGGGTGCGTTTTGCAGCGATGGGATCTCCGTTTTGTTTACAGTATATGGGCGTGTGCATATAAATGGGTTATCTGCAGCGGACTGTCCGTAGTGGGGCTGGCTGTCTGTAATGGGGCTGTCTGTAATGGGGCTGTCTGTAATAGAGCTGTCTATAGTGGGACTGTCTATGGTGGGACTGTCTATAGTGGGAATGTCCGTAGTGGGGCTGTCTGTAAGGGCTATCTGTAATAGAGCTGTCCGTAATGGGGCTGTCTGTAATCGGGCTGTCCGTAATGGAGCTCTGCATAGTGGAGCTGTCTATAGCGGGGCTGTCTGTAATGGAGCCGTCCAAAAGCCGTATGGCTGTTTACGTGGGAGCACTCCAGAATCCACAGGCCTCATGTCCCGCAGAACTCGCAGTAGGGGAAGGGACGCAGGGCAGGTTACGCAGGGACAGCGAAGAGCGGAAACTCTTATTATGTAGACCACTACAGCCAATCGGTGCCTCACTACGGTGGGTCCAACCACTATGGTTCGAACCACTATGGTTCCAACCACTATGAGCCTAACCACCATGAGCCTAACCACTATGAGCCTAACTACTATGAGCCTAACCGCTATGAGCCTAACCACTATGGTCTCTACAGTACTACTGAACTTCTAAATACTCCTGGGTTATAGAGCTGACTGTAGTGATGAGAGGGTGAATAGTCATGAGTGTTGGTGATGGGCATCACAAATAAAAGATATCATTCCCTTAATAACTTAACAATCATCAATAATTTATTGTGCTAAATAGTCATTATCAAACACAAAAGGTGTAGACAGAAAAATCATTTTGAGAAGCAATTGCTTGGAAGGTGATTTCTAGGTTGGAGAATGATGTGTTCAAGAATGTGTTCGTGCTTGTATAACCCTTTTGATGCTAATACCCCATTTCCGCATCCATATCATCAGTGACCGGCACTGCCAGTCTCATGAGGTTATCCGATCTTCCCAATCCGTCAACAATTTCATCCACCTCAGAAGACTCCTCCCGTTCCTCTGCTTCCTCTGCTTCCGCATCCACGCCCTCTGCAAAGTCCAGAATCTCAATAAACGTTTGCTCGCCTCTTTGAACGGCTGCAACACATCTACGGTAATCAAATTTCACTTGCCATATGCCTCCTGTTACATCGTTCAAGAGTTCCCTTACAAACTCACCAGTTCTGATATTCCATAGCTTAAGCATACGTTCGCTACCACTAACAACGATATTGTCGTCATTCTGGAAGCACGTAATAGCACCTACATGGCCCTTCAAGTGGAATCTTGGAGCACCGGACTCAGGGTCCCATATCCTCAGAGTGGCATCTGCTGCTGCAGATACGAGTGCGGTTTCACTCAAGTCCAAAAGACCAACCAACGACGAGTGACCCTCCAAAGTGGCAATGTTGGCACCCGTGCTGAGATCCCAGATCTTGATGGACGAGTCAATCGACCCACTGATACATCTGTTACGCTTTACATCCAATACAGTAGAATAAATACGTTCAGTGTGGCCCCGCAACACATTCTTACACCTGTCGGTCAGCAGGTCCCACACTCTCACCGTGGTGTCGTAACTACCAGAAACGACGATGTTACCACGGCCGGCCAAGGCACGTACACTGGCCGTGTGTCCCCTTAACGAGCGCAAAAGGTATGGGTTGTTACGATCATCAGAGGTATCAATGGGTGGAGGATATCCCAAGCTGCTGGAACTGTTGTCGCCAGCAACCGACGTGCTGCTGGTATTGCTCAAACTATCATCGTCAGGACCATCTTCTGGGGCTAGTGGCAGTTTCCATACATGAAGAGTACTATCTCTAGAACCCGTCACCAAGAGATGTTCTTTGGGGAACATAATGGGACTACCATCGTCATTGGTGCCTATCTGAACAGGCTCCAGGATATCCAGGCATCTTACAGTAGAGGTGTGGCCCCGAAAGATATGAGTGCACCTACCACGTTTGATATCCCAAACCCTAACTGTTCTATCTGTTGAACCGCTCACGAGGGTGTTGCCTATGTACTTCATTGCCCACACACCTCCATCGTGGCCAGACAGCACTTTACGCAGGTGGCCCGTTTTTGTATCGTAAACGTTGATCATCTTATCGTCTGCACCGGTAATGATCTTGTCAGAGTCAAACTGAAGACACGTGACAACGTTCAACCCGTGGCCACTCACAGAGATACGTTTAGGTGTGAAATTGGGATCCATCCATCTACGATGAACTATATGACGCTCTCTATACAATCTTCTGTATACTTCAGCAGCAGAAGCGTTGCCATGAGTTCCATTCAAGGATATTTCTGACACTTCTGGCGTTTCTCCACTCACCCTATCGAGGAGTCCTCTCTCTCTCAACACACCCTGGAGCTCACCCACATCTTTAATTAACCTATCATTAATGAGCAAAACCCTCCAGATAACCTCGGCCCTCTTGAGCAAATCGTTCCACCTACTGCAAACCTGTGCTACTTTGCAAAGACTCTTATAGTCGAGATAACTCAAAATCTTGATAGAAACCTCGGGTGGGAGATTACATAATAAATCCCTCTTCAACGCTTTATTGACAACACTGACCATTGAAGAGAGACTGGAACGGTCCGTCTGCTGTAGAAGTCTCCACAATAGCCACTTCTTGACTCCATCACCATCAAAGTCCTGTGGAAGGGCAGAAATAAGACTGTCAATGACACTTCCAAGGCCCTGGACAGTTGTAGGGACACGTATTAGAGGCTGTTTGGGTTTCCCCTCTTCCCCATCAGTGCCGTTGTCGCCATCATTAATGGTGGAAGAATCACTAGACGGGGTTGCAGTCAATGGGTGAGAATGTGAATGCATACGACGGTGGGGACGAGCAAGACCGCTTATATTTGGAGCAACAGAAGAACTGCTTACTCCGGTGATACCGCTCACCCCACTTATTCCGCTGACTCCGCTTATCCCACTTTCACCGGTATCACTCTCATCCTCTTCAAATGAAGAAGGTAATGGTGAAGCACTTGGTGAGGGTAATGGTAATTGTATGGAATCGTCATGAGGGGCGCTGAGACTGGCAGACTCTACAACGGCGGTCGCTGTCGCACTAGCTGATGATGTCACCATTTCAGTGACCATCCTTTCGGTTAACCTTTCCGTCACGCTGTTCTCAATACTTGTGGTTGCAGCTGTTGTACTCTCATTACTACAAATCTGTGCGGTGACTCTGTCGGTCAGTCTCCTTTTGGGTGGGGGGCTGGTGGCTGCACTATTATGAGAAGTCACCTCCTCCATCTCATCGGAGTCAACCTCCACACTCGATATCGACAACTCTCCCATTTGAGAGGCGCTCTTATCGTCCTCCACGGGTCTTGCTCTGCGACGTCGTTTGGCTGGGTATTCAAGTGTTGACTGTGTAATGGGGGCCTGTTGCGAACCACATCCATGTTCCCCATATCCTTGCGATGGTGGGGGTAGCTGTGTGATCAGCTGTAGCACTGGTGGTTGAATATTATCACCTTGGTGGTGGCCGCCTGGCAATATGGTATGCACGTTATTGCTTAAAATGTTCACCACAGATTCCATTCTAAGAGCCGGATCGTCTCTGGCAACTCTTGTAAATAGAACTTCACCTGAATCAATAGTGGCTAATGGGTACCTTGCAGGGGCGTGAGAGTCATTGTTATGTGAAGCGGTGGCATCATCACCTAGTGGTGTTGAAGGAGTTGGTGATATCACCAACGAGGGTGGGGATACCGCGGATACCACAGATGCCGCTTCCCTTTGAATTTCGTATGGTATATTTGACATTGTGTATGGGTGTGTCTTCTTAGAGGTGTGTGTCACTAATGGTATGACCTGTTGGGTATCGGTATGGGTACAGGTGTGGGAATGGCTGACACAGAGATGTATAATTTTTATGAGTGTATGACTCTTTGATGAAGCTTCTATGACTTTTGTGACAATATGGTATATAACTTTTTTAAATGCTGATACTTCCTCTATGACTATATGACATGGATGAAGGTGAAACGTAACACTGTAAATGGTCACGAGCACCTATATATCCCTGGGTAAGTTCTCCTTTATATGGCACACCAGTGTGCTAAATAGAAAAAGAACAAAGCAACAACCGGAGTAGTAGAGGGAGTTTTACCAAGTGATTCAGTACTGCAAGATGGTAAGCTCACAGATATGCGAAACGCTGATAGAACCCTCTTCAACTAGATGCAACAGTACCTATATACTCAATATATAGTTGTGGATACCAGAAGCGACACGAACCAACCAGACTCCACTAGACGGTTGCCACAGACTCGTTATCAACAACAAGGACAAATCGTATTAACTATGTGAAAGTATGGGTGCTTTCTGCTCTCCGTGCTCTCATAAATGATTTCCCACTTATCTAAAGTGGTTCCCTGTCCTACCCTGTCCCACCCTGTCCCTTCTCCTTTCGGGAAAATGCACCCACCATGCGGGCTCTTCACCACTGAGTAATAATCCCGGCGCGGCTTGCGGCATAAGGAGACGGACTGTCTCTCGCTGTGACACGCAGGCTGTTGGGCCAAGTGGTCTGGCCTGTGGTCTGGCCTGTGGGTGGGCCTGTGGGTGGGCCTGTGGGTGGGCCTGTGGGCTGGGAAAGAGGAAAGGCTGTACACTGCTGTGGGAAGGCTGTTGTCAAGGTTAGGCAGGTGGATCCTTTCCCCGGCTTGTGCAGGACTGACGATCGCAGGACACTAGGAATGCCTAGAACGCACCACGAGGAACTACAGGGCTGGCAAGGCTGACAAGGCTAACAGGGCGGGGAGAGAGGGGAGGGTGGAGAGGGGAGAGAGAGCAGACGGAGTCACTCTATTCTGGCGTGCGAGACCGAGCAGAAGTGCGTAAAGGGGCCGATCCGCATGGCATTAGTTCGGGCATTGATTCTAGCGGCCAATTCAAGCGTTAAGCGAAGCAAGTGGGGAACTATTACAGACATTATAAGGTCTTATAAGGTTTATCGATGCTGCTGGTAAGGAAATAATGGTTGATTTCATGGGTGGGTTTTTAGTCTGCTTTTCTCTCCACAACTTGTAATTATATATATTCATCATATATATATATATATATATATATCATATATGGGACCGGTTGGCCTCTATGGGACCCGTTGGCCTCTTTGGGACCTTCTACCGACTCTCGGCCAAATGTTGTACCTGTTAGCTTATGAGCTGGGGCTTAGTTATTCCTTCTTTGGCTCGGCATCCCCACTCAACCCTCTCTCGTAGCCTCCACCACTAAATAACATAACGTGCGGTCTCCTAAACACTATATACCCTTAGTTAGACTGATTTCCGAAATCATTCTATTGTTAAGACCCTTCATACATTTAGTGTGATCCAGGCACATATCAATATTCAGGGTCTTCGCTTATACGGGAAGACCTTGAATGTTGCTTATAACAGAGCTTACTAACATATAAAAGAATGATATTATACGAACTAATCTAGACAAATACAAAACCTCATTGATATCAAATAACAAGGGATTAGTTAAAAATCACAATTTACTCACAATCTACTGCTAACCTTCCTAGCCCTCCTAGTAATATCTGTAGATTACCACCCTCCACCACCAAATCCACCACCGTTGTCAAAACCTCCACCACCAAATCCACCACCGTTGTCAAAACCTCCATTATCAAACCCACCATTTCCAAAACCTCCACCATTATCAAAACCTCCATTTCCAAAACCTCCATTTCCAAAACCTCCATTATCGAATCCACCGCCTTGGCCAAAGCCATTGTCAAAACCTCCTCCATTACCATAGTAATCGTTCTGGACATAGTTGTTGCCACCACGGTCTCCGAGAGCTTCACCCAGCAACAATCCACCAACACCACCTAAAGCCGCTCCACCGAGCATTCCACCCATACCACCCATACCACCCATGCCTCCAAGACGGTTGCTTTGTCTCTGGGGTTGCTGAGCATATTGTTGTTGAGGATACGCCTGTAGAGGTGGAGGACCGTACTGCTGTTGAGGGTATGCAGGGTATTGCTGGTAACCAGCATATTGGGGTTGTTGCTGTTGATGTTGCTGTTGAGACTGATTCTGTTGATACCTTTGGCCACTGCCCTGGGAAGTGGTCCTTTGAGCACCACCCTGTGAGGAAGAATAAGAAGGGGGGGCATCTCCATCAGCCTTTGCAGCGCCAGCAGGGGAGGCAGAAGCAGCAGCAGGTGAAGCGGCAGTGGTAGTACGCTGAGTGCCAGCAGGTGCTTCCCATTGTGACTTGCCTGTTTTCTCATCAACATAAAAGAAAGTGGAGTACTTGTCATCAAAGACTGCCTTCCAGCCCGAGGGCACCCTTGGTGGTTGGCTCTTGTCGTCCGTCATCGAACTATATGTATGTACGCAGATATATGGCAATGCCTCTATACAGAGCAATGAAGATGTATCAATATATATACATATATATATATATCTAGGTAGATCTACCTTATAGGTATATAATCGACTTTTAAGTTGTCGGTCCTGCACTTATATATTATACCAATATCCCCTGATTATGAATACCTTGGTTATGAATTGCTTTCTTCACCCAGGTGATGCTGTACGGGGTAATCTCACTGGCAATCACACTGTGCAGTCTCACTGTGTAGTGCCGCTGTGTTATCGTTGGGACTCTGTGCCACCTCGTTAATGAATGCCAGACAGTGACCTCACTAAACGCTGACCTCACAGCACATGCTGGAGGAAATCCAGGGGAGTCTTTTCCCTATCAGCAAGAGGAAAGGGGCACAGAAAGGTGCACAGACAGGGGCACAGACAGGGGCACAGAGGTGGCAGGGAGGGGGGGGAATGACCTATAACACACTGTGCAACTTAATCGTGGCATCACATGAATGGTTAACGACACATAGCCATTGGCATATAGTTAGGACCACACAGTGAGCACTGAGCAGAGTCGCCACTACAGAGAATGCCTTGGTGGTTACACAACGGCCGGCACAGATTGCACACACAGACAGCAAGCACAGATGGCACGTACAGATGGCACGCAGGGCCAACCCGCTATTATCCCAGCTAGCTAGAATCTCCACCTGGGAAGGCATCTCCAGGTAGTAGACATCTCCACTTGGTAGTCATCTCCACCAGTGAGGCGATGCTCAGCTGTGACCGCTGCAGGGTTCAAGAGGGTCGATCGAGCGTTGAAACAGAACACAGCCACGCCTAGATTAGATCCAAACCCAACGCCAACTTTGAAAACGGTCTTTCGGAATGACCATGCATATTTCACTGTTGTTGGGTGATTGAAGATGGAATTTAATGTACTGAATAATGATCTATAGTTTTGAGCATGACATTAGATGTGATGTTAGATGTATTTGAGTAGCCCAACCTGATAGTAAATGGCACACTGTGTCTGGCACCGGCTCTTGCCCGCCTCGAATACAGTCAGGGTCACTAGATTTTAGAACAGATGGCACCCAGTTCAATGAGTAGCAGTATTCGATTCCTATCATGGATTGTACCCGTTCTGATCCATCACCAGATGGCGCTGTTTGAAAACATGAAAATTCGTTCTCTACTAGAATGCATATATAATGTATAACTATTATCTCATTCCACATCTTGCATCCCAATTGTAGCCAGTTTATTCTGCCACCTCCCTTTTCCAGACTGCTCTCTAAAACCCGTCCAGGGTTCCCCATTTCATCGGCCCAAAGTCTTATCTCCGAAGATGGCGGCGTAAAGCGCGAGGGCCGTGCAGGTGGCATCTCTCTGCGCCGCCTCATGACGAAAGCTTCGGATTTGACATTGAACACACAGAAAGCATTATATTGTTGACAAAAAGCTATATTCCATGTTTTGGTCCCACATGCTTATCTCGTGTGTTTCCGCCTCGCAGTCGAGACGCCGTTGGGCCCCGTAAGGGTCCGGTTCACACCGATCTGCATCCTACATGCTTCGCCCTGTATGAACGGCCAACAAGAGGTCTACAACGAGGAATGGAGACAAGTCGCAAGGCTGTTCGCCACCATATATGCAGTATTGCACATGGACAATAAGAAACTATAAAAACATGCTTTGCTTAGAAACATGGGTATTGCCCTGTAGCATCTACAATGACCTCATCATCATCCATACCAGGGACAACCAGTGTGTGTAGCCAAAACACGCAGCGAAACACATAGCCAAACAATCACATAGGCTATGCTGAAAGACCTCACTCACTCGTCCCTGAGGTCGCATGCTGGTCATAGTTTATGGTTCTTTTTAGTACCCCCCTTCAGCCTTGGTCGATGGTGCGCTGGCGTTCTGGTCAACAAGCGGGTAATGGCCGTCAGTACTCAACGGAAACACTCCTGGCCACTTCAACCCCACTGATCCCAGTAATCTCTTGATTACTGATCCCGGGCTTATTACTCTCCCTTAATTGTTTTTTCCCTGGTATATTGCGATCCCCGGATCTCCTTAATGACTGTTCGCATTCACAGAATATGGTACAACTACCCTCTCTCTCTCTCTCTCTCTCTCTTTGTAATAATCCTCCATCTCGGTCTTCGGGCCGGCTCTCCAAAATTTAGAGCCGATCTATGGGTTCGATTGCGTCTACCCGATGCTTCCGTAGATGCTTGGAGCTGCAACTGCGCATTGATCTTTAGAATCTTTGGACCCAACACACCCGGATTAGTGCGAAAGCTTACCAAGTACACGCAGTATACGCACCTATAACTGCCCGGCCTTGTCAGCAAGGTCATGCATGCTCAAATATGGGCGATGCAGCCGATATGCACCACGGAAGGATCTCTGCAGGCCGCTCCATAGAGAGGAATGCCTTGGTAAGTAGAAACCATCGCTCTGGTTATGCGCGAGGGCCATAACGCCTATCACCGAACGCTCTCTTACCCACAGTCAGCTTGCTGTATATATTTTTTTTCGCCGCTATACATGTTCGGATTTTAACTGTTAGCAGTCTTTGTCCGATATTACGCCCCACAACAGACGTTTCCTTTTCCAGCATGTGCGTGGAATGGGCCTGGGGGCACCGAACGAGGGAATCCCGGGAATACCGTTCTTAACTAATACCGATCCTGCAGCTCAGCCTATGCAAGATGCATATATGTAAGACGGGACCAATATGTCAGTGTGTAGTTTAGTTAGCTGCGCAAAACAGTGTCTGGGTATATATGTACAGTAATAGAAGCTACCCTATAATATTTTTTATCTAAAATCTTCTTCCTCTTATTCTCTGTCTTTTTTTTATTATTACGAATGAAATCCGACCCTGTGGTAGCCTTTCCGTATATATATCAGTGTGTTGAGCCGCAAATGGGTTTGGATGTCTAAAGGTCCAAGCCGTAGCAAGCACCTGACAACTTTCGCATGATACACCAGAGGTTCCAACAAGATACCCATCATCCTTCAGATAGTAAGATGCTGAAAGTCATTCAAACATCGTTCGATTCACAACTTAGCAGGGAAATGATACCGAGCACTATGGCTCCGACACAACCGCATAACCGAAGGAGGGCGAGCTACGACGTGCCAGCTCGTTTGCCCACAGAAAAAGCTACATCTGGCAATCATCATATTGACCAAAATCGTCATGCTGCTATAGATGACTATTCAGTTGCTGCAGACAACTCTTCACAGAGATCATATACTTCTCATAGTCCGTATGGTAACCATGGTAGTAGCACACACGGCAAGAACAACTTCTCATCCATCCATACAACCGTGTACCCACCTCAGTATGCAAGTGCGAGAATATTGCCTGTGCATTCCCGTCCATCCCGTTCTCCTTCACCCACATCACAGAATATGAAGTATTCTCACTCCACTCCCGAGCCATTGCGTATCTTGGAGACAGCCCATGAAGGCACATATTCCGAATCTTCTGTTGTTCCACCAAAAGTGCCTATGGGATGGGAAGTTCGGTTTGATCCTGTTTTGAAACAATACTATTATCTCAATACACTACAGAATTTCATCCAACTAGACCACCCGGAGGAGGTAATTCAAACTTCTTCTCCACAGTCCCCGTTGGCTATGACCTATCCCAACCCACATGAGCAGGCTCAACATTCACGTGATCACAGTGTCAACTCAGTATCTCGGGAGAAAAAGAGTCTCTCGAAGTTAATAAGGAAAAACAGCTTGCCGCCAACTCCCACTACAAATGCTGGCCATGGTGGTGGTGGTGGGAATGGTGGTGTCGTGGACTCCTTTCAAGGCCCACATGCTGTTTATGAGAGAAGAAGTTTGGATTCTGCTTACGGTAGCCAGCAGTCAGTGACTCTCAGTTCCAAGAAGGAATTACCTCATCCCGCAGACAGCACAGATTATATATACACTTCCAAGACAGATGACGCTCCAAAGAAGAAAAGCTTTAGGTTTAATTTCCCCATCAGATCTTTAGCATTTCAGAGAAAACAAAAGTCAGAATCAGATGTCAAATCGGGCCAAGCTCGTAATTCGGCTGGTTCTTCTCCAGTGGTGCCAACCGTCTCCCAGAGGGATGAGACTGATGAATCAGAGCAGGAACCAGATGAACATGAGCAAGACTTGATGGAGCTTAGAGATAGAATGATGAGTGAGGCACAGGATTATGAGTTAGATAGACTAATGTCCTATTAGAGAGATACACAACATATAGTTGAGGTCTCGGCAGGCGATGTTTTAATGATCGATGTGATACGAATTTATGAAATATGTACTGATGATAGGCGCATCATATGCTTATCCTGCATCTATAACCATGTGTATGCTTTTTATGTCAATAATATATAATTTACTTAATCATTCATCCGTATGTCTGTGGGCCAGACTGTCCGAATACTAGGATTCGCAAATAGGATACCTCTTATCCGGTGGCTTCCGCTTCCTCGGTCATCCATACCAATTAGTAACGTTGAATAATATGAAATGAGAATGTCGCTATACCCATAAATTTCTTGGAAAGGGATATATGACCCCCAAGCTAGTTCGTGAATCGGACAAATTACTATATGAGGTAACTGCTCTTAACGCACGTCATCAGCGATACTGACAGAAAGCAGCCTGCTCCTTCTGCCCAGAACTACGCTAATGTAAATTCACTGCATGGTAACCATAGTGCCAAGCAGCCTAAGCAGCCTGAGCAGCCTATAATGTAGTCACCCCCGTTGATGACCATTGAGTTTTCTGGCTATCTGTAGTTCCTCCCAACCAGCAACAATAAATCCCAACCATTTCTTGTGGACCGTTCCTGATTGGTAAATGATAATGCACCCTTGTGAATGGTCGAGGTTCACCGTAAAGGTGTTACTACGAATCCTTTGGGGTGTGGTGTCGTGGGAGATCGACTGCCTGCTCTCTCTGCCTGGCGCCCGGCTCCCTTCCAGTCCCTGCCACGGCCTGCCTTGCCTGCCTTGCGTCGCATCAATTAATATGTCCCTTGACGCATTACCCCACACTTCCGACGCAGGAGGGTCGGCAATACCCTGGGCCGATGGTGTCCGACAAACCATGGGAAAAGTACAGTTGAACTAAGCTCCTCATCGCAATGGATTATTTCGAAAAAGGAGAAACCCCCATTTAAAATGACTGGAGAAATACCTCTGAGATTGGTAAAGGTCTCCCAAACACCGTAGAGCATTCGGCAGAGTCTAAGTGGAGGCATTCCGGTATCAGGTTGTTGTGATATCGTTGGTGTGATATCCTGGTCATTCAATATAACATCTACATAACAAACTATGAAACTCCACTCTTGAATAATTGTCATAACATTAAACCCCGGGTATCTATCTATTGTCTATCATTCGCAAAACCACGCTCCACCTCACAATGAAACTGTCTCCTTGAGTAACCAATTGATGGCCCTCTCGTCCTTGCACTCCCTCAAATAGGGAACAATCTCCTTCCTCAAAGTTTTGTTATATCCGTTTATCCACGTGATCTGATCAGGTGCGAGCATATCCTTATTAATAAGATTCATGCAAAATGGAACTCTTGTCAAATAATCAAACTCCAAAAGTGGTCTGTCTAATCCGCTGTCGTCTACAGTGCTCTTTACAACAAGTACATCACTCTCTATCCTAACACCAAACTTACCATCCTTATAGTAACCCGGCTCATCACTAATAACATTACCTTCGTCCAATGGATCTAAAGTGTTTGGACGTGCTCCAATACCGATGGGCCCCTCATGGACACATAGGAAAGAGCCAATTCCATGGCCCGTTCCATGACGGTATTCTAGCCCAACCTGCCAAAGCGGCTCTCTAGCAAGAATATCAAGGGAAGCACCATCAGTTCCCTTGGGGAAACGAGCCATCGCCAACTGTAAATGGCCCTTCAATACTAAACTATACGCCCTTATCTCTTCCTCGGTGGGTGTGGTGAAGTGCAAGGTTCTCGTAATATCAGTGGTAGCATCCAAGTACTGTCCACCAGAGTCACATAGGTAGATGTTGTTCTTATCTATAACAGAGAAGTTAGACGGAGTTGGAGAATAATGGATAATAGCAGCATTTGCACCTGTAGAGCTTATAGTGGCAAATGAAGGACCCTTGAAGTTGCTCAGCGTGGATCTATAATAGATGTTCTTCTCTGCCGCCTGAATCTCATCAATTGGCAAGTTCTCAACAACAAGCTTCTCCTCCAGCCAAGCAAAGAAACGTGCTAATGCAATACCATCTTTCAGTTGGGCCATTTTATGACCCTTGATTTCTGTTGGGTTCTTGACAGCTTTAAATTTCTCCACCACAGACTCAAATACAACAGTATCAACAGTGTTTGGGACACTGTTGACCAAAGCATACGAGGCGTTTTTAGGCAACACAACCCTTTTCAAGTGGGAGAACTGAGCACTCTGTTCCGTGGACAACTCCAAACCTCCAATCTGATCCCAGAATTGAGTATATCCAAACACTTTAAGGGACTCTATGGTGTTCAAATATCCCCAGACATCCTCTGTGACCTTATCGTCGTCAATGTAGAGCCTTACACCCTCCATAGAGACAACGACATATGAGAAAAAAACAGGATTATAAGGAATATCGGACGCTCTCAGGTTAAACAACCACGCAATGTCATCCAAGGCGCTCACAACTATATAGAATGCTTTATGATTCTGTGCTATGTACTGTCTTAGCCTCTTTATCTTATCGTTTGTATGCTCTCCAGTGTACTGTAAGGGGAGTTCAAACACTGTGGAGGATACGCCAGCCTTGGGGGCATCACCCAATGAATTCCATACTTTATCAACCAGGTTTTCCATCAACGGTTTAAACTCAACGTTCATCTCCTCGCATCTTGACTTCAAATATTTGCCCATATCATTGGTGAGAAGCTTGGGATCAACAGATAGACACCTTTTGAAGGGGCTACTGCTGGCTTTGCTTAGTGCCCATTGTTGCCAGGAGGGATACGTTGGCAAGCCGGCCTTTATTAGGTACCAGTTGTTGTCTAGCTCACTACCCGCCTGGAGAAAGTAGCGGCCATCGGTTGAAAGAGCTGCTTCGCCCTTACCGGAAGGACCAGTTCCTACGGTCACAACAGCAACACCAGCACTACCGGTGAACCCCGAGATGTATGCTCTTTTTTGGTCCTTTGGGGAAGTGTATTCACTTTGGTGTTCGTCTTCTGAGGGAATCACGTAGACAGAGATCCCATTAGCAATCATCACGTTACGGAGTTCGGTAAGACGTTTGGTTGAATTGAAAGGTGAGGTGCCGGTGGTGGAAGACCCCATGGTGCAGGGAGATACATATGGTGGAGCAGAGGTATTGCCATGTAATATGTCATGAATGTTGGAAGAAGTTGAGCTCTCCTTTTCATTGTATGAAGCTTCTGCTTCAGAGTCAAAGCTCTTCTCTGATAGGAGGTCCTCTTCCTCAGAGTCCTCCTCGTTCGAAAACATGTTGGCATTGTATGAGCGAGACCTAGATGAGAGGAATGCTGTAATAGTGGAGAAACATGATGTGGTGTGTTCCTCCGAAAGGGTTAGCTTGAGTGGGGCTCCACCGGCGTAACTCATTTTGTGTAGCGGTGAGTGCTAGCACTATGTGTGAATGATATAGTGAGTGCGGCAAATGTGTGTCGGTATTCCGAAGCTTAAAAAAGTGTATGAAAGAAACAACTTGGATAAATGCAAGTATGTCTCAGCAAAAGAATAGTATCTGGATATATAGACCAAAGAATCTAGGGCAATGAGACTTAAGATTGATAAAGAAAACTAAACAGGCGGAATAAGATACATCTCCACTGCTTTGCACTTTCCCCAACCTATCATCATAGTGTTGTTTCCCCCCCGCCTATTTTTCATCCCGTGGCCTCACTAGGCTGCAGCCTATCTTATCGGTGAAGGACGTGCGGCACTGCCCCTCGTCACCCAAACAAGTCATCTCCGCTGACTGCTGTGGCTGTGCAGGTGCTGCAAGTGAGTGCGATCCATGTACGAAGTGCATAGTGGGATTTGGCTGGTTTGCAAAGTGCTGAGAGTTTGCTGCGTTAAATTACGTAATGGTAAGGTGGCTGGTGCCTGGATGGTGCGTGGCTGATGTAAGGGTTGTCACGGCTAGTAAGGATGGGTTGAAGGGCATAGCATACCCATGGACCCAGCCATGGGTTAGGGCCAATGATTACAGTGGATTACAACAGCCAATGAAGTTAATTAGCGGCAATTCCAGAATCTATTTCATTTTTTTGCGGGGTGCAGATTATGCATGGTTTGAATCTTGTGGGGTAAAATTTACTGGGTAGCTCTGAGGTGGGTTCTCTATCTATTGCAGATGATCCGTTGGGCCAGCTTAAGTATACTCAGGCCATTACTACTACTGTAAGGGGAACTCCCACTATGTAGGTATCTGCAGGTGAATCAAGTGGGGCCACCACAGGAACAGGGGGGCATCTCTCGTGGAAGTTGGAGATAAGGTGGGCACTTTTGGAATCATGTGAATCGGTTGTACTTTTGTTGATCATTTGGCATGTGTTGAGCGTTTGGCATATGTTCTGGCGTACGTTCTTATAAAGCCTCCTTCGGGTCAACTCTCAACTGTTCCATTACGTAACATTACTCAGACGCATAATTACCCTTCAAGCGTAATTCTCAGTACGACTGACCTCAGAGCTAACTTGGTCAATATTCATCCGATCGTTAATTTCTTTTCTGCATCTGGTAAATGGATCCGTTCTATGATTTCTGAGCTTATTATCAGTATTTTCTGTGTATATATAAACGGCCAGACCTCGAACCCTCGTTCCTCGGCCCTGCCCTATATAACTTGTTGGAACATACACTACCTTTAGACAGACCGGCTTCGGCTCCCCATCGCACTGTTCCTCTCATCTTAGCAGCACACCTTTGATTACCTAATCTCTATCGGTGCTCTACTCAATGCAACGCGTTGCCAACGGTAAACGCGTAAGCTCATCCTAATGCGGCAAGGGTGCTGATAGGATACCTGATGTAGAGATAGGCAAGAAAGGGTGCGAGTCTTACAACAATTTGACGGCAGTCCTACAATGCGTGCCAGATAAACTGAAGGCGGTCTGAATGGTTCTTCCTTTAAGATTATAGTGAGATTGTAGAGCGTTATCTCATCCATAAACACACTCAAGCAACATCCAACGGAACTCTTCACCAAGGTACAAATCATCACTTATATCCACTAGATATCACAATTTGCCACACTATAACGATCCCAAGCTGGTACGGTCCCAGAATATAACAACAGACTACCTTTTCACATCAACAACTAATCATGGGTCGTTTGGTGGGTCTGGAATTACACAACTTCAAATCCTATAGAGGCACCACCTCAATTGGGTTTGGTACATCCTACTTCACATCCATTATTGGTCCCAATGGATCGGGCAAATCAAATATGATGGATGCCATATCATTTGTCCTGGGAGTAAGGAGTTCCCATTTAAGAAGTTCTCACTTGAAAGATCTCATTCACAGAGGAAGGATCTCCAGAGACCAGGGGTCCAGCTCACCAGAGCCAGAACAGGATAATGGATCAGCCAGCAATAACACCGAAGAGCAAGAAAACACCACGGACTCAAACTCAGATCCCACCATGGCGTATGTCATGGCCATTTATGAGACAAGTGAAGGTGATATGCTCAAGCTCAAGCGTACCATCACCACGGCAGGGTCGAGTCAGTACCGTATAAACGGGAAAGTGGTGACTGCATCACAGTACGCCGATGTTCTCAAGGAGGAGAATATTCTCATCAAAGCACGTAATTTCCTCGTTTTCCAAGGTGACGTTGAGAAAATAGCCTCTCAATCAGCTGCAGACCTCACCCTTTTGTTGGAAACAGTCAGTGGCTCAATCGACTCCAAGAAGGAGTATGAGGAATTGAAAGAAAAGCTCGAGAAAGTCCATGAAGACACCACCTCGGTTTTTTCAAGGAGAAGAACTCTCAACGGCGAATATAAACAGTATAGGGAGCAATGTGTTGAAGCAGAGAAGTTTGAGAATAAAGTTTTGGAAAGGGCCAGCCTGGAAACTTATAAGTATTTATACCAGCTATTCCATAATGAAAAGAGCCTACAGACTGTGAAAGACACCGACCTGGTTGAGGCCGTGGCTAGTTTGGAAACACTTGAGAAATCCGTGGCTGAAACCGAGGTGTCGTTTAAAGCTGTGATTAGTGAGTATTCTAAAGAATCTCTCAATGTTTCCAAGACCAAAAAGAGACTCACTAAGAAGAAACAGCAATTGGAAGACAAGTCACGTGGTTTGATACCCATCAAAGCTCAGAGGGCACTTACAGCTCGCAGAATTGCAGATTACGAAAAGCGAATTGCTGATCTAGTGAACGACAAAGAACGACACCAAGAGGTTGTGGATTCCGGTAACATCCGTCTCAAAGCAGTGGAGGCGGCCAAACGTAGCTTCGAAGCAGAGATTGCAAGAAGAGCAGAAGCACTTCATGTGCTTTCTCCAGATGCCCAGAAGGAGTATGAATCTCTTAGAGAAGAGTTTTTATCCAAGGGGGGTGACAATCTCGAGAGTAAGCTTAATGAGCTCAACGCCGAGCTGAAGAGCTCTCTTTCACAATTGGAGATCTTCACCAATCAATCCAGCGCTATTGAGTCTCATAGACGGGTCCTTGACGACTCTCGTAGATCCACTTCCAAGACCCTTAGGGATGTCACCGCCTCGCTCAACAATAACCTTGCTGAAATCACCAATAAGCGTAAAGCTCTCAATGAACTTAGTGCTAGGAAAGAACAAATCCAACAACAGGAGGTGCAGGTTGCCTCTAAGTTGAAGCAGGTTCTCATCCAGCTGAATGATCTGAATGCTAACATGAGAGAAACAGCACGTGAGCGTAAATTGAGAGAGAACTGTGGTATGTTGACCAGGCTCTTCCCTGGTGTACAAGGGTTAGTTCATGATTTGTGCCGCCCCAAACAACAGAAATATGAACTGGCCGTATCTACTGTTTTGGGTAAGAATTTCGATAGTATAGTTGTGGAGAGTGTATCAGTAGCTCAACAGTGCATAGAGTATCTAAAAGAGCAGCGGTTGGGAGTTGCTTCGTTCATTCCTCTCGATTCTGTTAGTAGTAGGCCTCCAAATGGAGCTCTGCGTTCTGTTCATCCTGGGGCACGTCCTATTCTTGATGTTGTGGAATATGACATCTCCTTGGAAAGGGCCCTACAGTATGTATGTGGTAACGCCGTAGTGTGTGACTCCATGGATATTGCCAAATATGTCAAATGGGAGAAGAATCATGATGTTAAAGTGGTAACCCTCGAAGGTTCTCTCATCCATAAGGCTGGATTGATGACAGGTGGACAGAGCAAAGAGCAGAGGAGATGGGACAAGAATGAAGCTCAGAACTTGGGTGCTCTCAAGGATGATCTCAGAACACAGTTAGCAGACCTGGGCCAGCAAAGACCTAATGAGCTTGAAGAGCGTAAACTACTGGATGAGATTGAAGGTCTGGAAAGTCGTGTTTCTCGTCTTAGAACGGAAAGAAGTGAGTTGGAGAGAAGTGTAAGGGATAAGGAGAGTGAAATCAAGCACCAGACTCGTATTTTGACCGAGGCTGATGAGGTGGTTGCTTCTTCCAAGAAAGATGTTGAACGGATTGAAAGTGCTATATCTCAAACGCAATCTCAGATCTCACAGCTCCAACATACAATCTACAGCACATTTTGTAGGGCCAATGGATTGGAGAATATTTCCGACTTTGAAACCACTCATGCTTCCCTTCAGAGAGAGAAAGCACGTGAAAGGGGCTCTTTCATCAAACAAATTTCGTCTCTCAAGAATAAGCTCGCTTTCGAGACTGAGAGACTTGAACACACCATCAAAATTATAGCAAAACTTGAAAGGGATAAAGCCACATTTACTTCGACAATTGAATCCCTTTCTCAGCAGGAGGATGCACTCCAGCAAGAAGTCGATTCAGTACAAGAGGAATTGTCTACATTGCACGAGGAGTATGAATCAGTAGAAGAAAGACTCTCCAACAGGCTCAAGTATTCCAAGTCATTGGAAAGCAAGCTGGTGGAGGCCAGAGAAGAGGCGGCCGCCTTGAAAAAGAAAGTGTCATCGTATGAAGAGGCGGTGGATAAGTATGAGATGGAGCGTTTCAACCTGTTGAAGAACTCCAAATTGGAGAATATCAAATTGCCTCTTCGAAGGGGATCATCGTCACTGGATGATTTGCCTATTGGCGGAGATGGTGGTGATTCCGCTGAGACTGATGAAGAAGTACAGAGAATTGTCAATAATTTGTCTGTGGATTACTCCTCGCTCAGTTCTAGACATAAGGAGTCATATTCTCGTGAAGCTCTTGAACAAATTTCTGCCAAGATTGTTGCTGCTGGAGAGGAATTGAGTACTCTCACACCCAACATGAAGGCTATTGATAGGCTGAAAGAGGTCGAACTTCGTCTCAGAGAAATCGATACGGAGTTTAAGGCTGCAAGACAGGCAGAGGGAGAGGCATCGCGCAGCTTCAACGCTGTTAAAGAAACCAGATACAATCTTTTCATGGAGGCATATAACCATATTTCCGATAAGATTGACACTGTCTATAAGGAGTTGACCCGTTCCATTGCATCTCCTCTTGGTGGATCCGCATATATCACTCTTGAAGATGAAGACGAACCATACCTGGCAGGAATGAAATACCATGCAATGCCACCAATGAAGCGGTTCAGAGATATGGAGTTGCTCTCTGGTGGTGAAAAGACCATAGCAGCTCTGGCGTTGTTATTCTCAATCCATAGCTATCATCCTTCTCCATTCTTTGTGTTGGATGAGGTTGATGCTGCGCTTGACCATGCCAATGTCAATAAGATTGCCAATTATATCCATAAGAACTGTGGGCCCAACTTCCAGTTTATTGTTATATCACTGAAGAATGGTCTTTTTGAGAAGAGCGATGCACTCGTGGGGATTTATAGGGAGCAGGAGTTGAATAGTAGTAAGACGTTGACACTGGATTTGAGGAACTACCCGGAACAGGCAGTTTAATATTTGTATGACTATTTTATTTATAATATGCTATATGCCTATGATACTCTAAATATATGTAATGTATCTATTTCTTTTCTCTCAATAACCACCAATCTCTTTCAGTAGATTACTGGCCCATAGATGTAATCTTGCAAATAGTTTATCATCCTGTAACAATTCAGTCAATCCCTTTGGCTTCAGCAAAGTCCTTCTGAAAAACCTCTCATGACCAGTCTCATTCTTCCTGTCCTGTTCTAAGGCCTCCATTCTCTTTCGTATATACCCAATGACACCTCTGAGGTTTCCCACAATGAGATCCCATCTTTCCATCACTTCGCTCTCGCTCTCTCCCGTTACTATGAAAGCATACTTCCTCTCTGCACCTCTGGCAGTTGTATCATTTAATTTAATAACCATACACACAGAATACCCTAGCAAAGAGTCTCCAAACATCATTGGTCTCAACGAGTCCGTAGTGGCCGTCTCCATTGAAAGACACCGCATCACCACCTGGTGCATGGGGGTGTAACGGGCCTGAGAGGAAGGGGATTGGGTTGAAATATAGGCTGTTGAGTCTTCAATTGTGCGAAAAGTGGTTGGTGATCCACCGGATGTGAGGGTGGTGGATAGCAAAGAGGTATCCAACTGTGTGGTATTAGTGGCAGTGGCGTTAGTGGCAGTGGTGTGATCACCTTTTATTGTGTTTGCTATGCTGTTTGCTATGCTATTGGCATCTGTGACTGTTGAACTTGTATTTTCAGAAGATGGCGAGGGTGATGGGAAAACCAACTCGCACGATTTGCATTTTTGGGTTGAATTGGGAGGTGCTATCAAGTCTGATGAATCGTCAATGGGAGCACATTGAGTACACATCACCATTGTGGGGCCATGCACCTCACAAAAGTGGGCCAGACATACTATGAAGGCCATCGGTGTCTTGTGCCGAAGGTGAAGGTGAAGGTGAAGGGGATGTCTATACGTGCTATGACTAGTCGTCTTTGTACAAATAGTCTTCTGTGTACAAATAGTTGTCTGTAAGACCAGTCCCAGAGTGGGTGTGATTATTATTCAAGGTAAACTTCTCTTCAAACCCAATTGGTTTAAGAATACGGATGACTATGTAGATATATTATATATTCTCGAAGTCATTTTTCCAGAGCATATGTCTGCCATTCACGTTCATCCCTGGACAATGTTTTCCATCACTATTCACTCCGTTCTCTTTCCATTACTCTTTCCGTTCTTTCACTTTCCACTGCTTGACAATCCATGCTTGACGACCCACACTATTTAACCTTTGCTAGCACTAACCACATTGCATTAACCCCACTGCATTAGCCACACTGCTTCAGCCACTGCCCTGTTATCTCTCCCCCTCCATCTCTCTCTCTCACTCTCTCTCTCTCTCTCTCTCTCTCTCTCTCTCTCTCTCTCTTTTGGCATAAGGTGATCGATCGAGACATCTTGAATATCACACGACAAAGGAATCCGTTAAGGCTCGCTCCCTCCCCTGAGGCTCGCTCCATCCCTTAAGACACCTCCCGTTGAGGCTCGACCCCGTAAGGCTGGGCTCCCTTATCGTACAGGCACATTGCTGCACGTACGGTTGGCGTACGCTTGGGGATGAAAGTTGGTTATGCCATTTCAAGTCAAATGTTTGATTTCCTGATTGGTTGTTGTTGGGACGTTTTTGGAGTTTTCTTCAGTTTTCTTGGGTTTATATTATTATATCTTGTATTATATTATTTCTCCACTTTGTATATTAGTGGTTGTGCGTTGTGCGTTGTGTGTGTGTGTGCCATGGTTGCTCTTCTCTCCAGCCATCCCATTATATTGCAAAGACGTTAGGGACTGGTGGAACACTGCATATAGAGATAAAAGAGCCCCATAACAGATCCCCTCAGAGATCCCCTGACAGAAGGGCTATACAAACACACTATCTTGGCATAACTCTAAAGTTAATGTTTCATCAATTAACTGTCGGTCATCCCCCTCTTTAATTCAGAATCATATATCTGGAGTTAACCTACCCCCGCTGCTTAATTATTCCCCATACCCCATTGAACCACATTCTACACCATCCATATATGATAGCCACAACTTCCTCATGAACACAATGTTCAGTAGTGTACCGTCATCTCCTGAAAAGTCACGACGGGGGGTCCCCTCATTGGATACGAACCGAATATTAAAACACAACAATGTTTATAATGGTATTGCAGGGTTGGGAATATCAGCTGATCATAGTGATCCTCTAATGATTCCAAGGAATAATGTGAGTAAATATTGAGTATATCTGGAGCACTGATAAGTTCCCGTTGAGTCATCGGATTGGAATCATTTGATTAGAGCTATCTGATTAGAGCCATCTGATTAATGAACCACTAATATCAATTATTATCGTGTGTGACCACTTACTAACTTGTTATAGCGCCGATTGAGACATTTGCATGGCATTTCATTATACAACATTCGAATAAAACATCAGCCGAATAGTACCAATCAAATAGGACAATTGGGATCACACAGTTCATCAACAAGGAGATTCTCCTCAAATTATAAGGACAGATCACAGAGATTCTCGTCAGATAATAAAGAAAACTCACAGCTATCATTTGAGGTGAAAGAATCTCCTCTATCATCTCCTCCCACTGAACCGACTGATCCATCGCAAACCACACAATTGGATGGCATAGACACAGATACCCATCAACATCATGGAGATCCCTTTGATGATATCCCACATTCACATCTCCATGGTCATCCACGAGTAATGGAACGCAGAAACACAATAACCGATAACGTATTGGGCGTAAATGAGCCCATTGATCGTCAATTCAGACTTCAATCGATCAACAACTCGTCGCTGGTGAACACTTTCATAAGTCTTCATAGGCCATTCGAACGTGATCCCTTCTATATAACAGAAACCATTGGCCCCACAATGGCACCTGAGTTCAAAGGGTTGGACTTTTCACCCACAAACTGTTCGGAATTGACTTCTTTAACAGTTATGGTTTGGTGTCAAAGGAAAGACAACAAGGGGGTGCACAGCAGTAATATTGGTTGTTCATCTAACAATAATGTCATCCACAACAGTTCCAGCATGCCTAATATTCATAAACAATTTGTAGATCAAAGTGATGAAAGTAACACGGACATCACCAACACTCCCTGTAGTCCCACCATGTTATTGATGACCCTGCATATCAAATTGTCCTCATTAGAATATGCTGGTGAGGATATTTCCGCTATACTTCCCCAGCTAGTCCGTCCTACAAATGTCATTGTGTTCTATCTCAACGAGAGGTATTATATATTACCTGTGTGTGGGAAAACAGGGCAATCCAAAAAAAACAGTTATAGCTTTATAGATAATAATGCCATTGCTGACGATCTCAGTGACAGTCACACTGTTGTTGATCATCATTCTCATTTGACCAAAACATCCTTTCACTCACGATCATTCTCGTCTTCAACCACTCATACCCCCAAGACGATGTGCACTTATGACCAAATAATGAGGCTGAATAATCTAGAAAAGTGCCTTAGGGAAGCTTCAGCTGTTAAGGCCGAAGTGGGTGGATCAGTAGAAAGGATCAAGACGAAAACCCACAGTGTTGATGAGTTGAACAACTTGACTGCGAGGTGTGAGATGCTGAATGGCGTGTTGACCGAAAAAGCCAAGGAACTGGATGTGCTGCGCAGTATAGTAAGGGCGGCAGAGGAGAGGAGAACCAGAGCTTCAACAAGGTTGGCTGTTTTATCATCATATCCTCTACATAAGGGAGGCGAAAGTGCTGTCAACCAGACGGGGTCGGAGTCGATTTCCGACCACTCAAAGAGGTTAGTCAGTTTCCCAGAGGAGTCACCAACCCACTCCAATGGTGGAGACCTGCTCTATGTATCGTATCTTCCACGTCATGATACATCATCTACTGGTGATAATGAAAGTGGTGATGCTGATGGGGACTCCCCCCACCTTATTGGAGCCACTCCCTTGGTCCCCTTGGCGTACTATGACCAAGAAATCTCATACATCAAATCCACTTTGGGAAGGCATGCCAAACTTTCTGAATCAACAAAGAGCGAACTGGCTACTGAATTGGCTGTATCGGCTAGGGATCTCCGTGATATATTCCAGATTGAGCCCATTCACGGTTCTCCTGCTGAATTTTCTCTGTTGGGAGTTCGCTTCTCCATGAATTTTGGAAGCAGTTCCCACTTTGGAAGCAATTCTCCATTACCATTATCGGTGATCAGACCAGAGTGGAGAGCAACTCCATCATCCTCATCATCGACATCATCATCACTATCAGCTAATCAGCATGGCCATGTCATAGTAACCAATGGTAGGTCTTCCGAGCACACGAAACTCACCAAGAGATCCATCGCGGAGATGAAACAGGAGGCAGCGGCCACTTTGGGTCATATCGCTCTGCTAGTGTGTATTCTTTCCGGGTATTTGGAGGTGCCATTAAAGTATACTGTGTGTGCCTTTGGCAGTAGGTCACATATAGAGAACCCATTTGCCGAATCCAGGGAGTTGAAACAGTTTCCTCTATGGCTTCAAGAGACGGTTTCCCATAAATTTGAAAGTGGGGTATTATTATTATCCAAAGACATAGAAGAGGTGAGTGTTATATAGTGCGATGGCATTGCAGATAAAGCCATTGTCTATCCTTTGGGATATATATCTGTAATGTCAGAAGCAGCTACCGCGTCTTGGCTGCCCTGCCCTGCCATATTATATCGTCTACTTATACTAACAACTCTAGTTGATGCAATCGATGGGACTGGCTTCGGTTGACCCTGGAAACCTCATTGGCAGTTTAAATGTTATCCTTGTTTCTCTTTCTGAAACAGTCAATATTGAGTGAGTGAAATGACTTCTGATATAATAATCGTACTTACTAACATTCATACAGTGATAGCACTTTACAAAGAGTGTATGAAGATAGAGCTAATAGAGAGAGGGAGAGAATGGCTGCTGAGAGGGAAAGGGATATAATGATTAACAAGAGAGGAGTGGCTCGCAGGAGGTGAAGAGACAGAGGTGAAGAGACATTGGCAAGGAGACATTCCAGGTGTTTTCCATCTCATATTTGTTCAATATGTATTATTCAAACGTAAAAATTGGAAGCAACTTGATGGTTCCATGTGTATTCTAGATCCAGAGACGGGGGAGAAAAGACAGAGCTGATAATTGAGGTTGAATGGTGATTGGAGATCGGAGATCGGATGGTGATCGACAAGGCAACAATGGATATCCCGTCGGGACCCCCTTGGCGTTGTTATGATTTTTTATGATATTTGTTTTGCAGGTTTTGTTAAAGGTGTTTTGTATTTCTTTCAGTTCATAAAATTGGCGGGTTGTGGATTAGTGTTGTTTTGCTCCGACAGTGGAGATCTTGTGTGTCAAGTTGACCAACACTTTTATGTGTGATAAATAAAGGATAAAATTGAGTTATATTAAGTTGTTTATGAAAATGAATTAGTTAAAATTACTTATTATTAAATTAATGTTGTAAAATGAATTGGTTAATGACACCTTAATCCCCCCCTCCTCTCTTGCACTCAAAACATGGAGACAAACCCCATCACCTTCTCAAGGAACCAGGCGTTAAACCCAGTGAGTTCATCACTTAATCTGTCCAGTGCAACACCAGCAACCAGAGCAGTAGCAGAAGATGAGGAAATTCCTGAGGCGGAGTCAGAGGGGGCAGGCGAAGCGACTGGCTCGTGTCTGGAATGGTAGGCCTTGAGACCCCCGATGAACTCAAACACAATGGCAACTATGAGAGTGATACCAACAATAAGTGGGCCGCCAATTCCATCCAAATGCTTACCAGAACGCTGCTTGATGAGGTCCAAACGTCTAATGTAGATGTAGTAACCCCACAACCCGGAGAAGATGGTTAGCACAAAGTAGATGTAAGCTACGGCAGTGGCAATACCAGGGAAGTTAGAAGCATCTACCGAGCTGTACACTGCAAATGTCAAGGCACTCAACAATGTGGTCACATGGAGCCATCTCACAAAAGTACGCTCATTGGCAAGCCACACTTTAGCTTCAACCTTAACTGGACCACTCTGTCTGAGCAACTGTTTGGGCTTGGTTACTCCTGGGGGGAGAACAATCTCCTCACCTTCACTCTCGTAATCCAGCTTGCTCTTACCACCGGGGAACAAGTCCAATTGCAAAAAGGCACTATACTTCTTCTTCACCACAGAGGCAGCACCGCTGGATGCCTCGGTAACAGAGGAAGTGGCAGTGTCCAAAACACCACCGCTACCAAGAGCAGCGTCCTCTTCATCAGAAGACTCGTGGTCCTCGAGGTCACCTCCAAACTCTTCGTCCGGCATTTCAATGATCTTATCGAGATTGGCATTGGTGATTGGAGTACCCGGGATGCCGGCAGAGGCTCCCAGGCCGCCAATACTACCACCAGTGGTTGAACTCAAAGGAGGACTTGCAATACTCTTCTTCAAGTTCTTCAGTTGCTCCTCCTCTCTCTGCTGCTTCAACTGTCTCAGCTTGGAATCCTTGCATGCCTGTTCTGGGTTCTTACGGATATCGTGTTCCAGATCGGGTAACCAGAATGGCAAGATATCCAAGTTATCGTCCTCCAAGTAGAGAGAGGAAATACCTTGCACGAACTTGGAAAAGTTGGGCACCTCCTTGACAAGGTGGCCACTGGTGAGTTCAGTGACCCATCTCAAAGTCTTGGAGGATGGGTTGCTCAACACCGAAGAGGCGATCTTGATCTCCATCACAGAGTAGGGGAACTTGGCAAACTCACCCTTTCTTAACAAGGAGTATGGGTTGTCAATGGCAGAATCAATGTCCTGACGATGCCAGTTGGCTGGGTTTCTAATTGGACGGTCCTCGTCAAAAGCATCTTCCCTAATGAACAGAATATCAGAGTCAATGATGATCCTCACCTTAGCGTCACCTGGGATCTGGAAGGCAGTACGTGTGTAAACGGTACGCAAAGTTGGCTGGAGGTTATTCTTGACAATAAAAGACTGAAGCTCTGAGAAATCAGAGGCTGCGGCGTCAACTGTCTCCTTTGGAAGACCCTTCTTGGACAGCTTCCTGACATATTTGGAAATGCCATACTTCTTGCCGGATCTGTGGGTACCAGTGGTAATACTGCTGCCTCCAGTTGTGGTTTCCAATACTCCTTCTGTGTGGGCATCCTCATCAATCTCACCGGATGAAATAAAGTCATTGATATACTTCTGCTTAAGAGGTAACTTGATGTCGTTACTCTCACCGGTATCGTAGTTGAAAGTACGCTTCTCCAACACAATCTCAGGCTGGTCGTTGAGCTTACCAGTCCATCTAATACGCAAAGATGGGGTCTTGTTGAGGTTCTTCAACAGCTTGTTGTTGTACAACTCAAAGTTACGGTTGTCAAAGTACAGTGAGGTGATTGTGGGGTCATTGACGTAGTCATCGTCGTCCTGGCTGTTGTTATAAATCAGCACAGGCAAGTGACGCAGTATGGTGGTCTTGATCTCCATCAAGTTATCTGGGTGAACCCAGAACTTCAACACCTTATAAGTCTCTGGTCCACTGGAACCAACAGCACCATTACCACCAGCTGTGTTAGACAAAGTGGATGGAGTTGAAGACATCTTGGAGGATGACAACTTGTTCAAAGAGTTACCAAGGGATGTGGACAACGAGGCACTCTCGAATGAGAAATTGTCTCTGAGGAACTGGTACAAAACAGAGAGTCTGTAAAGGTAAGGAGAGTAGTCCTCGCTGTGGGCTGGCAAGTTCTTAAGTCTCACATTCAACAATGCCTTGACAGAGTATTTCTTATGAAGACGGTCATGTTTCTTGACAATCTTCAAGAAGCCAGTGAAGTTGAGCCTTGCAAAATGGTCCAGCTCTTGAGCATTGGAAAGGGCATTCTCAAGCTGTGTTTGGAAGGTCTTTGAGTCAAATTTTGGCTGTGCTCTGCTTCCATCAACACTACCCAAGTTCTCCAAGAAGGACTCGGTGTTTGCTTCAAGGTCAGAAATGGTATCGTTGAGAGCATTGTACTGTTGCACTTGGAAAGTGTACACTTTTTCAAGCTCTGAGTCCAATTGGGTAGCAAAGTTTGACTCGTCCTTCTCAGTCCAACCAGAGTAGTCACCTTCGGCGGTGACATTGTTCATGTTGATGACATTTTCCTTGAGGAGTTTCTTGAGCAGCTCATAGTTGACGTAGTGCTCCCTCCAAGGAGGATAGATCTCGTTGGCGAGCTTTACCCCGAATAGCATTTTGAAATGTAGAGTGACTTTGCCGGATGTGAGTTTCGGGCTACCGTCAAGTGGATCTGCTGTACAATCACTTCAACTCAGTATGAAAGACCAATGACGAATGACCAATGACCAATCCTTAAATGTCGAATGAATAGATCTCCAGTGTTAATGGAGGGCTGTTCAATTGAAGGAACTATGAACTGTCTGTCTGTCTGTCTGTCTCAACCTATGGTAGTGCACGTTTTCTCGTCACTATCGGTGATTGGAAAAGCTGGCTGCTCAAACACCGCGAGAGGAAAGAGCAGGGAATATAATAATAGCAGCTGCTGCTACTCACACAGGTGAAAAAGATGCAGTCAATCGGTTGATAGTGGGTATGCTATGCTGCACAATGTATGACTGATATGGCTGGTATACCTGGTATGCCTACTATCTTTAGTATATCTGGAGAGTCCTACTGTCGCCGTTGCAAATCTTGTCAAACTATCCGGTTTCCAATATCCAGTTTCTAAGTCTGCCCCGTATTGGGTTCTATTACCGTCGACTTTGCTTCCTCGTTCTGACTGGTTAAGGTTCCCTTGATGGCTCCTACGATTCCTCCTACGGTTCCTCCTCCCTCTCTTTAACGTTCGGGTGCAGCATTTGAAAAGGCAGATGTTATGCAGTGGATGCAGAGGAATTTCTGTGTGAGCGCCTACTCAAACACAGAATCCGTGCTGCACCTACTTGCATATCAAGAGATAGCGGAGGATGAATTTGCAGCAAGGGAAAGAAAATCAGAGGGCATGGGCATCCCAATAGGCACATCGATTCCTTTGACAGTGCAGGTGCATGGGCATTGGATGGTTTTGGTTGGCACATTTGACCCACGTGGGGATAGGCTGGGGGGATGGGCTGGAGTTTGGATGGGCAGGAGAGCTGGGAGGAGAGCTGGGAGGAGAGCTGGGAGGAGAATGAGGATATTGCAGGCTGGACCTTGTATAGAGGGCACCATAGGGAGGGTAGTATAGGGAACCCTTGCATATAATTCCGTACGCGAACAACTAATTATCTATGATCCCCGGGCCTCAGACAGCGAGGCTCAGGCGCTGTAGTCTCCAAGGCCCACAATACTCTCCAACGGCCTAATATTATCCAAGGGCCCAATATCTGCCAAGGCCGAATACTCTCCAACGGCCTAATATTCTCTGATGGCCTCGAGTCCTCCTAGAAACCTCCACCCAGCCCACCCAGCGATGCCCGACGCTCGATGTCCGATCTCCGATGTTCGATGTCTTATGCCCTCTACAATACTATGAAACCCCCCACCGGCCCGTAAGACCCCCACTATCCTGTGAGCCCCCACCGTACTAGGGGTCCCTCCAGTTCGAGCTCACACTACCTTTGTGCTCACACGAACGCCTACTGTTAGCCCATCCTCGCAGTTTACTATGAGTCCATCCTGTTCACTGTGAGACTTAGTGTGAGCCTTACTGGACTGGGGAGCATCACCGGTAAAGAGTGGCTGAAATGACAGAAATATTAATTGACATCAATCGAAGGGTATGAAAGTATATCACGTGAGATTTTTCATCTGCATTTCAATTTCAATGAACAAGATATCGTCTGACATCTTTCTAATTGCTCCACACTTCCACCCACTTTGCTTGGCTCAATTGGATATCGCGTGTAATTGTCACATACCCATCTTTCCATATTGGGATCACTATTAAACGGTTCCCCATATATAGTCATACAACAGAGCGTAGGACGTCGCATTGTACGTCGCGTGAATAGATTGGCTTCACCACAGAGCCCGGACGAGAATCACGATAGAGTTTTGCTCTTCAATTACTACACAATAACAAGACTGCATCGAGATAGAGTCTGAGTCTGGTATTATTTATTTATTTCCATATTATTTACTTCTCTTGCCTATTAGCCAATCCAATATCGGGTATCTAATAGCTGACTGGCCACACATATCAATAGAGGGTTAAAATTTACTGTGCAAATTACAGTGCAATTCACGGTGAAACTTCCATCTTATTTACTGAATCCTTCAACCACTGAATCATTCAACCACCACACCATCTATAGACTCACATAGACCTGAAAATACAACCAACCACCACATACAATGTCTTATGATCCAGTACATGACGTTTCCAATGGAACCCCCACCAGCCACCCAGCATCGTCCCCATTGCCTGTTTCTGCATTGATGAACCCTTCATCCACAAAACCATCAATCGCTAGTCTTCTTTCGGATGATCCACCTGAACCAACAGGGGATGTGAAACAAGAAGATGATGATACTGTTAATGATACAGTCAACGACACAGTCAATGATACAATCAACGATACGAATGTTACACGCCAAGAAGAAGAAGATGAAGATGAAGAAGATGATAATGATGATGATGACGAAACAAGGTATGACATCCTTGATAGTCCTATTGCCGGAACTCATACTGGAAGAGGGAGAAAACATGCCCAAAGTACACCAATATCTAACAGAACCTCCAGCACCACCAACTACGACTCCCCAATAGCCGATGTCAACCCCCACTCTAAGAGCTATCAGACCCTATTGATAAACTCCCGTACTCGTCATCTTAAGAAAAAAGACGGTGAACCTCTATGGAGAAGGGATATAAGGTTTGATTTCCTAAAGAGACTATTCCTCAACAACTACCGAGTGTTCAACAATCCTTATTATGCGGCGGGTGACTTTGAATTCCCCGTATATTTCAAACAGTATAAGGATGATGATGGGAGTCTTAAAGAGAATGACGGTAAATTGCTCAACTTCTTTGAATTCTATCTAATTGCACTCTTGAAATCCAACAAAATCTCAAAGATCTTGAAGGAAAGACTACTGGTGGATATCAACTATGCGTTCAACTTTGTGATTCTGTGTCTTTTGGTGAACATTGGAAGGCTCAACACTACTGTGAATTTTGATTATGAGATGAGATCACAGCTTAGAACGTACCACTCTATTCCATCGTTGCAGGTGGGCGATAGTGTTTCATTACTGAAGGAGGTTTATGTAGTTGAAGAGAATAAGAGTGCAGATGATAAAGAGGGTGGCGGGGGCGAAGTGGAGGGAGGTGGGAAACCCGCCAAAGGGACTAAGGGAGCAAAGGGCAATAAGCACCACAAGGACGTCAAACAGGAGGAGGAGGAACCCACTACAACAGAGACGGCAACTCCCGCTGTCGATGGAGATGGTGATATCAGTATGGGGGGGAGAGAAGGAGGAGACGCCAATTCCAAGGCGAGTAACACCTCCTCCGGCACTTTCACCCTCAACAATGTCAGAACCGCCTCCGGTTACACCATGTACACAGTCAAGCAATTACAGGACACCCCCCGTCTCAAGTCTATTCTCAAGTCTATCAGTGATCTAACAGAGGCCCAGCCAAAGAAGTTCAACGATTTCATCCGCCTTGTGGGTGCACGCAACAGGCCAGAGAATAGGGCTGTTTTCCAGCTGAACCTCGTCAGTTTGATCTTCATGTTATGCTCGTTTGAGATCGAACTGGGGAGAATATTGTTGTTGGATAACACTGGAAGAAAGGACGAAGAGGAGGAGCGTGCAACTGGCAGCAGCAGTGGTGGAGGCCAATATGTCACCACCACCGCGGCTTCTACAGGTTCGATCTTTAACGATATTTGGCTTAGAGGAGATCTTCACCCTAAAGTCAAACTGGAAAGGTTCTTATGGCTCATATATATGTTCATGGAGACGGATCTGAGTCTTGAGCAGGTTAACAATAACCCATTCAACAATAAGCTTGGAGACAATGACGTTGCTACTGTCGCTGCGGATTTGCCTAAAGATTTCACAGATGGCCTTATTCACAATGATTCTGTGACTAGACTGTACTTGCGCGCGTTGTTACCAGCGGCGGCTAAAGGAGATAGCGATATTGACGTGGACGCAGGGACGGAACGCAAGTTTGCAGAAAGGATGAAGGTGCATCGTCTATCGTTTATTTCTAACGAAGGGGGTGCGGCTGCGTTGGCCAGTACTCTGGGTGCTGGGGGTAGTTGGTCACCCACTTCACCATCTATGGAAGATGATAGTGGTGTTATCGTCTCGAAACCATTGAAGAAGAAGAGGGGCAGACAGCCAAAGAGTGTGGTTGCCGCTGCAGGTGTAGATGAAGGTGGCAGTGCAAAAAAGAGAAAGACAAATAATCATCCTCTTGCTGGTGGTGTTAATGCTGGGCCTGGTCGTCCACATTCTACGAGGGGTAGAAGGAGCCAGCCAGAGGTTTATTATGGCACAGAGTCTCGTAAGCTTAAACTGGCAAAGGACAATTCAACCGCCACTACTTCGTCACGTGGTGGACGCGGTGGACGGGGAGGCCGTGGAGGCCGTGGCGGTCGTGGTGGTGCAGCTGCTGGACGAGTTGTTCCCCTCAAAAAGAGGGAAAGGGGTAAGCAGAAGTTGTTGAACGATTTCGTAAAGGAGTACATCAACCTTAAGACTAGTAGGTTTCGTGCTCTGAGAAACAAGCAGGGTAACATCAAACATCTTGTGGAAATGGGGTATATCAACGGGATAAAGTCTCTTAAGGGGTTGCTATTGGTAGATTCCCCGATCGCTACCATCACCACTACCAGTCATTCAGAGAGGAGGGGATCCCGTAGTAAAGAGGGTGGTGAGAGTTTGGGCTCCAACGGTGGTGAGGTAGTTGAGGATATTGTTGAGAATGGTGCAAATCCCGATGGTGACGTCACTGGTAAGGAGAATGTTTCCCCCCATGGTGATTATGGGGAATTTGTCAAGAGTTACTATAAGGTGCTGCGAGATGTCAACTATAAGTTGTCATTAGAGAGTGAGGCTGGAGAGGATACAACTGGGAATTCCACCAGTTCCAATTTCCTCGATGATTTGTTTGCAAAGGTGTAATTGTAGATATATCTATAAAAGTATAATTGGGGGGGGATAATATATAGGAAGGAATGTATAGTTAACGAATTGAACATTTGATTATTATACAGCAAAGTGAATTATCACCAAAAGTAAATTATCACCAAAAGTGGTATCTCTACTAAGGATGGCACCTCTAACACACCTCGACCTGCTTATTACAGTAAAAGCAGCTCTCCATGGGCGTCCCTATGAGCCCCCTCTCTATACAACCACTCTCCCTGGGTCCCCTCTCTCTATACAACTCTCCCTCTCTCTCTCTATCCAATAACCTCCATACTCACTACTGAATTTCCCCTCACCACAACGGTTCCGATTTGCAACTTTTCCGATTTAGCCCTTCCCACTTTGGGATTGCGGATCTCCACTGTGTCTTCTATAGTAAGGTTGAGAAATATATCGTATCCCCTCAGGGTTCCCTCAATGACCCTGCTTCCATTCAACTGAACGGACAATCTTTTGTCCATATATTTCTTGAGTTCAGGTGTTGATACCATTTTGTAAATTTTTGTGATATTAGAAGATGTGTTAATGTTGTCGGCTTATAGATCTTTCAATGTGATTTTGGTATATTTGGACTCTTTTTCCTCTTCTATAATGTACTGTATATATACTGCTGCTGGAAGCGACTAAAACTATTGACACCACAGTATGTAGTAGAAACGAAAGGCTGTGATGGGATAACCAATATAACAACCACAAATATGCCAGATAACCACAAACACACCAGGTATTGTATTATATATAATATAATAATGGTAATGGCTCACAGTATATATATATATACATATAATTTATATACATATATAGATATATATAAAGTGTGTCTCTATCTGTATATCTGCCCTTGATGTGGTTATGAATGTAAATATTTCACTACCAACAGTCTCCTGGTAGTGACCACACTCTCCCTTAGAGATTCCCCGTACAAAAACTCTCATACAAAATATCCCTACGCAATAGGCTTTGGGTATGAACACTACCAACATCAAGGGCATTGCAAAGGAAGGCCTGCCACCCTCTCCCTAGCTAGTCAGCCATGCCCTTGGCCCTCCCCAGCTTCGCTCCCCCCCGTAGCGCACGCGCTCCTGGCTGGTTATTCCTGTCTGCTTATCGGTGGTGTTTACTATTGAGATCAATGAGGGTACAGTGAAATATGGAGAGCACAACGTAGCCAGTTAGTGATTATGGCCTACACAGATATATATATATATAAAGTAAATGGGGTGTGAATCTCTCATTATAGACTGCATTCTTATAGACTGTGTAATATAACAGCACAACAGGCGCCCCCACCAGACACCCACACCCACACCCACACCATACCACAGCCTTATTATGTATATCTACACTTAGTTTACATACAGTTAGTTCTACGCGCGTCCAATCTATAAGGATTGTCGCACTACACCAGTTTTACATAGTACACTTGTACCATAAGGCAGCAAGCCAGCACTTTCATACTTCCATACTTCCATATTCTCGATATAATCACACATAATAACTATCCACCATATAGCTACATCATATATAGCATTTCCCCTATATTGCCCCATATTGCCCTATATTGCCCCTACACTCCTCCTATATACCCCCTATATAGTTCACATGGACACATTATCTGATTTAATAGCCACCTCGCCGGCTCAGGGCAACTCTGATGATCGCGGTGAAAAGAGGAAATCGATATTAGAAGCAACCCACCAATTGTTCTCAGATATAGATGATGTCCCTCCAGTATCAGCCATAGGAAATAACACAATAACAGAAACATCTGCAAGTTTACACAGTCAATCCGGTCAACCCAGTCAACCCAGCCAATCCAGTCGATCCAATGTGTGGTTATCTCCTTCCAAATCAGGGTCCTCCAAATCAGGATCCCCTAACAAAACTGTTGGCTCTCCCCGCATGGAATCCCCAAAGAAACCCACTTCTCCTAGTAGGTTGAATTCCCCCACAAGGGTGAACACCCCCAAAAAGGTAAACTACTCCCCCTCAAAACTTAGTAGCTCACAACAACGTGTCCCTGTAGCTTCTACAATGGAATCAGTTCTTGCTCTTGGTAACCACAGAGACTCGTTAATGGAGAGGCGACAAGAACTGTTATCCCAAATAGCTGAACTCTCTTCAAAGTGTGACTCGTTAGAGGGGAAAAAGGAGCAACTCCATCGGGAATATGATAGTGAGAAACAGAGTGATGAAGCTGGCCCGATAGCAGATGCATCTGCATCTAAAATAAGCACATCCTCCCTCAAAGACATAAACGCATATTACCATACCAAACACCTTTTCCGTAAATATTCAACTCTCCCATCAGATGATTGGGATCAGCGTCTTAGATTGGTGAAGATATTCTATCCCCAAATGGATATTAAGAATGTAAATATCCAGATAATTGAAGGTGCTGTTGTATTGGAGGGACAAGAGGAGCCATTGGACATGAAAGTTGTGGCCTTTGATTTATTGTTTAAAACCTATTTCTCAATAAATGTCAAGATGAATGTAGTTGTAAAAATGGAGAAAATCGAAGGGTTTCAATTGAGAGATTCCCAGAGTGTTGGTGGGAACGATTCCCCTGGCGATGTTCTTCCCTCTGGTGAACTAAGAGATATCCTTGATTATTCTCATAAAACAAATGATATCTCCTTAGCAATCTACTCGTTGAACTCATATGTGCGAGTGCTTCAACTTCGTATTACCACATGGAGTTCACTATATGATAAGTATAAAGATACACTCTCAATAAGTGTATCTGATCCGCATAAACCGTTACCCCCCAGTAAAGGCTCTAAAAATATAGCCAGGCTTCAGAACTTTGTCAGGTTTAAGAATCAGAATGCCCTTTCTTTCCAGGTGAAAAAGGATGGTGATGATGGTATAATAGAGGTACGGTTTGTATGGAAGTTGTATTGGGGATTAGAGGCTGGTGACTATAGTGGGGAATGCAAAAGTGAAATGGGAGCAGCAATTAGTAAATTCTCTGGAGATGGTGTTAAGCCTTATAGTACACTTGATGTAAGTGATACGCTTAATGATCTGGTGTTAGCGAAGGGGGTGTCAGAGGGGATGATAACATTGATAGGGAATGTTCTATAGTTACTTAATGTATTACAGTGTGTGCTATGTTAGGACAATATAATGTTTGAATGCTATATATATATGCTACTAATGCTAATACCTGTAACCCATTTCTATCCCCTCCACCTTTAACCCACACTTCTCATAGAACCCCACATTCTCTTCAGAACAGTCCAGTATAGTTTTATAACACCCAGCCTCTTTGGCCAACGCCAGCAAGCTTCTAATCATTATAATACCCAATTTCTTACCCTGCTGGTCCGTTTTCACTGCAATATCTTCGATATGCCCCACTTTACCACACGCATGGATGAGCTTTAACTCCACCAATAGAGTGCCAACCGCAACCACACAACCAGTGTCGTCCACCACCACAAGCGAGTGGTATTTGGCTCCCGTTGCCCCCTGGGTTGAAGTACTCCAAGCAGTTATAACATTGGCAAATTCTTCACGTGAAATTTCACCCACCGTAGTCAATGTGGCCAGTGTTTCCAATACGCCTTTATCGTAGTCACCAGCCTCAGTAGGGCGCAATGTGTAACCACTAGGAAGAGCAGGTATTGATATGCTCTGTGATTGTGTCATGGGGAAATAAGTGGGATCTATAACTGGATTATAATGAGGTGAGGTACTATCAGATAGCTGCCAGATACTATGAGGTCCAATGAGGTTTTCTTTTCCTGTTGGCGTTGCCAAATGCCCTTCGAAGTGCTATTGATAAATATAGCCATTAGCGATCTGAGTGATGACACGTTAAAGAGACGCGGTGCCTCGATGGTGCGGCTGACGCAGGAGCTCGGAAAGACGCACGGTGGCAGTGGAGAGTGGCGGCGAGTAGGCAGACAAACTGTTAATAATTATTGTTAAGATAATCAAGTTTTACCTTTATGGATAATCTGGTGCTGATAATCATCATCATCATCATCCTCCTCCTCCTCCTCCTCCTCCTCCTCCCAAGTGGTATGACATAAGCTTACCAGATCACTCTTGCCTGGAGCTGTAAGCTCCCTACAGCCATGCTCGGTGATTACTGCTCTACTATTAAGGTGCATCCCACTAACTCACTACTAGACGTACGCGGAGAGGAGAGGAAAGTAAAGGAGAGGAAAGAAGAGGAGAGGCTACCTATGCTTGAATTAACCATAAACGAAATGATGTGCGACACCATGCACGTATCAGATGCCCCTTTGTGGATAATTACGAAGCTTACTTGTTCTAAAACTTGGGGCACTTGGGGCGCGCCCAGCACCCACCCGTTCGTAAACAATGGTCGTCCCTCTAAGGTGGTCCCTCACCTTCTCTCTCCCCCTTCCCCCACCTCCGATGGCCTCGCCTCTCCAGGTTCCAGTGGCTCCTCCCTTAGTAAGGCACACCCACCAAATCTCCCATAGTTAACTTTTGCATGCACGCCTTAACTGGTCGTGTGCAGAGCGATGACCTATTTTTTTCCTCAGGCCCCAGGCTTCGTTTGGGTGTATTTCTTTTGGAGATACCAAGTGTTGGGGTAAGATAAGAAGAGACTGGATAATTTACTTAATAGACATAGAGAGATAGAGACAGAGACAGAGACAGAGATAGAGACAGAGATAGAGACAGAGATAGAGACAGAGATCGAGACAGAGATAGAGACAGAGATAGAGCTTTGTTGTGACTGTACTTCTATTATTGTGTTTTGTATTTATAGAAAGAGTTTCTGTGGTATCACATTTCCAGTTGTTATTTGTCTTTACCCAAAGTATTGCGGGAGTTGTATATATTTAACTTGGTGCAGCATTTATTGAAATATTGAACCCAAGGACGGATAGTCGAGGTGTCACCACACATCCCACCACACATCCACACATCCACACACACACACACACACCAATCCTTCACGATTCTGTCACTAATCACCTCAAAACTACCCACTCCCTTTAGAGGATCCCCTTCAAAGTTCCTCACCTCTGCATTCAAGATGAGCTCCACATCAACTGCCTCATCTTCCCCAGTAAATGGGGTACCAAGGGCAACCAAAGTACTCAAGGTGGATCCCTCGTCAATACATTTTACCCATGGCTCTTTGTTTCCATCCATATCCGATCCCACAACAGAGGCAAACCTTAAGGAGGCTTCACATATCCTTCAAACCACAAAGGATGCCATAGGTTTCCCCACAGAGACGGTGTATGGTTTGGGAGCCTCTGCTCTTGATGATGAATGTGTCAAGGCGATCTATAGGGCGAAAAACAGACCCGCTGATAACCCATTGATTACACATATCTCATCTGTTGATCAATTGAAAAGAGTGGTGTTCCGCAATAACCCACAGTTTGAGATCCCAGCCATATACGAGCCTCTTATACATAAGTATTGGCCAGGACCACTCACAATCCTACTGCCAGCCACATCAATGGAAAACTCACTTTCTACACTTGTCACAGCCGGTCAACCAACATTCGCCGTTAGGATGCCTGCGAACCCCGTTGCTCGTGCTCTTATTGCCATAAGCGATATCCCATTAGCCGCGCCTTCAGCCAATTCTTCAACACGTCCAAGCCCTACAATCGCATCGCATGTATATCATGATCTAAATGGAAAGATCCCGCTTATTCTCGATGGTGGAGCATGTGATGTGGGTGTGGAATCCACCGTTGTGGATGGTTTATGTTCTCCACCAATGCTTTTGCGTCCGGGTGGTGTTTCATTGGAAGAGATCAGACAGGTTGGTGGTGACCTATGGAAGGATATAGTTGTTGCCAAAAAGACTGCTGGCAAATTAGAGCCAGTAAGAACTCCAGGAATGAAGTACAGGCATTATTCTCCATCTGCAAAGGTTGTGTTATTCAACAACTGTGCTGATGGCAAGAAGTATGTGCATGAGTATATAGAAAGAATTGCTAAAGAGTCCTCCTCTTCAAAGGGTATTGCCTTGTTGCGTAGCAAGAATTTTGCGCCTAATATTCATCCATTGGTCACAGTGGAAAAGGATTTAGGACAATCAGGTGACTCGATTTCTCGTAATTTGTTTGCTCAGTTGCGTGAGGTTGATGAATTGGGAGTTGGCATAATACTGGTTGAAGGAGTGAGTGAGGACAACGAAGGGTTGGCCATAATGAATAGGCTTAATAAGGCGGCCGAAGAGATAATAAACGGTACATTTTGATATAGGTAGATAAGTAGCAAGCGCACAATGATAAAAGTTAATGAAATGAAGCAATTTTTTTGGTAAATAACTATTTTTTTTATCTATTGATTATTCGACATCTTTACACATCTTTACACATCTTCACACATCTTTACACATCTTTACACATCTGTAATCATCTTTCTACAACAAGCACATCACACCTCTACACATCAAGCGCATACCCACTGGAAGCAGCCCTCTGTCTCAGCAAAAACTTTCTCACCTCATCTACAATCCACACAGAACTGGTTAACGCGATCAAAAATATCAAGTCTGAGAATGCCAGTGCCTCGGTTTGGAAAATGGCTTGGAAGAATGGGACGTAAATGGCCGCAAGCTGTCCCAGCAGCGAGCCTCCAACAGCAAAGTTGAACATCTGGTTGGTGAAGCCCAACTCGAATGTGCTCTTGGTGTTGTGTCTACAGGTTAAGGCATTGAACATATCAAAGAGGACGAAACAGGTGAATGTCATGGTGGTATCACGTGATGTGATCTCATCCTTCATCTCTCTAATGTAGACAAACATGGTACCGACAACAATGACAAAGGCACTCTGCAACACCTTTCTCAACACGGCACGAGTCAAAATCTTGTCGTTTCTTGAACGTGGTGGTCTGTTCATCACCTCCTGGTCAACAGGTTCGACACCCAGTGACTGGGCTGGAGGCCCATCCATCAAAATGTTGATCCAAAGGATCTGCATGGCATTCAATGGGTTGGGCAAGTTGAAGAAAGTGGAGAGGGCAACCAAACTGAGGGCGGCAACACTGGTCGATAGCTGGAAGGTGAGGAAATTTTGGATATTGTTGAAAATTCCCTTGCCTTCACGGATAGCGTGTAGAATAGTGGAGAAGTCGTCATCGGTAAGCACCATATCGGCAGCCTCTTTGGCCACATCAGTACCGTGCTTACCCATGGCAATACCGATATCGGACAACTTCAAAGCGGGCGCATCGTTGACACCATCACCCGTCATGGCAACGATGTCACCACGGCGTTGAAGGGCACGCACAATGGACACCTTGTGCTCTGGAGAAGTACGTGCAAAGACAGACACATAGCCAATGGCTTCGGAAAGGGCCTCCTCCGACATAGTGTCCAGCATATCACCGTTCATCACCGCCTTTGATGGGTCAGAAATTGGCATGCCAATTCTACGTGCAACGTTAATGGCAGTAGTTTCGGAATCACCAGTGATCATAATCACATGCACACCACCTCTCATCAACTGTGCGATACTGCTGCTAACCTGTGGTCTTGGAGGGTCATTCATACCCATAAGACCAGTGAACACAATTTCTGTTGGCTCCTCGCCATCCTCAAATCCACGAGAATTACGGCCAAAGGCTAACACACGCAGCCCATCAGAGGCAAGAACGTCAGCCATAGAAAGGATATGGGTCCTGGTCTTTTCGGACAAGTGTTCAATTTCACCATCCTTCTTGTAGTACATGGTTGATCTATCGAGGATTCTCTCAACAGCACCTTTGACAAAGGTTTCGGTTTTGGTCTTATCACCCAAATGGGTAGCAACAGCCATATATTTCCTTGAGGAAGAGAAGGGGATCTCTGTAGTACGTTGTCTGGTATTACGCATATCATCCAAACCAAAGGAGGCGAGTACCTCAACAATCGCAATATCCGTTGGGTTGCCAATAAAACGCTCCTTTTCAGCGGAATACTTGGCATTGTTGCACATGTTACCGCTCTCCAACAACAGCCTTGTATCTTTAGTCAGATGAGCAGAACAATCGGTTCCCTTCTCGACGTTGATATAATCCTCATCCATACCAGGCGTCCATAGCTTGGTAACGGCCATATGGTTTTGGGTGAGAGTTCCTGTTTTGTCACTACAAATGACATTGACACTTCCAAGAGTTTCAACAGAGGGTAATCTCTTAACGATGGCCCTCTGTCTAGCCATACGTAGAACACCCAGTGCGAGGGTAACGGCAACAATAATAGGCAAACCTTCAGGGATAGCTGCCACTGCTAAAGATACAGATATCTGGAACATTTCAAGCCAGGATCTTCCCTGGATAACTCCAATGAGACCAATAACACCAATAACAATGAAGGAAAACATACTGAGCTCTTTACCCAACTTGTCCATGGCGTGTTGGAGAGGGGTTTTGGGTTTCTCTATGGATGACATCATTTCAAACACAGCACCAAAGGCAGTCTTATGGCCCGTGGCAACGACAATACCAGACCCACGGCCATCTCTGACAAGCGTACCCATGAAGGCTATACAGGCTCTATCGCTGATGGCGATGGTGACATCGGTGGACTCCACAGAGTCGATGGTCTTCTTCACAGGCTTTGTCTCACCAGTGAGGTTACTCTCATCAATGGTCAAATGCACAGCCTCGACAAGACGCACATCTGCTGGCACCTTATCACCAACTGAGAAGTGGATAAGATCACCAGGAACAAGCGTGGAGGCCAATACGGTCTCTGTGCCTCCGTTTCTCGTCAGATGAGCCTCGTCGGGAACCAATTTGTTGAGAGCCTCCAGAGACTGCTCGCTTCGGTACTCCTGTACGAAACCAACAGACACCACAATCAGGATAGCCATTGTGATACTGATGGCATCGTCGATGTTGCCCATGTAGAAGGAGATGGCAGCTGAACCTATCAGCAAGAGAATCATGGGGTCCTCATAAAAAGTGGAGATGTATTTCCATACAAGCGACTCGTCATCCTCCTTCTCCAGCTCGTTTATGCCGTGCACGCTTCTTCTGTAGGTGACATCCTGGTTATCACATAGACCCTTGGAGATAGAGGTGTTGAGATCAGCTGCTGTTTTCTCAATGGAGATCCTACAGTACTGGGCTGAAGGGCTGACGGAGGCTGAGTTAGCCATTGAAGATCCGGTTAAGTTGTTTGCAAAAGGGTTTTCATTGGCCGTCATTATGAAATTTGTATGTTTATAAAAAGAGTATAATGAGAATCCTGATCTGGTTGTGATACGATGTCTCTTATGGGTTATACTTGTTGTTGAAAAATATTCTGCAAATAAAGAAGAACAATTTCAACCAGCATTCAGTTAAAACTCTGTTTGAGATGTGAATCTCTGGTGTAAAATAAGGGTGTTGTCAAGAGAAAAAAGATCGTTCCTTGTCCTACGTCCACTCTAATCTGGTTATCTGTTATGCTCTACTAGCTCTGCTAGATAGAAATTTCAACACGGCAGACACACCAATTATAAAGAAGCAAAGCAGCGTGAAAACTCACAGACAACTGGCTATATTTGGATCCAAATATAATTCAGCTTAACACATCAAACAGCAACAAGACCAACAAATATCTTTTCCAAGATATATTGTCGCGTTCGTGGTTATACTAGTTGGTTGGTGAGTAGTTGTGTGTGTCTCGCTCTCTCTGTTGAGATCAATTGCTGATAGCTGGCGCGCTCCTCTGATGCACCAGGCGCTCCTCTGGTGCTCCGGGCGCTTCTCTGGCGCTTCTTCCTACTGCGTGAGGTAGGAGGGCTGCTTGGGCTTGTGCTTGGGCTTCTGCTACCTGTCATCGGGTGGTTGAATGTGCTGTATGCGGGCCATTTTACCGTGGCATTGGCAAAATTGTCATGGCAGAGGCATAGGGTAGACATCGGAGGGTCCCCAGGAGTGTGCGGGAGCATTACCACGGAAAAATTAAGTGGAGATGGGACGTGGGGGGACGAAGATGCTTGCACGGGTAGGGTTTACGAGAAGATGCTTGGACGGATAGTGTTTACGAGTAGGATACGGCGCACGCTTCGTTCATTCTCTTGGCAGTGGTGTTCACCAGAGCCATCGCTGACACAACCAAGCAGAAATGG